>OY804603.1:27671882-28089382 GCA_963680895.1 Fragum sueziense
TAGCTTTTTCCAGGAACTTCAAAGCCAGGGCGTGCTTTGTTTGGGAAGAGATTTTAACTATCTTCCAGAGGACAACACACTTTGGTCGATACAAAATAAAAGGTGTTTTAAACGGCTTGACCGATGAATTATGATAGGCTATATCATACATGTAGAATAAGCAAGTTAAGGTATTCTACCCCTAATGAGATTCACGCGACGTCGGAATTATTCGGGCGACGTCGAAAACATTCGGCGGTGGGACTTTCCACCAACGAATGTTCACGACCTCGCCCGAATAAGTTCGGATACCCTACGTAACGACGACGCTCGAAAAAAATCCGATGCTTTATGAATGTCAAAATGGCCACATTACGGATATGCCTATTCTACCCTAATTTTCGCATAGGCTGGCCTAATGGTTTGTCAAAACCAGGGATTGTTTGGCACATTGGTATGGCCGTCCATGAAATAATTCAGGATGGTCCAATTCGAAAGGCGCTGCAGAAAACATAGTGGGTGTTAATAAAGATACCTAATGTAAGTAGGCCTACAATATATTCCGGATTTTCGTAATTCCGTCGTGACAGAGTTGTCGTTCATGCGGGACGGTATACCGTCTTCCGGTGTCAATTTAAACAAGCGCTATCAGTTGGAAAGAACCGCTTCTGCATTTATGAATGCCATAATTTTGCGGATAGAATTGAAAATTTTGAACTGCACAAACTATATCGAAAGAGGCAAATACAAGACGAGCTTGGATTCGTGTAATAAGTCGCAAACATCGTATCTGGCCTAGGCCTACCTGAGTCTGAGAGACAGTATTAATAGCCGAAACGCGTAGATCGATGGGCGATTCCAACAGAGGAACCTCAGCGGAGAGAAGAAAGAAAGAAAAAACACACACACACACAAAAAAAAAAAACAAAAAAAAAAAACCAGCGCAACATAGTCACAACACACTACACGCTCACATACCAAAGTAGATCTAGTCTATTGAGGCAGAAGGAGAAAATGCTGGTTATCAGGATGCTCTTAAATTTTGCCAAAATGATTCCCAAAGTATTTTCTCTTAAGTAGATCTAGTATATACATCAAAACCAGGTCTTGTTTGGGAAAGCTTTAACGAGCAAACAATGAATTGGGCATACATAGATCTACTTGAACGAAATAGCAAAGTTTTGAGAGAAAGAAAAACATGCTGACTTTGCTTTTTCCTCGATATTTCCTATTCTACAATCTACACCAAATTGTTCTTCTTGGTAGATCTACGTATCATAGTCTACGTCTACAGTCTGCTTCAAATTTGAATTAAATTTGAAATGATGGTTTATTATGTTAACCCTTTCCTAACCAATTCTTTGTTTTGATGCCCACATTCATTCTGGCAATTAGCAAGACTTCATTTGGAAAGGACCATATTTTGTTGTTTGGGTAAGGGTTAAAAAATTCACCATTTTTTCGGCACATTTAAAAACGAATTCTTCAGTTTTTAAACTTTTTTTCTTAATATTAAAGTCCTGTATTTGACCTCAGTAGATTGTTTGGAAAACATTGAGAAAAAAGGAAGCAATTTGATGATAGATCTAGTCAGAAATATCGCTTCTTTCCACAAAATTTTCTGTGCTTTAACATTCACTTATTCTATTTCTATTTTCGAAATGGAAAACCGTGTTGAGTGGAATGTTCTTACAAACAATTACAAAATATTCGTTTGGAAAAACTCGCTCACAGCGTACAGGTACGTGTATACAAGTAACTATTTCCCCAAAGTTGCCCCCTATTTTTATTTCTATGACGTCATATGACTAGAGTAAGTAACGAAAAGTCATGACGTCACATATCGACACTCGCCTGATTTGAGGCACACATGGGGAAAAATATTTTCAATGATAACCTGTCATCGGATTATAGGAGATTTCATTTGTTATAGAACTCCGAATGGTTTAAAAAATGATGGAAGGTGTAGAGGTATTATTAGATTGCATTATTAAGTTACAATAAAAATCACTTTCATTTAATTACTCATTGATTTGATGAAAATATTAAGTTGCCGCTTGTCAAACAGGCAAATGGAAGTAGGCCTAAACATACCGTCCCGCAGGAACGACAACTCTGTATTACCGGAATTACGAAAAGAACCAATAGCACTGAAAAAATTGCGGCAAAATGAGAATTTTGTGCTATCAAAATCTTCTTTTTCCTAAATGTTTCCCGACCTTAAATTTAGGCCTACACTAAAGTACGCGGCTGGCCTATGTCAAAACCGTATTTTTTTTTATAATGGATTTACCATTTTCCATACTAGATCTACAAAGGGTTTAATTTAATTATAAGGCTGGTCCAAATTAAAAAGGTTACAGACGACACTGACAACTGCTTTCTGATAACAGCACGGTAGGGGCATACAGTTCTTGCTGTTAGTTTTGGCAAGCACAAAGTCCAAGATCAACCCCAGGGATCGAGCTCAGCACGTCTGGGTTAGTAGGCAGATTGTCGATGCTTTTCAACAAAAACCTCGTAACTGCAGCTTGTGTTAAGCTGCCGTTACGAGGTTTTTGATGAAAGCAACGATAGGCCTATAGATCTGTCTTTTGACCATGGACCTCGCTAACATGAGCCTCTCACTATTTAGCCCTAGGCTCCCGATAAGAATGCATTTTTTAAGTGACCTACCTGCAAATGGTGAGGGCATTAAGACAAAAAAGAGACTTTGGTGATACTATATACAATGTAATTAACCATTTCTTTTCGCTCAATGATTGAGTGGTTGCTTGTTTGCTTGCTTGTTTGTTTCGTTGATGTGTTTGTTTCGTTAATGTGCTTGTTTGCTTGTTTGTTTGCTTGTTTGATTACTTGTTTGTTTGCTTGTTTGATAACTTGTTTGTTTGCTTGTTTGATTACTTGCTTGTCTGCATGCTTGCTTGCATGCTTGCTTGCTTGCTTGATTGATTGATTGATTGGTTGATCGAAATGTTTTGTTATTCATAATCGAGAACTTTTCGAGCGGTAAAACAATATTCCTTTCTGTTTGAAAAATGTCCTTGCTTACAAATAAAATCCTTGTCGTTCATTTAAAGGTCCTCATTCGGAATACTTTGTTGTAATCGCAGAATGTAAACAAATCAGGCGGTCTTTTTAACTTTACAGATTTCCAGCTGAAAAGCGCATAACCATGTGTGCGATCGTGTAGATTTAGGTAAAAGTCTTACCCCACTATAATTGCAAAAGTTTGAACAAACACATTGACAACAGTATCATGTAAATGAATCTGGAAAGAGGAGGGGGGGGGGGTGGGGGAAGAGAGATGTCACTGCTCCAGCCTCCAGAGATAATTCTGACGTCCTTTTCAGTTTTGGACGGCAATGTTACAGTTCGTGATCATAAGATCAGTGCTCCAGTAGCGCAGCTAGGTTTTGAACATGGCAAAGTGCCAAATGCCTTGAAAGGCACCTCAAGTCGTGAAGCAGGCTGAAAGGCTCTAGAGATAAATAGACTTTTATAGAGGCGACAAGAAGGGGAACCTTCTTGAATTTGCTGGTGAATGACTGGCGCTTTGGTGGAGACTGTGAATTCCATGCAAGTTGCTATTTCAGAATTTAAGGCCTAAAAAAATGATATGTGTGTTTCAAGTTTCCTCCGAAAATTCAACCTGGGTCGGTAGGTCGATTTTTTTTTTTTTTTTTTTTTTTTTTTTTTTTTTGATATTTATCCTCATGTAATCTGCAGCAGCGTTCAAAATAGAACACCCAATATTAAAAAGTTTGGCTGTTTGTGAAATTGTCATTATGACTACACGAGTCTTTAACTCTTTCGCTGCCAAATTTCCTGGAATTGTGCTATTTCCAGTGCCATTTTTTTTTAAAAATTCATAACAGGGCTTATCAGTTTATATTATAGTAAAATCATTATCAGTCTTCGCATTAACCCGCTCGACCATCGACCGAGTCGAGTAGTTTTCAATTTGGTCGGGTGAAATTTCCAAGTCGCTAGCCCCGCCGGTCGAGTGCTTTTTGAATGACAAATAATTTCAAAAACCCCATATAAATCCTTTAAATCCATCAATTTTTACCCGACAGTGAATTGTGAAGTCGAAATAAACATAATATCTAAAGTAGACTTCGTTGTTATTGTTTACAATTCAGACCGATATCGAAGCACAATTTACCATAACACCGGCTTGGACTTAAAATCTGCAATGGAGTTAATTTCGCGAAATTGAGCGGCTGCGAAATGGAGATTCTTATCGGCGAATTTATAATACATTCTGGACTATAATTTTATTTAAAATTGAGATTTCTATGATCAAATTCAATACATTATGCGAAATCAAATCAGAATATTATAAGGCGTTGACCGACAGATATACAAATCTCGCTCTCGTGATCGCCAGCTACATTTCGCTTCATTTTGCCAAAACAGCTCCTTTGCTTGGCTTTGTTACCGGTCTTACAGTAAATTGTACTCCATCCGGACAGAAAAGACGAATTGGAGAAAGAAAGAAGAAGGCCTAAGTCATCTCTGGCTCTGTAATCAATGCTGTACCCTCTGACACAGATACAGATGATGAAGAATATAATAGGGTAGGCAATGTATTCTAATGTCAATTTTGATCAGTGGGTGACATTATGCTGAAGATTTTTGATAAAGTTCTAGACACACAGGAGTATTCAAACCACTCATATTATATTTTCAGACACCAGTCATCCCAAGCAGCTCGAAGTGTACAGATCCAGAGGACAGTGACAGTGATCAGGGTGAGCCAGAGATGACTGAGGATCTTGTTTTTTTCTTTGTTACAGTCCTATTATTATGATAGGGAATAAATATAAATAAAACAATAATCTTTACATTGTGTTAATACTTTATTCATTATAAGGCATGCATTAGCCCGAAAGAAGAAATTACTGTTGACCAGTGAAGATAGGGTTCTTCAGAAAATGTTGGGCTAGTACAAGTTCCTTCGGGCTAGTGCTTTTTCATAGGTACTAGCCCAACCGGGCTAGTGCTTTAAAAAAATTAATGCGAAGACTGCATTATTTAGTGAATTTTAAGCTGAAACCCTCAGGAATAATTGCACATAAACTATTTTGTTGAATAGCATACTTTTTATCAGTCAGTTTGATCAGATGACCCTGACCTTGACCTTAATGACCTAATTAAGCTATTGTTTTGAAGTCGCCAAAAGGCGACATTGGCAGTCTCCTAAGAGGTCGCCAAATGGCGACATTGGCAGCGAAAGAGTTAAAGAGTATTGTCTTTTACCAAAGTGATCTGACTAAAAGATGGGACACTTAGTACCTATAATTCTTTAAAATAATTTATTTTATGTACTTAATTTCGGACATTTGGTAAAATTGTCATCCCTTAAATTTCAAAGAATTTTGATGCACAAACATTAATTGTTAGTTTAGTTCGTCTACAGTTAGTCCATTGTTTGACACCTGACATAATCAGGGCTTTTCTTCCAAAATTTGGGAAGGGGCCCTGGTCAGTCATTTTGGGAAATTTTATTGCGATTTTGGTCAAATTGGGAAAAATAATAAATGGGATTAAATATAGAAATGAGAATGTATTTTCTTAAACAACACTTTATAAACAGAATAACTGAATTATAGAAGACACACTGCTTCTTTGTGACTTGAATTGTCAGTTGATAAATGAACATTATCTATTTTTCAAATTTTAGTTTTGAAAATTGGGAAATTCTTATTCTGAAATTGGGAAAAAAGGAGCCCTTTTCCAATTGGGAAGCCACCGAATTTCGGCCCCTGTTATAGAAGGAAGAAAAGCCCTGATAATATCAAGTCGTCAGTTCTAATTAGCATAGCAATTGTCAGTTTGATTGGATAATCTTTGTTACACTTGGATTTTCATGACAAGGTACTTTTATCATTCCCCGATGAAATCAAATAAAGTCAAAAACATGCGTTTTATTCAATCTACAGAAAATATATCAAGTAGGATGTTCAGTTGCTATAATCTCGCTAAAAGTTAAAATATTTTCTTTTGTTCGCTCTTTTGTTTTACACCATTTTTGGTAGGCTATGAATCCTTTTCTTTAAAGCGGCGCCCAAAGTGATTCCCTATATGGATTTTAAAATGGAACTTGTGACATGGAATGGATTTATATATATAGAAATAGAAACTCGCAACGGCAAGAATGATGGGCATGTAGCCTATGGCCAAAAAAGTCAGAATCGGTACTTTTGTTTTTTTTATTTTGGGAAACTCCATAAAAATAATTGAGTCGGCCATATTTTGGTTGAGTCGGTCGGGAAACCTGAAACACACATATTTTTTTACTACGCCTAAGGTACACAAATTCAAGGTAAACTGCATTGCAGCAAAACAAAATGTGACGAATTGACCCGTGGGTGTGAACTGGTGATTTTTCCGATTATAAAGTATCTTATCGAAGCCTATGACTGCAGGGTCCAAGAAATCCACTGGTCCGCTCGTATTAACGAGTGAAAATTGGTAAGGACAAGTAAAAAATTTAGTCACGGTCGTCCTGCCGGACGAGCGAAAATTTCAGCAAGAAATAATTAATTTTCCATGTAAAATTGTTACTGAAAACAATAATATCATTTGATCATCCACTGAAGAAAAAATCTTCATGCGAAAATACCTTTTGCAGTGTTTCCACTCAGATTTTTATTTGGGGGTTTTGCGCGCACTGCCATTGAAAAATGGGGGTATGGGACAGAAAATAGGGGTAAAAACGAAATATCGGTTTTTCGGGAATCTTCGGTACTTTCCGTAAATATACCAAAATGCACAGAAAAATGATTTTTTGTTTTGTTTCTTAAGTATAAATGACAGACAGGGCTTGCGCTGGCGATCGCCACTTCAAAAGCCTTAGGTAAAACGTAACCTTATTTGGGTGCGGAAAAATCACGTGATTGTATTGAAACTGGAATGACTACGTCATCAATAGACTGTGTTTGCGGCGACTTTGATCTTGCTCAAATCATCGCATATGAGTAACACAGATTAACCAAAGTTTCCTTGTTTAGTTTCACTTACGGGATTGTTGGATCTCCTTGCATACACCTGAAGATCCTGATCCAAATTTTGTGCGTGAAATCATGTACGGGAGCGTAATTTTGTACGTTATTTCTTTCAAATATGCATTTTTCACGCACAATTTGGCGTGAATGGAAACTCTGCTTTTGTCGGTATATTTCGTCTGCCTTGAATACAGCTATCAATTAGTTATTCTTCATTCTGTTATTTTAGAACTTCGATCATGCCGGAAATGGCTGCTATTACCTTAGATGGCGTGATATAATCAGGTATCGCAGATTTCCAGCTGAAAAGCGCATAACCATGTGTGCGATCGTGTAGATTTAGGTAAAAGTCTTACCCCACTATAATTGCAAAAGTTTGAACAAACACATTGACAACAGAATCATGTAAATGAATCTGGAAATAGGGGGGTGGGGGGGGGGAAGAGAGATGTCACTGCTCCAGCCTCCAGAGATAATTCTGACGTCCTTTTCAGTTTTGGACGGCAATGTTACAGTTCGTGATCATAAGATCAGTGCTCCAGTAGCGCAGCTAGGTTTTGAACATGGCAAAGTGCCAAATGCCTTGAAAGGCACCTCAAGTCGTGAAGCAGGCTGAAAGGCTCTAGAGATAAATAGACTTTTATAGAGGCGACAAGAAGGGGAACCTTCTTGAATTTGCTGGTGAATGACTGGCGCTTTGGTGGAGACTGTGAATTCCATGCAAGTTGCTATTTCAGAATTTAAGGCCTAAAAAAATGATATGTGTGTTTCAAGTTTCCTCCGAAAATTCAACCTGGGTCGGTAGGTCAATTTTTTTTTTTTTTTTTTTTTTTTTTTATATTTATCCTCATGTAATCTGCAGCAGCGTTCAAAATAGAACACCCAATATTAAAAATTTGGCTGTTTGTGAAATTGTCATTATGACTACACGAGTCTTTAAAGAGTATTGTCTTTTACCAAAGTGATCTGACTAAAAGATGGGACACTTAGTACCTATAATTCTTTAAAATAATTTATTTTATGTACTTAATTTCGGACATTTGGTAAAATTGTCATCCCTTAAATTTCAAAGAATTTTGATGCACAAACATTAATTGTTAGTTTAGTTCGTCTACAGTTAGTCCATTGTTTGACACCTGACATAATATCAAGTCGTCAGTTCTAATTAGCATAGCAATTGTCAGTTTGATTGGATAATCTTTGTTACACTTGGATTTTCATGACAAGGTACTTTTATCATTCCCCGATGAAATCAAATAAAGTCAAAAACACGCATTTTATTCAATCTACAGAAAATATATCAAGTAGGATGTTCAGTTGCTATAATCTCGCTAAAAGTTAAAATATTTTCTTTTGTTCGCTCTTTTGTTTTACACCATTTTTGGTAGGCTATGAATCCTTTTCTTTAAAGCGGCGCCCAAAGTGATTCCCTATATGGATTTTAAAATGGAACTTGTGACATGGAATGGATTTATATATATAGAAATAGAAACTCGCAATGGCAAGAATGATGGGCATGTAGCCTATGGCCAAAAAAGTCAGAATCGGTACTTTTGTTTTTTTTATTTTGGGAAACTCCATAAAAATAATTGAGTCGGCCATATTTTGGTTGAGTCGGTCGGGAAACCTGAAACACACATATTTTTTTACTACGCCTAAGGTACACAAATTCAAGGTAAACTGCATTGCAGCAAAACAAAATGTGACGAATTGACCCGTGGGTGTGAACTGGTGATTTTTCCGATTATAAAGTATCTTATCGAAGCCTATGACTGCAGGGTCCAAGAAATCCACTGGTCCGCTCGTATTAACGAGTGAAAATTGGTAAGGACAAGTAAAAAATTTAATCACGGTCGTCCTGCCGGACGAGCGAAAATTTCAGCAAGAAATAATTAATTTTCCATATAAAATTGTTACTGAAAACAATAATATCATTTGATCATCCACTGAAGAAAAAATCTTCATGCGAAAATACCTTTTGCAGTGTTTCCACTCAGATTTTTATTTGGGGGTTTTGCGCGCACTGCCATTGAAAAATGGGGGTATGGGACAGAAAATAGGGGTAAAAACGAAATATCGGTTTTTCGGGAATCTTCGGTACTCTCCGTAAATATACCAAAATGCACAGAAAAATGATTTTTTGTTTTGTTTCTTAAGTATAAATGACAGACAGGGCTCGCGCTGGCGATCGCCACTTCAAAAGCCTTAGGTAAAACGTAACCTTATTTGGGTGCGGAAAAATCACGTGATTGTATTGAAACTGGAATGACTACGTCATCAATAGACTGTGTTTGCGGCGACTTTGATCTTGCTCAAATCATCGCATATGAGTAACACAGATTAACCAAAGTTTCCTTGTTTAGTTTCACTTACGGGATTGTTGGATCTCCTTGCATACACCTGAAGATCCTGATCCAAATTTTGTGCGTGAAATCATGTACGGGAGCGTAATTTTGTATGTTATTTCTTTCAAATATGCGTGTTTCACGCACAATTTGGCGTGAATGGAAACTCTGCTTTTGTTGGTATATTTCGTCTGCCTTGAATACAGCTATCAATTAGTTATTCTTCATTCTGTTATTTTAGAACTTCGATCATGCCGGAAATGGCTGCTATTATCTTAGATGGCGTGATATAATCAGGTATCGCAAATTTATATGTCAACTTTTAAATAACAGCTTTCGGAATCTTTAATAACGCCGATTGTTTTATAAACGGCAAATTATAATGTATTTTGCCCCAGACTATACTGAATCACTTGTTTATCTGTTATATTTTTTGCATATTTTTTCCTGTCAGTAATACCCGAAAGGGCAGTTAGGCAGTATATATAGATAGAGAGATATTAATGAAAAACGAAATCTGATAAATCGGTGCCGGAATTTGTCACCGGCATTTTTCATTCCTTTTCGATGACATCAATTTAATAAATTTCGTCTTGTTAGCTGTCAAAAATCATGTCAGGAAAAGATATATTTGTTCCTTTTTTCAAGGCGGGGGCGATGCATAGCGCCATGAAATGTTTGTGTAATGGACCAGATTAGAGTAAACCCGGCGAATCTTTTGTAGGACGAGTAAAAGCATGGGCAGGACAAGTGGTTTTTGTAAGTTACTCGTCCTGCAAGACGAGTGCAAAGTTTGACATTTCTTGGACCCTGGACTGATCTGAAATTTTTCAGTGAAAGGCATGAAAGTTGATCCTTATCCATTCAATCTTATTAATGATCATTCCCAAGGATTATCTAGAAAATCAGTGTTTATTTAAAATACTATTGTTTGTCCGAAATTATGTCACATTTAACAGGATAAAATAGTTCTTCAGATGTTCGGATCGTTTGAACATATTTATTTCAGGGTTCTCCCTAGAATAATTTGAAGCTGTAGTGGCAAATTATAAGTATTGGTAAACCTTGAAATGCATAGTGTTCATGCAAATATTTGTGAATAAAATCATAATTGGAAAAGAAGAAATTGCTCAATTTGAGCAATTTCTTCTTTTCCCATTATGTTTTTATACAGAATTATTACATTTTATATTACAAGAATAGAGAACTTATCACTTTTTGACATGAAATGCTAAGAAAACCCCCTGTTTAATGACCTTTTTGAAGGAATTAAGCTGCAGGGGTACTTTTCAAGCTGTAGTGGCATTACACTAATTTACATGAAGCTGTAGTGGGGCCGATACAGCTTATTAGGCTGGGGAGAACACTGTATTTTACATCGATTGGGAAGCAAGTTTTTTCAACTTATTTTAATCCCTCTCGATTCAGTTCCCTACTTGACAAAAATTGTCATTTTCAACTTCATTCAGGTTTTGCAAGATTTCTGCCAATTCAGGCAATCTTTCCTGATCAGACAAGAGCATCCTAAATTATATGCCTTTGAAGCTGACAGTACAGTGATTTTTTTTCTTAAAAAAACGGTCGTTATTGGGCCCCTTTCCCCTCTCTGAGGAATATACTTTTTTCCCCAATTTTAGAGAAATTTTCCCCTCCTGGAACTAGATTTTTTCTTGCAAAGAAAAATCCAAATCATAGTTAGATTCTTGGCATCTCTAACAGTTCTAATGGTTGTTTAAATGTCCCATTATGGTATACAAGCAAGTTAAATGCATTTATAACACTGTATTTGAGAGTATAAGCATGTATTGAAATTTCCCCTTTTTGGGCGTTCACGCGAAAATTTTCCCCCACCTGTGGGCCCTGACCGCCTTCCCCCAAAATTAAAAATAAACACTGTTGACTACATTGTGATTTTCATGCTACCTATGTTCGGGTTAAGGGGTTAGTCCTATTTATAAGCCCTGACAAGCAATGTCTTCATTTTCCACAATGTTTTCCAAAGCGTTATTTATCTCATGGGCATCTAAAAGTGTCCATATGTCATGTGTTGGAATTGGTTAAATCAGGGGATATGACATAATAAACTGCAATTTTACAATATTTTTGTACACTTTAGTTTCTTTATAGAAAATCTATAGAATGCTGCATGCAAAAATTTGGGGTACAAGATTCAATCTCATTATTTTGCGTTAAAAAAACATTTAATTTTGTGGGGTTTGGAAACCCTGTTCAGGGGTCTTGTTTGCCAAAACTTGGGGCCGTTATTCGGCCCCATTCCCAATGGCAAAAAGTATCTTTTTTTCCCAATTCTCTGGTGAAAATTCCCAATGAGGACTCAGAATGTCCCATGTTAAGACCTCATCTTCATTTACAAACATTTTGAAAACAGTTTTAGAGTAGATTCTTGAACAAGAGTATGTACAAATGCATTTTACATCACTACAGTCTAATTTGCAGCTGAAACTGATTGACAGTATGAATACAAACTTGTTTTAGTTTTCCCAATTTAGGTAAAAACGTCGCTATTTTTCCCAATTTCACTGGCCCCTGGCCCCAAACAAAAATTGGTCCAAGACCCCTGCTGTTTATTAACAATTCCTGTTTGTGTATTTAACAGCAGTTGACATTGAGTCAGCCTACTCAATAGTGTACTAGGGGAGAGATAATTTCTGAAAATACTATCAAAGATGTCTGGAGACCTAGAAGAAAGGGAGGTGACCATCAGTGGGGTTAAAGTGGTCTTCCCATGTAAACCCTACCCTTCACAGTTCGGAATGATGGACAGGGTAAGTTCTGGGGCGGTATTCACCAGTCTCACCTATAGAATTGCCCAACAATCCATCTGATTGGCCGAGACATGTGTCTCTTCCAATAAGACGGCTTGTTATGTAATATTACTCTAGTCATGGATTTAGAAATGTTGGTGAATACGGCCCCTGATCTAATAATTAATACTTAAATCCATCTCAAGTCATTCCCATCTATATTGAACAGATTAATCCTCTTTCCCAAATAAGACCTGGTTTTGAAGTCCGTTATAAAGTGGGTTTGAGAAAACATTGAGGCACAAGAAAATCCTGATAATGAGTTTGTTCTCCTCTTGTCTCAATATTTTCTGCACTGTTGACACAAATCCCTTCTTTGTCAACATCCATTTTGTTTTGTCATTTAGGAAAGGGTTAAAAAGCCTTACTTTTATAGATATCGTCCCTATGAGACAAAGCTTTTGAGTGAAACGGATATATGCTCACTATAAGAAACATTCTCTAAACCCATTTTGGCTTTTTGGAAATCATGCACCTGAAAAATGAATAACTATCAGGGGTTTCAATAACTTTTTGGCCACATGGGCCAGAAGTTAAAGTAGGCGGGGGCTTTTCTATGTATTCCCTATTAACCCCATACAAAATTTTCAAAAGTAGCAGGGGAATTGTACTCAAATTCAGTCAAATAGGAGAGGGAAATCCCCGCCCCCTGCCTCTTAATGAAACCCCTGAACTATGATAATAAAAGATGATACAATTTTCTAAATTTTATCAGGTGATAAAGGGTCTGGAGAGAAGTCAAAACTGTTTGCTTGAGAGCCCTACTGGCAGTGGTAAAAGTTTGGCTTTGTTGTGTTCTGTCATTTTCAATGGCACTTGCAGCATAGTGTTTGATAAGTCCCTTTCATCCTGCAAGACAATGCAGGCAGTATTGAATAAGGTCAGACTGCACACATGTGCAGGCTGACCTTATTCAAATACTGCCTGCCAAAGTGTCCACTGTCCAGTGTCCAGACTAATTGTCATAAGAATGAGATGTTACATGTATGATGGAAGATAGTATAAGTTAACAAATCCCCTGTTTTACAGGTGATAAAGGGCTTAGAAAGATCACAAAACTGTTTGCTTGAGAGCCCCACTGGGAGTGGTAAAAGTCTGGCTTTGTTGTGTTCAGCGCTGGCCTGGCAAAATGCTCAACACCTCAAGATTGCTAAAGAAACCATGTCCCAGCCTAAGAAAGAAGGTAAGCTCTGTCTTAGGGTCCATAGCTCTACTGGTTGTAAGGTCAGAGGCTATTGTGCAATGGGGAGAATCATGTGATTGACAATGGTATCTGTGAAAACCCTAGGCAACGGCGGGTACTTTAGGATAGGTAGCTTGTCTGAGAAACTATGTAGACTGAATACATACCTTTCCAAAGTTTGGGTTTTCACGCCGAAGCGATCATTTCGTCGCCATTTTTTCGTGTTCAATACCATTGTCAATCACGTGATTCTCCCCATTGTTGTAATGGCGATGGATGAACCTCTATCAGATTTCTTGTAGAATTTTGATTCAAAGTCCATTAAATCCTGATTTCCATAAATTTAGCTTGAATTGAGGTACATGTCCAATTTAACAAAATTGCTGTTTTTTCGAATTGTTCCTACTCTGACAATCACACATATTGACCAATCGTGATAAAACTTGGACAACATCAGTCTTTGTGACTACAGTCGACACTCGTTGTGTCGAAGTCAGAGGGGCCGTCGAAATACCTCGACATATCCGGAGTTCGACTGAGCCGATTTTGATTAATTTCGACGAAAACGATATGTAACCATGTTGATGGGTATCATATGTGTCCATGATTAAAATATAGTAGAAAAAGGAAAGAAATTGCTCGAAACGAGCAATTTCTATCCTTTTCCTACCAAATTTCAATGGATGTTTTTGTTTCGGAATTCATTTTGATATCCACATGTTGAGGATAGGACATGACTTTCACTTCGACTTAAGCGGAATTTCGACTTATCCGATGTCGAGATAACGAGTGTCGACTGTATAACGTTTTGAAAAATAATGATTTTCATTGGGATCAGAATAGTACATCAGAAGTTATGTGCCCTTGAGTTTTGCAATAAAGAATTTTTCAACAAAATTATAACTTAAAAGTGACAGGGTATTCAAGTGTGTGGAGCGATTCAGGCACTCAAGGACTCCAGTTCCTCAAAGTTTTGGGAAGTGTTATTCAGAGCTCCAGATAAGATGCGTATTTGCTTAAAATACGCATTGATTTGGTCTGAATACGCATTAACTTTTATAAAAATGCGTACAGATACGCATCCAAAATAATGAAAACGCATTTGATAATTTTCAGATAGCGTATCAAGATCGAAGAACGTCGGGAAAACTTACACGCTAGGAAATTCCAACAATTAACACGAACTTTTTGGTCACTAAAATTAGATTACGCCAGTCAGCTTTCCGATATCTATTACGACTTTAATCAGCCAATCACAACCTGGAGTAATTGGGGAATACCAATTACGTCACCACTCAGACCAGCCGAACGACAATCGGCTAGTTCCATAGATCTACCGAATGATGCCGCGTGTTGCATTCCTTCGAATTTCATTTAATCGGTTATCTCCGTGAAAGCAATTACCTGATCTTAATTGGATGAATGACAGACCATTGCATCAATCCGTAAATCGGAAACGACAACTCAAAGGCGTTTGTTTTCTTTTTTTAATCGGCAAACAAGTAAATCCACTCCTGAGCAGATCGTAACTTTAGGCGATTTTGGCCGATATTATTTCTGAAGTGGCCGTAAAGGCAAAGAAACCCCACGATGGTAATCTTGTTCAGAAAAAAAAACCAACTCGGTGGTCAGAAACATACCGCGGTTAGATGTCCAGTCCTTGAACCCGAAAATGAAAGTGGGTCGTTCCAGTCGGGAATTCCTGTTTATTTTAGTCCTTTCCCGATTAAGAAGGTAAATACGCCTTGTCTCAAAAAATTATCTGGAAATACGCATTGGAAAAAATTCTGAGGGGTAAATATGCCTTGCCTCAAAAAATTATCTGGAGCTCTGGTTATTATGGATGTCATTTGAGAGCTTTGGTCTCGCACAATGCTAATGAATACATGAATCAGAAACAAACAAATTACTATATATTAATTCATTTCTTGATTCCAGCAGGTACATGTGATGCATGCCAGAGAAAGTCTGAAGAAAATGTGAAACAGAATGATCACAACCAGGAGTCAGCTTCACTACTTGATCAGAATCCTAAAGGTAAACATTTGAGCCAGGATCTGGAAAAGGGGCCCTTAAACCATTACCAAACGACAAAAAATTAGGTTGATCCAAATTCAAATATGTTGCAGACGACAATTTCAGGTGAATGGAATTTAAAAAAGATTGGTAATTTCGGGTGGAAAATATTGTGGGAAATGAAGAAATTGCTTGTCACAAGCAATTTCTTCATATTCCACAATGTTTTCCAAAAGCATTAAGTTGTAGGGAGTCAAAAGGAGTCACTGTGTGGTAATGGGTTAAAGCTTTTGAGACAGCCAGGTTTCAAGACCAGGTTGTGTCTAGATGCAGTCTAACCTGGATCTATATTACTGTCATATGGTTGCTACAGACCAAAAAGAAGCCATTGGAGAACTACATGGTTCCTGATCAGACTGCATGTATATGCAGGCTGATCTTGAACCAGGTTGGGCTCAAAAGCCTCAAAGGACCTTTTTCCAGATCTCGGTTCATTTGTACATTTTTAGCAAGCCTTTACTTTCATATCTCAGGAGCTTAATGTCACAGCCCTAGTGTTGTCGACAAATGCACCAATTCATAGACACAATTTTTAACCTGATCTGCATCTTATGAACTATATAGATTCTAGCATGGATACTTCCTACCAAGACCTAGTTGTACGTGACATGACCATTGACCTTTTTAGTGACAAGCTTCTGTAAAGGGGGCTACAATGTTTGCGGTCAACTCTTGTTTAAAGGTCAAAGTCAGAGGGATGCATGGGTATGTGATACTTGTAAGCAGTTAGTGCTGTAGTTGTTGTTATTAAATTAGAATACTTACATGAATATTGTGAATATTTTTTGTCCAAATATATTTCATGTTGGTGTATGAGGTTACCAGTGCATGGTTTATGAAATCTGTCTCTGTGTGAACGGGAAAAAAAACGTGCATTATGTGTTATTGCTACAATAGAAAGTAAATTGTTTCAGATTCAACAAACATGAAAGATGGGGCATGCAATGATGATGATGATGATGATGATTTTAAGGTTCCATCAAAACAGAAAACACCTTTTGGTCAGGTATTAAACTTTTTTGGCTGTTCAAACAAATTATAAAATTGCTTCCTCAAATTTAAAATTTGTCAAAGATTTCAAATTGGAACAATCCAAATTTTTGCTCTTCAAGAAAAGGTTATAGGGATTTCATTAAACATTTTGGCATATTCTGTACCTTTGTCTTGCTTACTTTCACAGTCATGGCGAAGACCGTTGGACCTGCGGACCTGTCCGATGAAATAACACTAGGTCCGATATTTCTTTCCTTTCTGTCAGTCCCACTGTCCGACACTAATTTTGACGTTTGTCTGTATGAAATGATCGACAATTTACTTAACAAGAACTAAGAGTATAAATAAAAAGATAAAGACCTTTTTTCAATAATCCATGCGATAATCAAGTGAATTTCCAACCCCTGATTAGTGTGAGTCATTCAAACATGGGCCAGTCAATTACAAAGCGTGGGTAAAATAGCGTGGGCAGCTGCCATTTTGTTACCAAGAAAGTCAAAATATTTTTGAATACCATTTTGGTGTACTAAATGGTAGAAAAACTAAAAATTGTAAAGTTTTAGCTCATGAATGATTTCGATATTAAACCAAATTTGTCTTTAACTCAGGTTAATAAATACTTTGAAAAATATTGAAAATGTGTCTCATTTTTCTGATCTTTCGGTCTGACAGAATTTCATTCGGTCTGACAGATTATTTAGAATTGTCAGTCCGAATGTCCGACAGAAATTTCCAGGTCTTCGCCATGTCTGCTTTCATCCTATCTGTCTGACAATCTGAAATGATAAAACCATTATTTGTCTCAATAAGATATTCATTTAAAAGTAGGTAAAATCTTCACATTTTTCTCACCTTTGACAGTTTTGTAAGTGAAGGAGTTTTACTGATTTGATATTTTACATCTTTATTGTGACAAGGCTTTAGATGTTGGGGCTGCAGGTCAAGGTTGTATATAAAGACAGCATTTAACCCTTTTTGAAACAGCAAAAATTTAAGGAATTCCAATGTGAAAGCCACTGCTGATGACAAAATGGATGTTGATATAGAGCTGGAAAAAGGGCACTTTTGTTCTCCAAAGCCACTATCTTCTGAGGAGTCAAAGAGTCAATGTGTGGGAATTTGTTAAGAAGCTATTGGAGAACAAAATGGATCTTGATCAGACTGCACATATACATAGTTTGATCTGGACTTGTGTTGGTTTCAAATGCCGTTAAATCTTTCTCAAACGACAGAATTTAAGATGGATCTTATTCAAAAGCTGTTGCACACATCAAAATGCGTGTTTTTACAGACAGAATTTGTGTAGAACATAGCCGAGAAAAGATCATTTTTATTATGCTCCCCGAAAAAATTTCGGGGGAGCATATAGTCGCCACGCTGTCCGTCCGTCCGTCCGTCCGTCCGTGTGTCCATGTGTCCGTCCGTCCGTCCGTCCGTCCGTCCGTCCACAGCCATATCTCAGCAACCCTTGGACCAAATTCAATGAAACTTCACATGTGAACTCCCTGGGTCAATACCTAGAGACCTTTTTCTCTGTTTGTAAATTTAAGGCTGCGTCATGGAAAAAAGGGCCTTAGTGTAAAAATTAGTTTTTCTCTTATTTCTCTTCATCTAATGGGTAGAATTTAATGAAATTTTGTGCTCATGTAGTAAATAGGATGTTCTAGACCATATTCTATAAACAATGTGTGTACAAAAAAAGCTGTCATGGGAAAAGGAGGCTTAATGTATGATAGTTTTTATTTTGTGACAAACACTTATTCGGGGAGCATAATCCGTCTGTGACGGCTCTTGTCTTTTTTTGTCAGAATGTTTTCTCAAGCCTTTTCTCTAAGGGACGTCAAAAGCAGGTCTTGTTTGGGAAAGAGTTATGGTCCTTCTCCAGATTCTAGTTCATTGTTTTTAGCTCCACTGGCCTTCAGGCCAGCGGGCTATTGTCATGGCGCTGTGTCCGTCATGCGTGCGTCCGTGCGTGCGTCCGTCCGTCCGTCCGTCCGGTCATCAACTTTTTCTTTAAAAATCTTCTCCTCAGAAACTACATGATGGATTTCAATCAAACTTCACATGAATGATCCCTAGGTGGTCCTCTATCAGATTCCTAAATTTCATTCTGATTGAACTAGAAAGTCTGGAGTTATCTGCCCTTGAATTAAAAAATGGCTGTTTTGACTTTGTTTTCACTCTAGCCACTACAAATATTTATCAATCAAGACAAAACTTGGTCAGAATGTTGGTGCTGATAAGATCTTGCCTGAGTGCAATTTTCAGCTTGATCTGAATATTATGTCTTGAGTTATGTGCCCTTGAAATTGGCAAAATTACCATTTTTGACCTTATTTTTACTCAAACAACCATAAATATCCACCAATCAACACGAAACTTTCATGTAATCTTACTGGCCATAAGATCTTGCATGTTTGTAATTTTCAGCTTCATAGGAATCTTCAGGCCAGCGGGCTATTGTCATGGCGCTGTGTCCGTCGTGCGTCCGTCCATGCGTGCGTCCGTCCGTCCGGTCGTCAACTTTTTCTTTAAAAATCTTCTCCTCAGAAACTACATGATGGATTTCAATCAAACTTCACAGGAATGATCCCTAGGTGGTCCTCTATCAGATTCCTAAATTTCATTCTGATTGAACTAGAAAGTCTGGAGTTATCTGCCCTTGAATTAAAAAATGGCTGTTTTGACTTTGTTTTCACTCTAGCCACTACAAATATTTATCAATCAAGACAAAACTTGGTCAGAATGTTGGTGCTGATAAGATTTTGCCTGAGTGCAATTTTCAGCTTGATCTGAATATTATGTCTTGAGTTATGTGCCCTTGAAATTGGCAAAATTACCATTTTTGACCTTATTTTTACTCAAACAACCATAAATATCCACCAATCAACACGAAACTTTCATGTAATCTTACTGGCCATAAGATCTTGCATGTTTGTAATTTTCAGCTTCATAGGAATCTTCAGGCCAGCGGGCTATTGTCATGGCGCTGTGTCCGTCGTGCGTGCGTCTGTGCGTGCGTCCGTCCGTCTGGTCGTCAACTTTTTCTTTAAAAATCTTCTCCTCAGAAACTACATGATGGATTTCAATCAAACTTCACAGGAATGATCCCTAGGTGGTCCTCTATCAGATTCCTAAATTTCATTCTGATTGAACTAGAAAGTCTGGAGTTATCTGCCCTTGAATTAAAAAATGGCTGTTTTGACTTTGTTTTCACTCTAGCCACTACAAATATTTATCAATCAAGATAAAACTTGGTCAGAATGTTGGTGCTGATAAGATCATGCCTGAGTGCAATTTTCAGCTTGATCTGAATATTATGTCTTGAGTTATGTGCCCTTGAAGTTGGCAAAATTACCATTTTTGACCTTATTTTTACTCAAACAACCATAAATATTCATCAATCAACACGAAACTTTCATGTAATCTTACTGGCCATAAGATCTTGCATGTTTGTAATTTTCAGCTTCATAGGAATCTTAAATCATGATTTTTCTGCCCTTGAATTTGACAAAATTGCTGTTTTCGACTTTGATTTTACACTCTTTACATCCACAAATATTGAACAATCAAGTCAAAACTTAAACAAGATGTAGGTGAAGTTAAGATCTTGCTTTAGTGTGATTCTTAGCTAGATAGGAATATAAAATCCTCAGTTATATGCCTTTCAATTTGACAAAATTGCTAATTGTGACTTTTTTCTCACTCTAACAGCCAAACTCACTCTATTAAAGACAAAGCTTGGTAACCAATTGATCTTATACGAGTGTGTTTTCAGTTTTCCAGTTACTTTGTAATTGCTTTAAGAGCAACAAGTTTTGAAAAATTTAGTCAAAACTTGATATGACAAGAAATTCAGGTTTCATCAGCCATTTGCATTAATTTTGGAATATGGTATTTCCCCAATTCTATTTTTAGCTCAAAATCTATTTTTAGAAATATGAAATATTTTGGAGTAATCAATGGTCTGTCAATTTAGATCTGTTTGGAAGATGGAAAATTTTAATTGCTAGTATCATCCAAAGCTGGAATGTTCTACCATTTCCTTTTACCCTTTCTCAAATGGCAAACATATAGTTTTACTTTCTTTGCTTCAAGAACAAAACATTTTGAACAATCTAGTTTTGTAACTTTCTTTTTGCTCTATGAAACACAAGCATTGAACAATCTAATCTAATCTTGGATTAAATATTACATGAAACTCAGGCCTGTGGAGCGACTCAAGACCTTCAGGTCTTCTAGTTATATTGCAGAATAAATCAAAGAAGAGAGGCCATGTATCAATATCATACGAAGATGAAAACTCCAGTCCCAAGAACAACTCCCAGACTAACAAATGTACATGCTCATGTAATAATGATTGTACTGCTTCTAATGCCAAACAGAAGTAAGTGTAGATTAGTATAACATTTTCCCAGCATCAATTTCTCTTTTTCCCTCAAGATTTGTTGTGTTCACTAAACAATGACCCAAGAAAAAGTCTCAGACTGACAAATGTACATGTTCATGTAATAAAGATTGTACTGGTTCTAATGCCAAATACAAGTAAGTGAGAATTAACTTTTTATGTTCATTTAAATTGTGTTCCATTCACCAAGTGTAAGCTTTCAGCTTCTGTGGGTCCTTCTTTATATCATTGTTTTCTACTGTTTGTTTGAGTGCTTGGTGATTGGATTAACCCATTGCCAAACAATCGTGGTTTGATGTATTAAACTATTTTCCAAAGAAGACTTGGTTTTGACGTCGCTAGTAGAAATTTTTTGGGAAAATATTGAGGGAAAAGAAGAAATTGATGATAACCAGTTAATGAAATTGTACATGTTTTGGTCTTGCTGGGTAGAAGACATAGTTGGAAATTACTTATTACAAGAAATTTCTTCATTTACAACATTGTTCTCCTAAGTTTTTTTTTTGGCGTCAAAGAGTGTCTTCATGTGGGGAAGTTTAAACCCTTTTTAGCTCCAATGGCCGTTAGGGCAGCGGGCTATTGTCATTCCTGAAAATGATAATTTTGACTGCTCCAATTTGAAAGTGGCAGAGGTTACAAATTTAGCTTGATCAAATTTGACTTTGTTCAGGTAGCATGGGAGATAACAGGGGAACAGGAGAACTTGCTGATTATCATCAATCTCTTCATTTTTTTCTGAGTTTACTAAAAAGGATTTGTACTAGGATCATCAATGCTGGTCTATTTTGGGAGATGTTTACCCAAACAACAAACTTTTAAGGTGGTCAAATTTGTAAGCTGTTGCAGAAGATCAAATTGATGTTGGCGAAGATATGAATTATGTACAATATAGCAAGGAAAATATTGAAGCAAAAGGAGAAATTGCTGATTATCAGCAATTTCTTCTTTTGCCTCAATGTTTTCCCAAGCATATTTCAGTAGGGTTGTCAAAACCAGCTCTTGTTTGGAAGATGTTCGACCCTTTTACAAACAAATTTCAATGGTTTCACTAGCTCTCCACCATTAGTTGATCTAGTGTGTAAGCCAACGAGACTAATTGAAAGTGATGTATGGAATCATAAAACTTAATTGTTATTGATATTGTTTTGTGGTTTGTCATTTGATAAGGAAATAATTTGAATATTTTGTCACATGCTTTTCATCTATAGTCGACACTCGACACTCGTTGTGTTGAAGTCAGAGGGCCAGTCAAAATACCTCGACATATATTGAGTTCGAGTAAACCAATTTTGTCCAGTTTTTCTTTATAAACAACATTTTGACCTATTTATTGGTACTTAAGTGTGTTCATAATTGAAATATAGTTAGGAAAAGGAAACAAGCAATTTCTCTCCTTTTCCTACTAGTTAAATTTCAATGGCTGTATACATTTCGAAATTATTTCACTTAAACTTTTTAATAGCCATTGGTGAAGATGGGACCAGACTTTCACTTTGACTTAAGTGGAAACGCAACTCATTCGATGTCGAGATAACCAGAAATCATTTTATTCTTGCTTTGCTTTCCCAAAGTTCCTCTGTTGTAGACTTCAAAACCAGATATTAATTAAAAGCTTAACCATTTCCCAAACGGCCAAAGGATGAGTGTCAATAAGGCCCTTTCCGTGACCCAACCCGATTTTCTTCATTTTCGCCACACATGACCACTAACATATTGACCTCATGTAGACAAAGTATCAACTTGAACGGAGGCTTGGTTTGGAAGATATATTAAATCAAAGTGGGTGGGGTAAGTCACCCACTATGCCATTAGATGGTAATCAATTTCTTATGCAGTTTTACTAACAATTTATAATTTGAAAATTGCTGATGCAGTGAAATATATGTGTATAGCATTTCAAATACATGTTGTTGTTTATTCCATTTGATGCCATGTACAAGAGAAAAGGGGCATTAAACATGTTTATGAATTTTTAGGATTTTTGGATGGGCTAACTTTACGAAAAACCACAACAGGCTTTTATTTATTATTTTATTTGATTTATCTTTTTGGTGGTGAATGAAGATATATTACTGTGATTTGTAATATGAAAATTTTCAAAATGCCTTTTGTATTTTCTCGATTACTTGCCCTTGATTTCTTGATAAAAATGCCAAAAAATATAAGAAGTACTATTTCGTTTCTAAACCAAACATTTCTGTATAAATCACCATAAAATACCACCTGGAAGACGATATGAGCCTAATGGACACAAAAACATCAGATAAAGAGGTTGCAATTGTTATCTTAGCAGAGTGGGTGGGGTAATATACTCCAAAATTAGGCGTGAAGCAGACAGGAATTTTTCATAGTCAGAATTGCTTGTATACATGTAGCATCTTAAATGTGTGGTAGCGTTGTTTTTAGCTCATCTGAGCACGAAATGCTCAAGTTGAGCTATTTCAATCGCTTTTTGTTCGTTGTCTGTTGGTCTATCTGCCCATCTGTCTGTTCTTGATTTGGTTTTTACACTCTAGTATCCGCAAATATATGCCAATCTTGACAAACCTTTATCAAATCAAGTATGGCCATAAGTTCTCTTATGAGTTTGAATATGGGCCGGATCGAAATAAAAACTCCAGAGTTGTCTGCCCTTGCACGTCAAAAGTAGCTAGTTTTGACATTGGTTCCATTCTAGCTTCTACATTTATCGACCAATCAAGATGAAAATTAGGAACAAGGGTAGTTACTATATGAGCTATAATTGATTTGAATTTCTGTCTGATCGAATCTGAAAATCGCGAGTTATGTGCCCTTGAATTCGAAAAAAATTGCTGTTTTCAACTTTTTTTACTCTAACAAACGCAAATACGGACCAATCAGGACAAACCTTCGACACAATATTAGTCACTATAAGACCTTGAATGAGTTCAAATGTCAGCACAATCGGACAACAATTTGCGGAGTTGCCTGCCCTTGAATTTGACAAAATTGCCGTTTTCGACTTCGTTTTATTCTTAAAAACCACATATATGGACCAATCAAAATGAAATTTTGACACAGTGTTTGTGACTATAAGAACTTGGAGAAGTGTGAATTTCAACACAATTAGGGTAAGACTTGCTAAGTTATCCGCCCTTGTATAAGACAAAATTAGAGTGAAAGCAAAGTCGAAAATGGTTATTTTCTGATCCGATCAGACTGAAAATCGATGTCATTTGATCACATATGGTACCCAATATTGTGACTAATTTTCATTTTGATTGGACAATGAATGTAGAGGCTATAGTAGAAACAATGTCAAAACTAGCTATTTTTGGCCTGCAAAGGCAGACAACTCTGCACATTTTTGTTTGATCCGGCCCGATAATCAAACTCCTAAGAGAACTTATGACTATACTTGTACTAAAGTTTGGTCAAGATTGGCTTATACACGTATTTGCGGATGCTAGAGTGTAAAGACCAAATTAAGAACAGACAGATGGGCAGATAGACAGACAGACAATAAACAAAAAGCGATTGAAATAGCTAAACTTGAACATTTTGTGCTCAGATGAGCCAATAACAACGGTACCACACATTTAGGATGCTATACAAGCAATTCTAACTATGAAAAATTCCTGTCTGTTTCATGCATAATTTTGGAGTATATTACCCCCACCCACTCTGTTAAGATAACAATTGCAACCTCTTTATCTGATGTTTTTGTGTACACAAGGCTCATATCATCCTCATATTAGTATTTTATGGTGATTTATTCAGAAATGTTTGGTTTAGAAACGAAATAGTACTTCTTATATTTTTTGGCATTTTTATCAAGAAATCAAGGGCAAGTAATCGAGAAAATACAAAAGGCATTTTGAAAATTTTCATATTACAAATCACAGTAATATATCTTCATTCACCACCAAAAAGATAAATCAGATAAAATAATAAATAAAAGCCTGTTGTGGTTTTTCGTAAAGTTAGCCCATCCAAAAATTCAAAAACATGTTTAATGCCCCTTTTCTCCTGTACATGGCATCAAATTAGAATAAACAACAACATGTATTTGAAGTGCAATACACATATATTTCACTGCATCAGCCATTTTCAAGTTATAAATTGTTAGTAAAACTGTATAGGAAATTGATTACCATCTAATGGCATAGTGGGTGACTTACCCCACCCACTTTGATTTAATATATCTTCCAAACCAAGCCTCCATTCAAGTTGATACTTTGCATAGATAAGGTCAATATGTTAGTGGTCATGTGTGGCGAAAATGAAGAAAATCGGGTTGGGTCACGGAAAGGGCCTTATTGGCACTCATCCTTTGGAACTGCTTCCTTTTGAAAGGAGTTGCAGACTGCAAAATAAGTGTTATTTTGTGTATGAAAGTTGTATACATGTATAAAGAAAATTTTGAGGCAAAATGAGAAAATGCTGATTATCAGCATTTTCTTATTTTGCCTCAATGTTTTCCCAAACTATTTCTATCAGGGACATCAAAACCAGGTCTTGTTTGGGAAAGGGTTAGAATAACTCTTTCCCTAACTACATCAGGGTAATTCAAATTGGAAGTTGTTTCAGACAATGAAATGGATGTTGATAAAGGTAGGATTTATGTACAGTATAGCTCAGAAAATATTGAGGGAAAATGAGAAAATGCTGGTTTTCAGCATTTTCTTCTTTTGTCTTAATGTTTTCCTAGTGATGTGAAAAACAGGTCTTGTTTTGAGAAGGTCTTGTTTTGGAAAGAATCAAAGGGTGGATAATAGATTTTTGACACTTTAGTAGGAACAAATTCACTGAATTATATTTCCAAAATCCTTTCATTTTGATACCCGAGATAGTTAACTAGTCTTGACAGTTCACATTACGATTTAGGTGCAATGAAATTACTTAAGTTCATCTTGGGTGATAATTATCATTTTCAGATTTCGTAGCACAAAAGGGTATACAAATATTTTCTATAAATATGTAGTGATAATATCTAACATTGAAACTCTCAATTAGAGATACTCCTTTAATCCTTTCTGAAATAAAAGAACTTTGCATTATTCCAATTCGAAATCTGCTTCAGATGAAAAAATGAAAGCTGATAATGATATGATCTGTATGCAATAAAGCACAGAAAATATTGAGGCAAAAGATGAAAATGCTGGTTTCCAGCATTTTCATCTTTTGCCTTAATATTTTCTAAAGCTTTTTGGATTAGGGTTATGAAAACCAGCTAGGTCATGTTTGGGAAAGGGTGAAGAGAAAAACGGTTTTGATGAAATTTGATCTTGTCTGCACCCTTGGCCCTTAAAGCCCACCCATCAAACAGGGTCATGATACTTATTTCTTTGAGTACAAAAAAATGTTTTACATTAATTTTATCATGGGGAATCATGTGACACAACAATTTCAGAAATTCTTCTATAACTATGTTAACCCTTTCCCAAACGACATTATTTTAGGATGTTCAATTATTTGAAAGCTGCTGCTGACGACAAAATAGATGGTATTAAATGAAGAATTTGTGTTAAAGTTACTGATGACCAACCCAATTTTGGTTGGTTATCAAAATTTTTACTATATCCATCTAATCCCAGAGGTATTTTCACTTTCTCTGCTTCAAATAGAAGTAAGTGACATATTAACATAGTTGTTAAAGTTATTGTAATTGCTGTTTCATATGATTCCCTACCACTATAATCATACTAATGAATGAATAAGGCAAGGCTTTCAGATTCCATGTATTCATTTCTTTTGGTCAACCCTTTCTCAAATGGCAAAATTTTGGACTGTTCCCATTTGAAAGCTGCTGCAGAGGAAAAAATAGAATTTAATAAAGGTAGATTTAGTGTACGAAAGAGTAAATATTGAGGCA
The DNA here is from genome assembly GCA_963680895.1 of Fragum sueziense. Lineage (NCBI taxonomy): Eukaryota > Metazoa > Mollusca > Bivalvia > Cardiida > Cardiidae > Fragum > Fragum sueziense. The sequence continues at coordinate 27,698,541 of OY804603.1, forward strand.
AAAGGAGAAAATGGAGCTTATCAGCATTTTCTTTCTATGCTCCATATCGAAAGATCGGGGGCATTTTGTATTCCCATTGTCTGTCTGTCAGTCTGAACTTTTAGCATGGGCCTTTTTGGGGGCATTAGTGTTTCACAAACAGGAGGCAGTTTAATGCAGACCAAGATTAAACTGCACTTATGTTTACTTCAGCTGATCTTTGTCCATACTGTGAAATTAAGAAACATTTCTAATAACACAAGAAAGGGTAAAGGATCATTTCTATTCTGATGGATTCCCACACACTAGCTATTCATATTTCACACTTAATAAAAAAGTAATCATTTTATTCAAAATTACGGGAAATGTCGCCCGTCATTTAAGGTTTGTCATAAGAATCCATTCATTGCCACGACATAGAGGTGTTAACCGTTTCAATTTTAGTGTCGTTTTTGACAACCAATCACCGTTTGGTCGACAGATATAGCTAATTTGGAGCCGTGTAAATAATTGCCGAAATCGTAAAAAATTACCACACTCTTACCTCTTAGCCCCCCAATGTCTCGCTATGTTCTTTTATGAACTGTTTTTTGACATGCCAAAGTTGGCAGATATTGTGAAATAATTTTTAATGAAATGATTTTTATTGATAGAATAGATATGTGGGTCTCAACTCTTGTCCTTGGTTTAATCCATTTCCAGTCGGCAACATTTTGGACTCTGCCAATATGAAAGCTGTAGCAGATTTATAATAAAATAGTCAATGTCAAAGGTAGAAATTGTATATTTTATAGCATAGAAAATATTTAGGCAAAAAGAGAAGTTTCTGCTATTTAGTAGCATTCTCTTCTTTGCCCATAATATAATTTTAAACCAATATCTCATACAACAAAGAATTTTATGAGGAAAGGTCAACTATTGGGCAGATATTCTTCCTTAAAAAATCTTCAAAAAATAGCAAAACCATTTCAGACAAGCATCTTTTTCCTACAATGTATTTACAAGCCCTGAAATTCAGGTTGTAAAAATGGCAACTGTTTGGGACATTGTTTAGGAAGAAGTTTGCTAGTACAATAATCAACTGTCTTCCTATGATATATGTAATTAGTAAGACAACAAAATAATCTATGTCAAATGTAATCTTTTGCTTAAAAAAAAAACAAAATAAAAAATATTGCGAGAAGCGGAAAGGGTTGTAGGTAAGGTTAATAGTTTTACCACCCTCATAGATAAAAACCACATAATAACTAATATATCATTGACTTATTAGTAACACGGGACCCTTTTTCATTTACAATGGGCTACAAACTCTTTGACCTTTCCAAATTACAATTTAGCTGAGATCTGGACAAGGGGACTTTATTATAGGAATTAATCCTTTCCCAAACAAGGCCTGGTTTTGACATCCGCATTAGAAAAGGCTTAGGAAAATACTGAGGCAAAAGAAGAAAATGCTGATAATCAGCATTTTCTCCTTTTGCCTCAATATTTTCTATGCTATATTATACACCAATCATTTGTTATCAACATCAATTTTGTCGTCTATAGCAGCTTTTGGATTTGACCACCTTAAAATGTTGTTGTTTGGGAAAGGGTTAACTAATTTCTTCTATTTCTTTCAGGGTACCAAAGATATATTTTGGGACACGGACACATAAACAGATAGCCCAGATAGTGCGAGAGTTGAGAAAGACTGCTTATCATGATGTTAGGTAAGAAGAATCAAAATGTCTCATTAAACCCAGAGTCACAGATAAAAGGGGGTGATGACATTTCAAAAGGACATGTATTTATATCATCTCTATCAGTCAGTCTGTCTGGCCATGTGTTCTCATCTTGTTAAGACATCTACTTCACATATGGATGGATTTGAATGAAATTTTCACAGGAGGTTCCTCATCGCCCCATCTTTGAACTGTTGTTATTATTGATAAGAGTTTTGCCATATTATGCTGCATTGCTTAAGTTTGGGGCTTAACCGTTTCCCAAACAAGACCTGGTTTTGACGTTCCTAATAGAAAAGATTTAAGAAAACATCGAGACAAAAGAAGAAAATGCTGATAATCAGCATTTTCTCCTTTTGTCTCAATATTTTCTATGCTATGTTTCACTCAACTCTCAATCTTTTTGATGTCCATTTTGTTGTCTACAGCTGCTTTCAAATTGGAGCAGTTCAAAATTTTGCTGTTTGGGAAAGGGTTAACCCTTACCACAGTGACCACTTTTGATGCCCCTGAAAAATAATGCTTGAGAAGAAATGTAAAAATATGTAGATCTCCAGCAACTGAGGTTGTTTTCTGCCAGATCTATCTTTTGCAAGTCTTTTCTACATTTCCAGAATGGTGATACTGGCCAGTAGAGAATATAGCTGTGTACATCCCGATGTTGTAAAACAGAAAAATAAGAGTGAGGGATGTAGAGAAAGACTGGATGTTCATGTAAGTCATGTAGTTTAATTACCGTCTAAACACCCCTTCCCCCCACCCCCACCCCAATCAGGATCAAGGTCAAATATCAAGATAATGTTTTCGATGAATAAAGAATTGCCATTATTGTGAAATTGGTGTTTTTCAAGCACACTTTGATTAATAACATATACAAATTTCAAAAGTATTTTACTAATACCAGAGACATAGTTATTTCACAAACACAACAGGGCAACAGATAAGAGGGGTTGAAGACATTCTGAATTTGTTATTTCAAATCAAAACCCTATGATGTGGGTACTCATTTGAGTTGTCTTTGTGAGACAATTCAAATGAATACCCAAAGAATGGGGTTTGATGGACAATTAAGAAGATATTTCATTTTAGAAAAAAAACATCACTCCCTCTTTCTGAAATGTGTTTAGTGGGAAGAATTAAGAATCATAATTCTGATAAAGATAGAATCCTATAAATTTATACATCTGTACAACTATAAGCATTGGAAAATCAAACGTACAAAGTCAGTTACTACTAACATCAATATTTTATATCTATACTTTGCTACCGAAAGTTACTTTATGTTTGGAAATTGTTTTGTATATGATGAGATACATGTATTTGTACATGTCAATAAAATCTATCTTATCTATAGTTCTGACAGATCTTTTTACTTTCAGGGACCAGGCTGTACATACAATGATAGAGCTAAGCGGATATTCTTGAGTCAGGGACAGTTACAGAGTGAACTAAACTCTGCATGGGATCTCGAGGAATTAGTGCATGCATGTAAAAGGAAAAAGGTGGGTTATGATAACATAAGTGAATTGTCATCTTGAGCAACATGTACATTAACCCATTCCCAAACAGCAAAATTTTAGGGTAGTCCAATAGGAAAGATGATGCAGACGACAATTTCAAGTTGATGAAATTTTAAAAAATCTTTGCATTTTGGCATTGAAAACATTATGGATAATAAAGAAATTGCTTGTGACAAGCAATTCCTTCATTATCCACCATGTTTTCTCAAGCCTTTTTCTGGAGGAGCGTCAAAAGGCGTCACTATGTGGGAATGGGTCAAAGATGTAATTGGTTATGTAAACTGCAGTGTTCAATGTAGAGGGGGGCATGGCTAAATTGATTCTCTAAAATCCAAAAGGACCTTCAGAAACAAGCGGGGCCCCAAATGACATACTTTACTCAAAACCTCATGAATTCTGCCCTTTATTAAAACATGCAGACAATGTCTTAACTTAGTCTTTGTTTCTTCAAAACAATAGGTGTGTTACCATATTCTTATTTTCTTACATTTGATATTTTCTAATTCAATAAGTCGTCTATGTACTAAGTATTAAATTTGTATTATGACCCCCTTAACCAAGAGCTGTGGGCCTGATGGCAAAGCTAGTTTGAGCACTGAACCTGCCCTAACACACATATGCTGCAAGAACAATAGATTCTTATCCATTTGCATCTGGTGTTTTTTTTTTGGGGGGGGGGGGGGGAATCTCTGGCATTCAATATTTTGCACATTTACATGTATTTACTCATTTGGAAATTAATGGCTGTGAGGTCTTTTATTCGAAGTCATTAATTTTACCAAAATCTTTACTTAGTGTTTAGTTCAGTTACCAATATTTTACTGTGTATGCCTTAACCCTTTCCCAAACAAGACCTGGTTTTGATGTCCCTAATAGAAAAGGCTTGAGAAAACATTGAGACAAAAGAAGAAACTGCTGATAACCAGCAGTTTCTCCAGTTGTTTCAATATTTTCTATGTCATATCATATACAAATTCTATCTTTATAACTTTCATTTTGTCACTTTTGGCAGTTTTTGAAGTGGATCACCCAAAAATTTTGTCGTTTGGGAAAGGGTTAATTAATCTGATGTTACAATCTGTTCTAAACTTCTGATAAAATTTGGTAAAATTTGAGTGAAGGCTTTTCTGTTGGTCATTTAGAGACAATTTTACTGCAAAGTGGACTGACTTTATCATTTTCACTTGGCATTGTAAATGCTTTATGTATTTCAGGCCTGTCCCTATTTTGTGACCAGAAATGTGAAGGAGCAGGCAGACATAGTTTTCTGTCCTTACAACTACTTGATTGATCCTCTAGTTAGAAAAAGTGTAAGTGAAGTAGCGCTCCTTAATCTTAGGCTTTAATTCGATTACAAATTTAGACCACTAACCATATAAGTTTTTTGCTATGCCAAAATAAAAGATTTTTAAGACACTAAATATTGAGAAATATTCAAAAGATGAAAATGACATAACATCAAAGAATATTCAAGAATGATTTTGAAAATATTAGAAATTTATTCTAATTATGTTGATATATGATTCAAATCTTTTGTTATTGTTATTGACTTTATTTATATACTAGTTATTATTTATCAAAAATTGATTTTCTTTATAGATGGAAATCAACCTAAAAGACCAGATTGTAATACTGGATGAAGCCCACAATATAGAGGATTGTGCCAGGGACGCTGCCAGTGGACAACTGTCTACAACACAGATAAATCAGACCATGCAAAACCTGCAGGAACTTTGTAAGAAATATATCACTTGCTTGAAGTAGTTCTGCTGCAATTGACCAAACGCCGACTCCCAGTCTAAAAAATCGATTAGCCAATGAATGACCAGGAAATAGGTCACGACCGGGTCACGACCTCAGCGTAAAATAAACAAACCACGCTTCTAGGACAATGGACATTTCATCATCGATATCGATAATACGCATTTTTAAAGCAAAGAAAGTAATATACTGTTTTTTGTTTGGACATATTGTTTACTATGGTGTAAATTCGACGATGGAAAATTATGAAGCGATTCCGATTGTGCATTTGTAACCAGACTGTCGTTTAACGGATCGTACTCAAGGTGTGTCGTTCCGAGATTTCGGGGAAAATCTCAAAAAATGCATAAGAATCGGATGGATTTAAACATACGGACGTCCTCATGACAGGCTCAACCTGAAAATTGTTCAGGAAAATCACATTGCTGTTTGTTTGCGCGAAGGTGAGCAGATTTATCGTCGACTTATTACCCCCCCCCCCCCCCCCCCCCCCGGTGTCGGTTCAAGTTCGGCTTTTGTTGTGAATTAGAATTGGTTAACCATTTCCTAAACACGAGCAGTTTTGGACTGATATACAATGAGCTTAAAGTAAACTACTTATTTTTGTTTTCCGGCTTTAGCTTTCAAGTCAGAACCATATAAAACATTGCTGTTTGGGAAAGCGTTTTACTTAAAGTTTCCCTTCTTTCTATCTTCAGCACTTCACAGGGGGCAGTCCAAAAGACAATTATTACCCAGATCCATTACCAGAAGATTTGACTGAAGAATTTTGCTAAAAGGCTGCCTGCGAAGAAACGAGCCCTTTCAGAACCGACAATAAAAAAGAGGCTTGGGCTTGAAGAAATCACAAGGTAAACACTAGGACAAAACCCAATCACATGTACATGTGCGGATCCAGAGGGGGGGGGGGGTCAGGGGGTCATGACCCCCCCTGGAATTTGGCGAAAAAAGGGGTTATCAAAAAGATTGCTGGTTATGTCCCATATAAGCTGCGCCATTTGTCCCTGTATGCCACGACAAACCATTTGTTATATTTAGTCCTTCATGGTATGACATATATCTGCATGGATCCAGGGGTGGTCAGGGACCTGACTCCCCTGAAATTTGGCGAATAAAGGGGTTAAAGATCGGAATCCCCCCTGGGAAAAATATCTGGATCCGCGCTTGATGTATACACACATATTTATATCATTTGTGAACATGTATTCAAAAGAAAAAAAAAAATGAATGCTTTATAATTATTTATGCATATAAAAGAAAATTTATTTCATTTAGGTGATCAGATCAGGCAATGTTTTGAAAAAAAAATATGAAGCTATACACTTTTTATCCTTTTGTTAAGACACTACAAACAGACTGAGACAGCTATGTTGTGTCTGAGCCATGGACTGAATATGATTAATTTGTAAATAAGTACCTAAGTCCAAAGAAGCCTAGTATTAAGGTAGTCACTGTCAGTCCCTAATGAGATTTATGCAACATCGGAATTGTTCGGGCTGTGGTATAAACATTCGGCGGTGGAACAATATAAACTGTCAGATCTTTACAGCGCCCAAATAGATTGGGATTCATTAACATTTTTAACGATGTCGCGAAAAATTATGACCTTGCATGAATCTCATTCGGGATGGACTACCTTAATATAACTAAAACATTATAGGGATCAGATGTAAAGATGTTGGACTGTTCCAATTTATAAGCTGATGCAGCGAACAAAATCTATAAAAACTCAGAAAATGTCAAGGCAAAAGTAGAAAATGTGGGTTATAAGCAATTTCTTCTTTTCTCTCAATGTTTTCCGAAAACCATTTTTATTAGGGATCTCAAAACCATGTCTTGTTTCAGAAAGCATTGATTAAAACAAAAAGCAAACAATATCATGGTATCCCAACATTTAAATGCTAATTATCTGCATAATTTTCTTTTGTCCAAATGTTTATAAAGCCTTTTAAAAATGGAATGCCTACAAGAATGAATGACATCAAGAATTAAAACTTTTTTTTTACTTCCAGCTGTATCACTAGAAGAATTTCTGTCCCTGGTGCCTTAAACAGCATGTGAAAGGAGAAATTGACTCAATAAATACTGGGATTTGAAGATGCCAGGAGAACAGTTAAAGATCAAGAACATTCTGAACAGAAGAAAATCCTCATAGTGTCTCTGTTGTCTGTTTGTTACTGCCAATACCTACATGTATTAAAAATAAAAGAATATTGCTTGTTTTGTATATGTATTCAATTACTTGTATTGAATAAAAAGTCAGTTTCATTTCCAACAAAAAAATTATCACCAAAATCAGTCATAAAATACCGCCTCTTCCTGTTCAGGCCTCAGGGTACACGGTTTTGCAATTACCATTGTTGCAGCAGGTTCTGGTTTAATCCTTGACCCCCTTGGTTTATGTCACTGTTGTGTAGGACTTGTGCAGGAGTCGCTTTCCAGGCCCGTAGGAACAGGGGGGCTAGGGGGCTAAGCCCCCCAAAGTTGGCGAAAAATGCCAAATTTTCTTAATTTTACACTGAAAATTTTGGGAAAATCCAAATTAGCCCCCCCCCCCCCCCCCCCATATTCAGGACAAGGGCTTTAGCCCCCCCCCCCCCCCCATATGAAATTGCTTCCTACAGGCCTGTTTTCTCTGACAGGATTTTGTGGGTCAAGTGAATTAAACCTTTCTCAAACATTAAAATTTCAGACTGGTTGAACATTGTTGCATATGACAAAATTTATAAAATTTTAATAAAAGTAAAATGCATTGAGACAAAGGGAAAAAATGCTGGTTATCAGCATTTTCTGTTGCCTCATTGTTTTCTTATATTTTTTTCTATTTTGAACAATAAAGGTAGTCATTTGTACCAGTTACCCTACCCCCTCACCCCCAGCCCTGCCAAATGATAGAGCTGGAATTTGCTATGAAGATGAATGAGGGCTATACTTTTTAACCCTTTCCCAAACACACATTATAGCCAACATTACCTGATTAAGACAAGTTTGGGAAAATATGCTGATGAAAAAATCAAACTATTGATAGTGAGGAACTTATCATACTGGCACATCCAAAATTTTTGCTTTTGAGGAAAGGGTTTTCACCTTTTGTCTAAATGTTTTCACAAACCTTGTTAAGATTTTCAAAAGGCGTCATTGTTTGGGAAAGAATTAAATGAAATGCTTAGTCTATATGATAAGACGTTTACGCTTCACTGATTCCTTACACAAATACGTGTAGAGTCTACATAGTGGAGGAAGATCTTGATGTCCGAATTTCTTTACTGCCGAACCAAGGTACACTTGTAAAATAACCCTAAACAGTAAAAGTATGCGTGCTAAATGCCCTAAATGTTGGGGCGAAGCGCAAGGAAAATCTTCATTTAATTGAAATGAAATAATAACAACCCTTGCAGCCAAAGAAAGCTTCTGTAACAGCTTTCTTTTGTGTGTCAACCAACACATTCATAATGCTTTGTGTTGATCTGCATTTCGTATCACACTCGCCTTTATAGCGATGTTGTTGTCATTTTTCTTCGAAATTTAACCTTATGAACGTAGCTTAATTCTTTTGAAAACTCCATTCCCTATCAGGGTTGTCGAAACATCGTCGATATTAGAACAAATAGCTGGAAAGTACCGATACCGGCCGGTAAATCCTTCAGCTTGTTTACATCCGCCATGTGTTCGTTGTCCTAGATTCCGAATCGATACGTCACGTGATATTGGGGGCGGAGCGATCTATCGATTGGCGTTTGGTCAATTAGTGATGGGACAATGATTTATTAGAATGTTTGATTGAAAAAATTCATAATTGATTATAACTTGTTCAGGCATAGGTCTTTCCTGCTTCCTAAGTATTTTTTGGTAAAAAATAGTAAAACTGGTATTAAAGATAGAATAAAGAAAAAAATACTTGTTTCAAATCATGAAAATCACTGAAAGAATTACATTGGCATTTTCTTCTTATTAAAATTTTGGCAGAGATTTGAATCCTTTCCCAAACAAGACCTGGTTTTGACGTCCCTTATAGAAATTGATTGGGAAAACATTGAGACAAAAGAAGAAACTGCTGATAACCAGCAGTTTCTCCTTTTGTCCCAATTTTTTCTGTGCTATGTTGTACACAAATTCTATCTTAAACAAGGTCCATTTGTCGTCTGCAGCAGCTTTTGAAATGAAAATTCTGAAAATTTGCCGTTTGGGAAAGGGTTAAAAGCTGCCTTTGATAGGGATGTAAAAATCAAAAGTTGTTCTTGTTCGGTTTAGCTATTATTACATTTGAGCAAGGATCTGGAAAAAGGTTCCCTATAGCATTTGAGACTATCATGTTTCCAGATCAACTTATCCCGAAATGAAACCTGACTGGGACCCATGCTACTGCCTTATAGTTGCTACAGGTATCAAGAAGCTACTGGAGAACAACATGGTTCATGATCAGACTGTGTGTATACACAGGCTGATCTTGAACCATGATGGGCTCAAAAGCCTTAAGGGACCTTTTTACAGATCCTGACTCATTTTATTTTCAGTGGATGTCAATGTGAAATTTTCTGATCATCTCATTCTAAAGAGGATGGTGAGTGATTTATATTTTTCACAAACAAAGTTGGTGGATTTCGGCTTGGTAAGAGTTGGTAGCGTATCTGCCTCTTACTCGAGGTCTTGGGTTTGATACCCGGCCACGGCAAATACCCTCTTTGACAAAATGTCACACATCAATGGTTTTATATTGTGAACCTATGTGGGCGAGCAGCTGGATGCTCGGTTAGGGTGTTGTTTTAGTACTGGTATGAGAAACGACAGGAATTCATGGTTAGGTGCTCCAGCCGCTGCCATATGACCATAGCAGTTGAAACGGCGTAAAACCCCAATAAACAAACAAACATAGTTGGTGAGAGGGGGAGGGGAGGGATTAGCCTGTTTGTCTGTCAGTCTCTCCACAATAGCTTGTCTTCGAAATTCGTATGGTTTCTGTCTAATTTGTCATACTTGGCAGGCATGTTCAGTTGAACCTGTAGATGTGCAAGACACAGCTTTCATGATTATTTCATCAAGAATGATAGAGTGATTGCCTCTGGCTTGATCAGTTTGCCTGTACAATTGAAGTGGTTCGGGTATTTTATACCTTCAGTGATAGATTTCTTGTTATAACTATAAAAAAAGGTTAAAACTTTTTCTTATGCACAATTGTGAAAGCCACTCTATCAGCATCTTTTAATTAAAGAAGGCTTTTATCATGAATTTGGCGTCAATTACTGAAGAATTACATGTGTTTTGAAATTGAAAAATTATTCATTTGTAAGGTTATAGATCGAGTGATGAAATATTTGCATTTTTTTTTTTATTTTTCCACAGATGGAGAATGTGATGAGATTTGTGGATGATAACAGCAATAATCTAGATCAGGCTGACTATGACACATCATATAAAGTGTGGTCCGGATATGATATGGTGGCCAGACTGAAGAATATTGGGCTGGGACCGGATACTCTCAGTGAATATAAGGTATTGTGAAACCATCTTCATTATTTGTGTGTATCTACACAGGGTTCAACATTTACTTTTTAGCTCCACTGGCCTTTCAGGCCAGCAGGCTATTGTCATGGCGGTGTGTCCGTCGTGCGTGCGTCCGTCCGTCCGTCCGTGCGTCCGTAAACTTTTTCTTTAAAAATCTTCTCCTCAGAAACTACTGGATGGATTTCAACCAAACTTCACAGGAATGATCCTTGGGTGACCCTCTCTCAGATTCCTACAAAGAGTTTGGATTGAACTAGAATAACTTGAGTTATCTGCCCTTGAACATCAGAAAAAGCTGGTTTTGACCTTATTTTTACTCTAAAATCTACAAATATTAACCAATCAAGACAAAACTTGGACAGAATATATATAAGCATGATATCCTGCCTGGGTTTAATTTTCAGCTTGATCGGAATTTTACATCATGAGTTATGTGCCCTTGAATTTGACAAAATTTCTATTTTCGACTTTGTTTTCACTCTAACAACCATAATTGTTAACCAATCAAGATGATATTTGGAGAGAATCTTGTTGACAACAAGATCTTTCTTTTGTGTAATTTTCAGGATGATTGCATTGCTACAAACTGAGTTATGTGCCCTAGAAATTGACAAAATTTCAGTTTTCAAAACTGTTTTCACTTTTGTGGCCAAATAATAGATTAATACTGACAAAATTTGGACAGACCATAAGATCTTGCACAAGTTTGATATTCAGCTTGATTATTGTGGTGTTCAAGACATAAATTATCAAGTCAAAATCATATTTTTAAATCAGAATGTCTTTATTTTCATGACCTGCACAATCGCAACTTCTTGAACTGATTATCATAAAGAAAAACAACTCTTACTGAACTTTAAATTGCTCATATCAAAAGTTACTTCCCTTAGTCTACCACAATTATTAACTCACATATTGAATTATGTGCGTTTGAATTTGGCATAATGACAGTTTTCAACTTTATCATCACTCTAAAAATCTCCAAAATATTAGTCAATCATTTACCTTCTTTTCGCTTTGACCACATAATTGCTTCTCTTTACTTTGTTTCTGCTCTAAGAATCACAAGAATTTAAAAATATATCAGTTTAAGCATTTAGATGAATTTGTCAATTTTTTTAATAGTAAACCACAAGAAATTCAGGCCTGTGGAGCGACTCAAGACCTTCAGGTCTTTCTAGTTTTGGTTGCTAGACAGTCAGTCTTGTTGCTTTCCGTGCTCTAACTCAAAAACTGGTTGACCTAGGATCATGAAACTTTGCACAATTCTTGCTCTTGACCCAAGGAGGTGCTGTATTATTTTTGGGTCATGTAGGTTAAAGGCCAAGGTCACTATTGAACTAAGTTTAAATGTGGTTTTCATGCTCTAGTTGAAGAACTTTTCAACATATAGTGCTTTTCCAGTGACTAGTGACTATTAAGGGTATTGTATTGCATTGCAACAGTTTTAGTTAAACTTGAATGCTTTTTGATTCCAATTCAGGCATGTTTAGATCGTGTATCAGCAAGTGACGATGATCAGCAACAGAACACAATGAGAAACTTTAGAGGACTTGAGATCAAACTGCAAAGTACCTCCATCAAAAATCTGGAACTACTTATGCAGATACTGGACTATATGTACCGAAATGATCTCAAATTTGTTGAAGATTATAGGTAAGTGCTGGTCAGAAAAGATTAAGATCAGACTGCACATTTTTGCTCGCTGATCTTGAAATACTCTGACTGCAGTATCTGTCTTTGAAATCAGCGTGCTTAGCTGGGCAGAGGGGGGTGGGGAAAGGTTATGGAGTTTATAGATTATTCCATTCACAAACGTTGACATACAGTCGACACTGGTTGTGTCGAAGTCAGAGGGGCCGTCAAAATAACTCGACATATCCGGAGTTCGACTCATCCGATTTTGGTTATTTTCGATCAAAACGATATTTAACCAATTTTGATGGGCATCATATGTGTCCATGATTGAAAAATAGTAGGAAAAGGAAAGAAATTGCTCGAAACGAGCAATTTCTATCCTTTTCCTACTAAATTTCAATGGCTGTATATGTTTCGGATTTCATTTTGATATCCATATGTTGAGGATGGGATATGACTTTTACTTCGACTTAAGCAAAAATTCGACTTATCCGATGTCGACATAACGAGTGTCGACTGTATTTTGATTCCCCACAATATGCAGGCTTTTGAAAACAATGTGGAAAATGAAAAAAATAGCTTGTCACTTGTAATTTCTTCATTTCCAACCAGCTTTTTACCCAAAGACAAAAAAAAAATTCATCTGAAATTGCTGTCTGCATTATCTTTGAATTTGGATTACCCCAAAATTTTGCCAATTGGGAAAGGGTTAAACTGCAATGTGGCTCCATCATCATACTAGAACTTGATTCTACAAATACTGGATTACATTTATAGGGATGATCTCAAATGTAGAAGATTATATGTAAATACCAGTGTGAGAAGATCATGATCAGACTGCTAATTTTTATGCCCCCGATAGGGAGGCATCATAAATTTGACTTGTCCGTCCGTCCGTCCGTCCGTCTGTCTGTCCGTCTGTCTGTCCGTCCGTCATTCCGTCCAAAAACTTTAACATTGGCCATAACTTCCTTATTACTTAACATATTCGCTTCATACTTTACCACAACATTCCTTGGTACATTACCTTTCTGTAGGCACATACTTTGGTGACCTTGACCCCTGGATGACCTTGACCTTGAACATAGATTGGCCATAATTTAAAATCAAAGCGGTGTCGGGGGCATTGTCATCTTACAGTGACAGCTCTTGTTGAAGGCTGATTTTGGTGTGATATGAATGTAAAAGATATCTTAATGCAACTCAACAAGCTTTGGTTTGCAAAGCTTGATATTTAAAACATCAAAGCATGGAAGCATTGAGGGAATAAAAAAAGGAAAATGCTCTTTATCATTAATTTCTTATGTTCCGTCAATGCTTTTCAAAGCCATCTCCACTTGGGACAACAAAGATTGATTGACCTTGTTTGGATGTTAAAAGATGACAGTTATTTTATTTCAATGATTCTAGAAATACATGTACTTAGTAAAAATTGAACACAATCATTTCAATGAAAAAACTGCTATCTTGTTTGCTTACAGAGTGGCAGTCATGAAATCGGTGGAATATGTGTCTAGGAATACAGTAAGTAGACGATGCTTAACCCTTTCCTAAACATCAAAATTTTTGGGTAATCCACTTCAAAATCTGCCACAAATGACAAAATGGATGTTATTAAAGATAGGATTTGAGTAGAATATATAGCATAGAAAATATTGAGACAAAAGGAGAAACTGCTGGTTATCAGCAGTTTCTTTTTTTGCTTCAATACTTTCCCAAGCCTTTTCTATTAGGGACGTCAAAACCAGGTCTTGTTTGTGAAAGGGTTAACCTTTTACCCAAAATGCATAATAAATATAATGTTCCAATCTTGCAAGCTGCTGAAGATGACAAAATGAATGTAAATAAACATGGAAATTGGTTATGTTATAACCAAAAAACACTCAACAGCCTCCGAAAGTCGTCCTTGGAGTCTTAAAACGCTGCTCAAACGTTTAGTATTTGTTATTTTTGGTAACATACTCTCAATCCCAAAGCGTTTTGGTAACAATACTCTCGAACCCAAAGCGTTTAAATGTTGAATGCACATGCTCTTTATCGCGTTATATTGAATGCACGTGCGTCGTCATTGTTTTCTCCACATATTTAGGGAGCCTCGTGTTGATAATGTCGATTTGTGACTATTTTTAGTAATAATTTTCATGTATACATGCATATGTTGATTTCCCATCATCCCATTGTCTTTGCCTCCGGAAGTGTGTTCTGTGGGTACAGACTAAAACATAAGTAAAAGGACATTATTGGACAGAATCTTCAGATCCAGTGATTATTTTACCTGCGCATCCTGCTACTTTTACTCATAATTTGGTCTCTGGGATGCAAAGTTTTAATTCTAGCGAGTCCCAGGATGCAACAATTTTTACAGATTTCCTATTATAAATAGTGTATTGGACTCACTAAGCTAGTAGCTGGACTCATTAATATGGAATCCAGCGAGTCCCCAGGACTCACAGTCTTAAAATTGTAAAAAAATCACTGCAGATCTCTGTTCTGTATAATGGCATGCATGTGACAATGTATGTGTGTGAAATGGTTGACATGATTTGAACTTCTGTTTCTTTATGTTAAAAAAATCTTCTTTTACTTTCACCTTTCAAAGATCGGGGCATATTGTTTGTCTGTCTGTCCAAAAACTTAACATTGGCCATTTTGTGGACATTCAAATTTACAAAGACATCTTGTTTGATAATAATTTGTAAAAAAAATGTATCGCAAACTTTCTACGTCTAATTTAGGCTAACAACAACATATCACTCGCCCTTGAATGTCCATGTTTTAACCCCAGCTTGGCCTATAAAGAGCTAGTCCTCCACAAATGGATGAATAGTTTCTCATCAAAAGTAGCATGAACAGCTTGTGACTTATATTGGAAGTTTTGTGTGGACTAGTTTTAGAAATACCAGTAACATATAGTTAGATACGACAGCTTCACTAATATGACTGTAAAAGTGTTGAACACTGTTAAACTCTGTTTACTTAAAATCCATGTTTCTTTCAGAATGATTCTTGGCTGGGTAAAAACAGAAGAGGTAAAGTTTTTTTGTTTTTTTTTTTTTTTGGGGGGGGGGGGGGGGGGGGGGCTATTTAACCCATTACCACACATTGACACCTTTTGACACCCTTTTAGCTAGTGACTTTGGAAACCATTGTGAAAAATGAAGAAATTGCTTGTGACAAGCAATTTCTTCATTTCCCACAATGTTTTTTACGTAAAAATACCCAAAAATGTTAAATTTCATTCACTTGAAATTGTCGTCTGCAACATCTTTGAATTTGGAATGGTCAAAAATTTTGCTGTTTGGTAAAGGGTTAACCCATTACCAAACAGCAAAGTTTGGACCAGTCCATGTTCAAAGGTGTAGCAGACCATACAAAGAATCTTACCATCAGAAGGAAATATGTGTGATAAGGTTGAGAATATTGAGGAAAGAGGGAAAATGCTGTAAACCAGCATTTTCCCTTTACTTCAATATTTTCTAAAGCACAAAGGTTTGTAAAGAGTCCTCACCATTTTGGAAACAGTTGATATGTTGAAAACGTTGAAATTTTTCAAGACAACCACATGCATAATGAATGTATATTTATAAATCTTGATATTATGAATCTTGCAAAAGATTATGTAAAGTTGAATAAAAGCAAATAATTGGCACTTGAAATCAAAAATGGTTAACACTAAAGAAAAGGATTATTTATGTTCCAAGCTTATAAATCAGGGTGGATCATCACGTGATCAAAATGGGTACATACACGGACGCAAGATGGCGGAAAATTAGCGATTTTCGGTAGATTTCCCTAAATTGGTAAGAACTGCTCCATTCGTTTGAATTACCATATAGCGCAGTCTATGCGCATTTCCGAGCGCTTTTCAGCGATGTCTGTCTCGTCTCTAGGTTTCATGTAGTTTCTAAGATACCCTCGAGGTTTTGAGCCGAATCGGAACGATTTTCGAGGGAAATTGAATATGGTACGTTACACGTTGCCCGGTTTTTCATCAAAAATAGCGTTTTCTCTCAAAAAATCATACTTGTTTCGATTCAAAACTAAGGTCCTTCATGTGCAACAATCATACATACTTTGCTTCAGCCTGTTCAGTCTTAAATTCACGAAAAACGGGGAAATTGTAGAAACGGTACGGAACACGTACATGATACGCAACACGTGATGATCATTTGCAATTATGGTACGCACCACGTAAATATTTCAAATCCAACATAACTACAAAACGTACTCTCGGAACACAATTTTACAGTTTACTCATCGGTATTCATGTGACTATATTTAATGGGAACCCCGGTCTCCACATTTTTCTCTTCTGCAAAGACTTGAAAACTGAGTAAGTATGCCTAGATCTATGTAATAAAATACGGCACAAAAATTCTCCTCATATAGGCTAAATATGCTTAATCTAAAAAAAGTCTAACCTAACGATGAACGCACAAATTCAGTTTAGAGGCCCCACCCCTGTCGCCGGTATTTATCTAAGAGAAGAAATGTAGTGCATTGAAATTTGAAAGTCCAAACATTAGTACAGATCACTTTATAACTTTGTTAAACATTTCAAGAAAATCGAGAGACTCGTTTCTTCAAAATATCAAAAAATAGGTCGTATTTTTGTCGAGCCCGCTTGCGGTGAGCTCGACATAGTTGTCACAATGGCGGTTCGGTGTATGTGCGTTAGTGCGTGCGTGCGTGCGTTAGTGCGTGCGTCCGTCCGGATGGAGCTTGTCCGGGCCATAACTTCACCATGGATGGAGGGATTCAGAAATAACTTGGCACAAATGTCAAGCTCAGTAAGGCGGAGTGTCGCGTGCAAGAACCAGATTCCAAGCTCAAAGGTCAAGGTCAAACTTGGAGGTCAAATGTCAAAAATGAGAAGATTTTTGCTTGTCCGGGCCATAACTTCACCATGGATGGAGGGATTCAGAAATAACTTGGCACAAATGTCAAGCTCAGTAAGGCAGAGTGTCGCGTGCAAGAACCAGATTCCAAGCTCAAAGGTCAAGGTCAAACTTGGAGGTCAAATGTCAAAAATGAGATGATTTTTGCTTGTCCGGGCCATAACTTCACCATGGATGGAGGGATTCAGAAATAACTTGGCACAAATGTCAAGCTCAGTAAGGCAGAGTGTCGCGTGCAAGAACCAGATTCCAAGCTCAAAGGTCAAGGTCAAACTTGGAGGTCAAATGTCAAAAATGAGATGATTTTTGCTTGTCCGGGCCATAACTTCACCATGGATGGAGGGATTCAGAAATAACTTGGCACAAATGTCAAGCTCAGTAAGGCGGAGTGTCGCGTGCAAAAACCAGATTCCAAGCTCAAAGGTCAAGGTCAAACTTGGAGGTCAAATGTCAAAAATGAGATGATTTTTGCTTGTCCGGGCCATAACTTCACCATGGATGGAGGGATTCAGAAATAACTTGGCACAAATGTCAAGCTCAGTAAGATGGAGTGTCGCGTGCAAGAACCAGATTCCAAGATGAAAGGTCAAGGTCAAACTTTGAGGTCAAATGTAAAAAATGAGTTGATTTTTGCTTGTCCGGGCCATTCCTTAATTTGGCACAAATATTCTTTGGATGGCCCTCTACCAAGATTGTTCAAATTATCTCAATCCGTAAAAAACATGGCCACGTACAGCTACGTGCAGCTAATTTTCGTACTTCTCAGAATGTTCAAATTATTCCGATCCGTACAAAAAATGGGTGCCAGGGGGCATGGCTTATTTTCCTTATATGTGACCCGTCGCGCTAAAAGGGACCTTATCGGATTTGTGAAAAGTATCGACCCTAGTCCGTCTGCGCAGTCCGCGCAGCCTGACTAGGGTCGAAACTTTTCACGTTTAAGTATTTTCTGAATCTAGAATGTTTTCTCTACCTTACAATATTTTCGTTTTCCAAATACGACATCGGATGGACTTCTGCTTGGTCTGGTATATTTCTCGGAATTTGGTTTTATGGACTTAGCATAAGGTCCCTTTTAGCGTGACGGGTCACATATGTATACTCAAATTAATCCATTCTGGTATCTCGTTATAAATACATAGACATGTAATATTTTGTGAACAATAAACTGTCTCACCATGATCCCCATCATTCCAACTTATTTTGTCCCCACTTTTACAACGCCATTGTAATGACAGCTGTAGACATAGGTATGGTCTTCTTTCTTCAAAATGAGCGGGCTCGACATGTTGCCCTTCGGCATCTAGTTAAATTTCCGTTATGTCGCCAGACGCAGTAGACTAAATAAATGTGGTACTTTCTCACAAATATACTGAGAGGCAAAAATAAGTATACATCATAGCTCTTCCACGTTAAATAGACTTTCTACGAATTTTAAACTGCACCGAAGCTGGTTGTTTATTGATGTTACTATCTCAGTCTATCCGTCTGTCTATCATTTCCTTCCGTTGCGAAGTTTTTTTATATCACACAGCGCCATTGAAAAGGGGGACTTAATCAATTAATTAACACAGGTATTCATCTTCGCACAACCCCTGCATTTATGAAGAGATTTGGAAAGACTTTTCACAGAAAGTGCCTAGTCACCTAGGATCATGAGTAAGTTATTAGTGCTTTTCCATATTATGACGCGTCATGGCAAAAGGTGATTTGATGTAAACAAGTTATCTGACATAACTTTGAAATAATTCCTTCTAAATTTATTAACGAATTTTGATAAAATTTAAGTTTAATGTTCCTAGCCATCTGACTGAGTGTTTAAAGTGTCACGTTTCATTCATATTACGCTGCGTCATAGAAAAATGGGCCCTAATGCAAAAAAGTAGCATATTGATCTATTTTTACCAGCCACAGAAAATTGGTTATATACTGTTATAGAAAATTTAAGCTTGTGATTTGTTGCGATAAAGAATAAAGAAATTAAATACAGATTAACAGCGATATTTGATGCTCCATTAAGTCGCACGTGCAAAGTTTGCAAAATTAGCATGCAGCAAAACATCAATAGTCAAGCAATTTTAGGTGAAATTTAAAAACACTTTGTTGTTAGTTTACGGGTAGAAATGAGTTGTACAAAAATTTGAATCGATATGATAAAAAATAAGAAAGATATTGACAAATGAAAAGTGTATACTTTCTTTTGCCTCTCAGTATATATATGTATATATGTTTTATACACTGTATATGCATTCAAAGGCATCCGTCAATGAACTTAGTTTTTGAAAAATACCTCTTTTGTTATTTGTCCGTCATACAAACAAAATTAATCAAGGTCAAATTAGTGTCGCCAAAGTTCCACAGATTGAAGAAATGTCCGTTACCTTAATTTGACACTTGGTTTGAACACAGTTTTCCCGATAGATTTCAACGTCACTTTTTATGACACTTTAATTCATGTACTTATTTTTAGAGAATGACATAAACCAGGTTGATAGTTTACGATATAAAATTACAAAACGCTGTAATAGCGAGGTACCCTTCATGAAAAGTAAAAACATGAAATTTCCGTTATACTGAATTAAGTATTCTTTTGGCAATATAGTTTGATAATTCTTAGATTAAAGTGTTAATGCTATCAGAGAAATGGTATACTGCTAAAGTATTTGTACATAATGGCAATATGATAGAAAACACAGGACAAAATGTGATAAATTTGAAATTTCCGATACCAAATTTCCGATAGCATATTTGAAATTTCCGATACCAAAATTAAATTTAATGGAAAACAGGTGCGCAATTTGGTGCTGTTGATCTATAATGTAGTGTTTGACGATTATATCATTGAATTAACTACATAATACTGTAAACACAGTTCAATGTTCATGTTTGGAAGACATATTTCCTATATAAAGTAGGAAAGGTATCTGCATTTTCACATGGCATTTCGGCAATGTTTATCACTATGCACTTACCTCTACAACTGACAAATATCTGTAAAATATACATGTCCTACGAATGTGGGTGTATTCCAGATGAATTTGCGAGAGCTTATCACGAAAAGTTTTCAATGAGCAATAGGTAACGGAAATTTGGTAAGGTAAATGCAGCTGCACAACTCGACGCGGTTTGTCTCTCCTTCTAATAAAGTTCATTTTCTAATTTAAAAGATACCCAATATTCCGGAAGTTCCACATGCGATATAAAAACCAAGGACAACCAAGTCCGTTAGCAATTCGCTTGTTAGCTCATTCCCCGTGGGTAAAGCAATTTACTAAAGAATACAACTATAAATCCACAAGCAAAAATTGACAGTGACGTAGTTTTGTGTTTATCGTTTACAACCAATCAAGCTGTTCATTTATCACGTGCACATTGTAAACGGTACAAATTAGAAGAGTTTATTGGTTTAGAAAAAGTAAACACAAAACTATGTCACTTTCAATTTTTGGTTGTGGATCTATACATCTAGATCTACAGATATTTTATTGGCTGTAACTCGGTTACGAAACGTAGTTTGTCCATTCAAACACAACAGCGCAATGACTATTTACCCAGCCTTAGTTGGGAGTGGCGTAAACCTTTCTTTACTACTTCATAACCAATCATCTGTTTTGATTTGTACCGTTTATATTGTGCACGTGAGTTAATTGTTTGAAATAGATTGAAATAGGTAAAATCGTGCCCACGTGACTCCCATTTTAGGTTGGTTGAAT
This sequence comes from Fragum sueziense, assembly GCA_963680895.1. NCBI lineage: Eukaryota > Metazoa > Mollusca > Bivalvia > Cardiida > Cardiidae > Fragum > Fragum sueziense. The sequence goes on from OY804603.1 coordinate 27,719,276, forward strand.
AATATAAATGCATATCTAGAATATAATCAATAATCTAAATCATATTAGATTTATACACTACCAACACTGTTGAAAATAACCCCAAAATACCCCAACTTCGATACCAACCCCATACACGTCAACAAGCATCCAACGTTACTCTCAATCAAACTGATCAACAATAACCTCGGCTCTCCGAAGGCGGTATAGTTGCGGGGCTCATTACACATAATATTTGTTTCTTTGTTACTGTCAACAGTATTGCCTAGATGTATATGCCTCTTAAAGGACTACAATTATAATAAAATGGCATTCTTGTTTGGACCCATCGGATCACAACAAAATCAATACAAATACAAAAACTTATTCAACAATACAATTAAGACAAAATCAATATGACAAATGTATCCCTTTCCCAAACAGAACCTGTAAAAAGGCATTGGAAAAAAATTGATCCAAAAGAAAATGCAGATAATCACATTTTGTGCTTTTGCCTAAAACGTTTCCTACGCTATATTGCACAAAAGTACATTTTTTCAAGTAGTGAAAAATAACGTAAATAATTTCTCTTACTAAAAGTGGGTCCGTACTTCCTTTATTACAGGCCCGTAGGAAGCAATTTCATTTTGGGTGGGCTCAATCCCTTTTGTCTGAATATTGGGGGTGGGGGTGGGGGGTGGGGGGAGGCTAAATTGAATTTTCCATAAATTTTCAGTGTAAAAGAAGGAAAATTTGAGCACCCCCTGTTCCTACGAGCCTGTAATTAATGTAATTTCTACAATTCAATACGAAGTAGATTTCAGTTTCAATTGTTGCATTACAGATTGGATACATTCTCTATACCTTGGGTATTTGAAGATGTTTTTCTTTCTGAATCATTAATTGGTGAGAGCTTTTTCTGATTCAACTAATCATTGATCTTTCTAACAAAATAAAAGGTAATTTATCTAATCAACATAATTTGGTCTAGATAGTGCCCATCTTGTAGACTCTTTTGTTGGAATTATTGTCTGGTTGGCATTGCAGCACATGGACGGCCTTAACTCTCTTCACTGTCCATGGTTTCTTGCCAAGAGAGAGCATCGACTTTGTTTTCCCCATGGTTCTGTAATGATAAACGAATGACGAATGTTACAATCGTATATGTAAAAAAAAATAGGTTATGGAATTCTGTTTCAGCAATCCACTTTTCTACTAATAAAACATGAAATGTCGACTAATCTACTTTTCTTGGGAAGAAGTTACCTAGAAAACCAGAAAAGATTATTTTTTCTTGAAAGAATTGCCAGAAGTATGTATGACAAAATTTGATTTTTCTACTCTTCTACCTTTTTTCTTTCTTTTTTTTTAGAAAATTTAGTTACAGTTATATACACTTTTCTAGGAAAATTGTGACATAGAAAGTAGAAATGACGAAGCTTGTCACAGTAACTACAGTCAATTATCAGGGACAAACTTCAACTTTTTTTCTACTTTTCTACCTTACCATTTTGCTAGAGTAGTGGAAGGTAATCACATTGATTTCAACTTTTCTAAACTTGATACATAGAATAATATAACAATTGACGTGAGTCACACAGATTTTGACTTTTCTGGAAAGTTCTTTAGGTAGAAAAGTTGAAGTTTTGCGCCCGACAAATGTCAGAATTAGTGTGACAAAGTTCATTTTTTTAGGTCTCAAATTTGCTAGAAGAGTGTCACACTAATTTCGACTTTTCTTGTAGGTAGAAAGGTGGATGGTAGTAACAGGATTTCGTATTAAAGCATGGGAAATAATTATTGGTCCAAAGAAACATTCAGTTGAAAAATCATCGTGCATTATAAAACATACTGCACACTCTTTTTATTTATGAATCAAATCGTTTTGGTTTATGGATAGTATTATGTTCTACTAGTATATTCTTGTAATTTAATCAAGTATGGATGATACCTTGTTATTCGTCACGATTGGTGTGGGAAATTCATAAAACTTTGTAGCTGTTGGATTTGAAATATTTACGTGGTACGTACCATAATTGCAAATGACCATCACGTGTTGCGTATCATGTACGTGTTTCTTACCGTTTCTACAATTTCCCCATTTTTCGTGAATTTAAGAAAGAACAGGCTGAAGCAAAGTACGTATGATTGTTGCACATGAAGGACCTTAGTATTGAATCGAAACAAGTATGAATTTTTGAGAGAAAACGCTATTTTTGATAAAAAAACGGGCAACGTGTAACGTACCATATTCAATTTCCCTCGAAAATCGTTCCGATTCGGCTCAAAACCTCGAGGGTATCTCAGAAACTACATGAAACCTAGAGACGAGACAGACATCACTGAAAAGCGCTCAGATATGCGCATAGACTGTGCTATATGGAAAGTCAAACGAATGGAGCAGTACTTACCAATTTAGGGAAATCTACCGAAAATCGCTAATTTTCCGCCATCTTGCGTCCGTGTATGTACCCATTTTGATCACGTGATGATCCACCCTGTAAATGGCATGGAGGAATATATAATTTTAAAATTTCATTTGTCCAATCAATGTCGTGTGCATGTTTGTGTAAGAATTTCATCAAGATTCAAAATGGCTTATTTATTTTGGCCAAGACAGACAAGTAAAACCTCTGATTAAAGTGTATGTTGGATCTACATTTCTTTCATTTGATTGGCCTTATTTCTTGAAACAATATTAATTTTGTGTCGTCTATGATTTTTTGTTTACAGGTAAAACAAGGGAGATTGTGTTTACACTCAACTTTTGGTGTATGAACCCTGCAGTGGTGAGATATTTTTCTCTTTCAAATCAATGCTCAATTTAAACAAATATTTTGAAAAATGCCTTCACTAACATTAACATATTTTTTTGCATTGATTTTGAAATAGGTTCATTTAACACAAATAAAAGATTAATTCCTTTAGATTCTGATTCTTGAAAACTGTGTTAATAATTGTGCTAAGTGTTTTGGCCTATGAAAAGTCCAAGAATTACCTCCTCTACTGGGGATCAAACAGGAAACCTCTTGGTATTTATGATAACTTGCCTCATTGATATTGCCTAATTATCGTGCATGTGTGTGAAATTTCTTCCATCAATATTTTTCAAGTATTAGTTATGTTGATTAAACATACTTGTGATGGAAGTACATAAGTGTATGACTATCACATCTACAGAAAATTCAGGTTTGTAAGCATCTTTTTCAAGACATGTGACATTTTGAAATATGCCATTAACCTTCAACTATCATGATTATTTTCCAGGCATTTTCAGACTTTGATCCCTGTAGAAATGTAGTATTAAGTAGTGGTACCCTATCACCCATGAACTCATTCGCCTCAGAACTTGGGGTACCTTTCCCTATACAACTGGAGGCCAACCATGTCATTAAAGATGAGCAGGTAAACAACCCATTATTAGACCACACAATTTATGTTATATATATTATGTTGTATAGTGGTACCCTGTCCCCCATGAACTCATTTGCCTCGGAACTCTGGGTGCCTTTCCCAATACAACTGGAGGCCAACCACGTTATTAAAGAAGAGCAGGTAAACAACTTGTAAATAAATTATTCTAAAACAAGCCGTAAAGGCCTAGTTCTGACATTTCTTACCAATTTGGCCTTTAGAAAGTATTGAAAGAAAGGAACAATATCTAAATTATATTGGTATTAAATCTATAAAGGGAAAATTGTCATACATGTACTTTAAAGCAATTTGATAAGTTTTTCTTTTGATAATGTTGATGTTTGTTTACAGGTTTGGGTTGGCTCTATTGGATGTGGCCCATCAGGCAGTCAGTTACAAGCTGTCTATAAAAACATGGAGACATTTACCTTTCAAGATGAGCTGGGAAATCTGGTACTGGATGTCTGCAAGGTAAACAATTATATGACAGATATATATATTGAATTTGTTATTATGCCCCCTTTCAAAGAAAATGGGATGTATTGTTTTGCAAGTGTTGGTTGGTAGGTCGGTTGGACTTCTTCAAATGGTAGATTGCCACATTAAAGTTAGACCCTTTAGGGGGCACACATGTTTTACAAACATCTGTTGTTGACAAGGAAAAGGATTCAAAAGTAGTAGGACTCATTGGAGATATTTATGTGAGCATATTTGCTTATCATACTCCATGTTGAAATCCATTCAATGAATATTTTTTATAATACTACGTAGTATTGGAATATTTAATGATACTCAAAATTTAACGATATTAGGAAAATTCTCCGAGATAATTTTATATTTACCACTTTTTGCTTTGTTACAGAAAGTTCCCTATGGTGTACTGTGTTTCTTGCCCTCATATAGAGCTCTGGAAAAGTTCACAGATCGGTGGAAGGTAAATTATAATGCAGATAAAGTTAAACAGCCTTTATATTGAGTTTAGGACTAACTCAGTGTAGGAGACTATTGATATAGAGATAGTTGGTTCAAATTTCGGCTTGGCCAATATCTTAACCCATTACCATTCATTGATGCTTTTGATGCCCATAAGATTAAGTCTTTGGACAAGCAATTTCTTCTTTTCCCGTAATGTTTTCTTCCAAGAAAGAATATGAAATTTCATTCACTTGAAACTGTCTTCTGCATCATCTTTGAATTTGGACCTCTGTTAAATTTTGCCATCTGGTAATGGGTTTTTGATGTAAGTGTCTCGTCGATACCCAAATTGTCTATGTACAGGGTTCGAACAGTCTTGAAAAGAGCTTAAATTTGAGCCTTTTTCTTGAAAAGTGCTTAAAATGAAAAATAGTGCTTAAAAGTGCTTGATTTTGATCCTTCTCTTAAAAAGTCCTTAAAAATGCTTGAATTTGTCAAAAAGATGCTTAAAAAGGATTGAATGACTAAAATGATTTTAAACATCCGCTCGAATTAAGTATCGGGCAAACTATTTGTTTGACTGTCTGTATGAACCCTGAATTGTAGGATGAGTGGGTGGCGGCTCTGATTGAATGTTGTCTCATTAGTTCTTTGAACACTTGGTTATGTGACCAGCCATGACAATGTGATTAATATGTTGTAAATGTTTACAAAGTTTCACAAAAAATTTGGACATTACATGAATCTCATTAGTGTTGGACTACCTTAATCTAAAAAAAATCTTTTGAATACCTATTACCTTTATTTATTTATATCAAAGATAACCAGGATGTGGGAACAGTTAGCAGTAAGGAAAAGAATTCTAATCGAACCACGGGCTGCAGACAGAGAGGACTTTGATTATATGATGAAACTGTTTTATGAAGTTGTAAAGAACCCAGAACATTGTTTTGATGATGATGGTATGTTCTAATATGGGACCTGTCACACTAAAACCTTGAGGGAAATGAAGAAATTGCTTGTCACAATGTTTTCTACATAGAAATGAAAAAAATCATTCACTTGAAACTCGTCTGGAACATTTTTGAATTTGAACCAGCCTAAATATGTGTAGGTTGGGAAAGGTTTAAAAGCATTACTGTAGCACACATATTTAATACTATGGGCTAGCAACAGAGAGGACTTTGATTATATGATGAAACTGTTTTATGAAGTTGTTAAGAACCCAGAACATTGTTTTGATGATGATGGTAAGTCAGAACTGTTACTATAGATTACTATGATTAAAACCTTTCCAAAGGACAGATTTTTGAATAGTTCCAATTTCCAAGCTGTATAAGATCTTGACAAAATTTAATGTTGACAAAACATTGAACATTTAATTAAATGTTGTACAAACTGCTGAAGGAATAGGAGAACATGCTGGCAATCTGAATGATTGTCCTCTTTTGCATATATGATCTTCCAAGCCTTCCCACTGTAAATGAATAAAGTTAAATTGCTTTATAGAAGGTTGTAATTGTTTATGATAAATCTGAATTTAAGGTTGTTTCCTGTCAAAAAAGTTTTCCAATTAACCCATTCCTAAACAAGCCTTGATTTTTGTGACCCAACTACTAGAGGCTTGTTAAAACATTGAGACACAACAAGAAAATGCCAGAGACCAGTATTTCCTTATTTTGCCAAAACAATGTGTATGATATTGTACACAAATCCTATCTTTATCAACATTCATTTTGTCATCTGCAACAATTTTAAAGTAGGACAACCCTGAAATTTTTCTGTTTGGAAATGGGTTTACTGGCATTCACAAAAACGATATTGACAAAAACATTGTACTTGTTTATTCACAGATGAATGTATAGATACATCAGAAAGGGACGGTGCAATATTTTTCGCTGTGTGTCGGGGTAAAGTGAGTGAAGGAATGGACTTTGCTGACAACAACGCTAGAGCTGTTATTACTGTAGGTTTGAAAAACATATTTCTTCTTCAACTTTAACCCATTAACATACATTGATGCTTTTTGGCGACCAACAAGAATAAGGCAGTGGAAATCATTGTTGAAAATGAAGAAATTGCATGACACCCAGAAAGACCAAAAAATGTTATATTCCATTCCTCTGAAATTGTCGTCTGCAACACAATTTGATTGGACATTCCATTTAAGTTTGTCAAGTTATTGCAATAATAACTAAGTAGAAGGCGGACAGTGTAGGCTTAGATCAGAGTGCTTAGTTTGTGCAGGCTGATCTTAGTCTATTGCTAAAGATTTGGTCACAAAAGGAATATGATGTGAACAGAAGGAAAAGGGCCCAATTAAATATATGAGATTTTGCAAAGCTATTTCTTGTGACCAAAGTTATTGAATAGCTCCAATATTGATCAACAGATTGATTTGCCTTGTCAATCGCATCATTCAGTTTGGTGCATAAACATTTATTTTGGACATAACATAATGTCTTACAGAAAGTTTGACAATGTTGTGTATGTTTACATCTATTGCAGGTTGGGATACCTTTTCCAAGTATCAAAGACTTGCAGGTAATATTTTCTCATAAGGACTTTCGCTGTTTTACAATTCCAAGCAGATGCATAAAGAAAATAATGTCATGGACATGATGTAGTTGGTAAATATTTGACACTCAGATTGGGACTTGGATCCAACTCTTGTATGTGGCAAATATGCTTTCTGACATTTTGTCTCGCTAATGGATGTAAACTTAAGTTGGATGAGCAGCTTGACTGCTGGAGGCTTTGAAAGGATGCTGTGGTAGTACTGGTGAGAGAAACAAAAACTACTTGATAAAATGTCAATGAAATTAACAGGATTTATTTCTATAACAATTTGACATATATCGTTTCAACATCTTGTCTCTATATTTTGTGTCTGTCTATCCTAAGGTCTTAACCCATTACCAAACGGCAAGATTTTAGGGCGATCCAATTCAAAAACTAACACAAATGACGAAATGGAAGTAATTAATGATAGGATTTGTGTAAAATATGGCACAGAAAATATTGAGACAAAAGTAGAAACTGCTGGTTACTGTAAAAGTCTTTATTTTCGCGAGCTCAACATTTCGCGATTTCGTTGTCTGGGATTTATTCGCGAGTTTATAAATTCGCGCGTGTTTGATGTAAAGCTCGGGTATTTCCGTTGTTTTCCGGAAATATTCGCTTCGTTATATTCCGTACATATCCGTTTAACCCCGATAAATATACAAGCGATGGTTAGACAAAATGTTTATCACACCTGTCTTCTCTTTATAATTATTTTCACACCTTTTCATATGTAACTGTTAAAAGGACAATACACGTATTGTCCCTACATGTATGACAAAAAGTGAATAACATAAGAACGTAACTGCTTCATTTTTCCATTAAATGTACTGTACTTCTGAATTGTAAACGATAAAGAGGTCACCCTTTTACGACCATATTCTAGGAAAACACATGTAACAATTATACTTTGTATTTGTAATCATGTACGATGTATATCATCATAATGATATAACATTATGATGTTAATTGCATTGTTCATACATTGAAAGGTGGGTAACGATCAAAATTTCCGATTTGAAGTGTTTTAATGAACATATAAAATTTCGTAATGTTCCGGATTCCGAAGAACCATCGGCAATCTCTGGCATTCTGAGACTGATATATTCACGAAATTGATGAATTCGCGAGATAGCCTTCTCGCAAAAATTAGCGAAAATTAAGTCCTAGCGAATAAATAGACTTTTACAGTATCAGCAGTCTCTTCTTTTGTCTCAATGTTTTCCCAAGCCTTTTCAATTAGGGACGTCAAAACCAGGTCTTGTTTGGGAAAGGGTTAAACAGCATGATTTGAAAGAAGTTGTAGATGACAAAATATTATCTGAAGTAGAAAAATTGTATGTAATTGAACAGAAAATATTGATGCAAAAGGATTTTTTGGTCTCTATTCACTTCAAAACCAATTTAAATAGAGACTCCATAATCAGGTATTGTTTGGGAGAGTAAATCTTTGTTTAGCCCTAATCTTCCCCCTTTGAATACATATACATTACCCTAAGTTATGATGTACAGCTGATACAAAGTTGTTAGTTTGATAAAATTTCAAATCAAACTTTTCTGAAATATGTTTAATTTTTACCATGCCATAAGACAGATGCTATTTCCAAATTTCTTGTGTTTCTCAGGTCAAGTTGAAGAGAGAATATAATGACAAATACAGATCAGAGAGAGGTTTACTGAGTGGTAATGAGTGGTATGAAATACAGGCCTTTAGGGCGTTAAATCAGGCTCTGGGACGCTGTATTAGGCATAGGTAAAATAACATGTTTATAAGTTAATTGAAAAATTATAGGGCTTATCTTAGGCTCTAGGTGGTTGTATTTACTACAGCAAATAATGACAGCATGATTTATGACACATAAGGATAGATCAGGGTATAGATTTTTTATCATGTCTGTCTGTTTCTATTTATCCACAAAAGAAACAAATGACCATAACTTTTCAATTCAAACTGGTTTCCATATTTCTTAAAATGAATGGGTAAAATTGTTAAGTGACTATCATTATGTGGAAAGAGATATTACAAACCAAACTATTATAAGTATCTGTTGTATTTCAGGAAAGACTGGGGAGCTATAATCATTGTTGATGATAGGTTTGTCAGACAAGCTGGGAAATATGTCAAAGGTATGAGGGGTGATCAAAAAGTTCCCGGAAAAATGTTCTAATTTCTTTATTTATGGTCCTATTTTCGCCAAATTTGAACTATACAAGGATCAGTCATTTTCTGGTTTGGACGCAAATTAAAATCAATGACATGCTTTATAATACGACATTATCGTTGCCACGGCAACGTCTATGACGTCGACCCGGCCCAAAATCATACTATTTTTGTGAAATAAGCGTTTACATAAAGTATTATCATTCGCGCGTTCTTTAGCGTACGTCGTCTAAACTTCGCATATTTAATGCTCGATTAGAAGGCACTATATAACTGACGACAAATGCAAATGAGACGTGATTTTTTATTGTGGCAGCCATTTTAAAGGGCGACGGTAACAGATGGTCTAATTGCAAAAAATGAAATTTTTTGAAAAAATATGCAAAACTTTTGTGTTGACCACCTCGGGATGGTTAATAATATGCGATTCAGACAGAGAATGAGCCGAAATAACAAGACAGATAGCTGAATTTAGGGAGAATCCAAGCCTAATTTCAACCCCATCACTGATGGGGTTAGAATTATTTTTAAATTGTTGCGCATGCGCATACAGCGCGGACCATGATTCAAACGAGATTCATACTTAAATTTCAATATGACGTCATCATGTATGTTGTGACGTCATTTAAGAAAGTCGCATGTCCTACTGTTTTGACCTACTTTCGACATCGCTTCATGAATTTGGTATCAAATTGCGAAAAAATGAGTCGTTGCTTTAATAGTTTCTCGTAATCATTTAATCAGGTCATATAAAGCTTAAAAAGTGTACATTTCGTTTGTATTTGACAATTTTTGGGTCCAAATCTGGGAAATAGTAGCTTTAAAGAGTGCGAGTAGCAAAAATGAGTAGAGAGCAGAGAACAGCGGTCAAACTGTGTGCGGGAATTAAAATTTCGATAAATAAAACTATTGAAATGTTGCGTAATGTCTATGGTGATGCTGCAATGAAAATATCAGTTGTATATGATTGGTGCCAACGCTTTCAGAGTGGCCAAAAAGACACAACAGACGATGCGCAGAGATTTTGGTGTCCGACGTCGGTAACGTCATCATTCGTCGAACAGATTAAGACGTTGTAAGATTTAGACCGGCGAGTCACCATCCGCGAGTTACAAGACAAAGTTGAGATTAGCTATCGTATTGTGTTTAATATAATCAATCAAAACTTGAATATGCGTCGCCTTTGTGCACGATTGATTCCAAACATGTTAAATATACGTGATTTCATGCGGGCGATGCGAAAGAAAAGGTCCAATCCAGAGAAACTGGTCCTTTTCCACCAAGACAATGCTCCCAGCCACCATGCAGCATCAAACCAGAAAGTCATCCAAGACCTGGGCTTTGAGATGCTTGAACATCCGCCTTATAGCCCCGACCTGGCCCCCTGCAAATTCTACCTTTTTTCTGCAATGAAGAAAAGTCTTAGGTGTCAGAACGTCGGAGAGCTGTCTCAACTAGCACAGGCCGTGCAACGATCCATTGCTGATCTACCAGAAATAGTTAGCAAAAGTTATTCCGGTCCTGGGCTACTACATGGACAAAATGTATTTCTTTTAATATGGATACTTCGAAAAAGATTATGCGGACATATTATTTGTAAGTACAGTGTTTGTTAAACTGGGCATGTGAAGAAAACGTTGTTTGAGTTGACGTCGTCAGAAGCTGGGCCGGGTTGACGTCAGTGACGTTGCCGTGGGAACGATAAAATCTCTTTTTATTGCATGTCATAAAATATAAAATACATGCATATTAGAAAATTGATCATGCTTTTTATAGTTCAAATTTGGTGAAAATCGGACTATCAATAAAGAAATCAGAACATTTTTCCGGGAACTTTTTGATCACCCCTCGTATAAACATGTTTTCTGTCGGGTTTATTATCGCTAGTGGTGAACTCGGCCAAAGCGAGGGACGTTTTTTCGTGAACAATGTACTCCGTCGGTGTTGTTATAAAATCTAGTAACTATGGCTTACATAAAGCTGTAGTTACGAGATTTTATAACAACACCGACCGTTTGTCAATACATAACGGTGAACCTGGTTTATTTTTAGGCCAAATTCATTGCAATTAGAGTTAAAAATCTTTAAACTCGCATTTAAACGCAAAATATCTGTACCTTGTTGTTGCGAAAAACATCCCTTGCTTTGGCTGAGTTCACCACCAGTGATTATGTTCATTGCATCAATTGACAGATATGTTGTGATTGATTTTCTATGAATTTGAAAATTTCCATTGCTGTTGATTTGTCCTGCTGACTTTGATGTTAGCAATTTAACCCTTTCCCAAACAAGACCTGGTTTTGACGTCCCTAATAGAAAGGCCTTGGGAAAACATTGAAACAAAAGAAGAAACTGCTGATAACAGCAGTTTCTTCTCTTGTCTCAATATTTTCTATGCCATATTTTACACAAATGCTGATTTTAATACCTTCCATTTTGTCATTTTTGGCAGTTTTTGTCGTTCGGAAAAGGGTTAAGAGACATTTCAATCAGGTAGTCTCAATGTTTTGCCACAGAAATTAATTAGAAAACAGACAGGGTAGGCTAAGATCATACTGCATGTCTGTGCAGGCTGATCTTAAGTCTATACTGCCTACCAAAGATTGGATAACAACAGGAACTATATGATGTGAACAGCATGAAAACGGTTAACTCTTTCCCAATTTGTGACACATTTAGACAACCCTACTTGTTATGGATTTGGGTTTACAAAATCTTGTAGAAAAGGAAGAACATGCTGATAACCAGCATTCCTCTGTTTCTCTTACTATTTCTTTTTTCCCTGTTTCTCTTATAGACTTATCGAATTTGAAAGCTGATGCAAACTACAAAATGGATGTTTATATAGCATTTAAGTACAAAGTTGCACAAAAAATATGGAGAAAAAAAGGAGAACATGTTGATGATCAGCATTTTTAGCTCACCTGAGCACGAAGTGCTCAAGGTGAGCTATTGTGGTCGCTTTTTGTCCATCGTCCGTCCGTCTGTCCATCCGTGTGTTCATAATTTGTTGTTACCACTCTAGCATCCACAAATATTGACCAATCTTGACCAAACTTGGTCAAAAGATGTATGACCATAAGTTCTCGGACGAGTTCGATTTTGGGTCAGATCGGACCAGGAAGTCAGGAGTTATGTGCCCCTGAATATCAAAAATAGCTAGTTTAGACCTTGTTACCACTCTAGCATCTACATATATTGACCAATGAAGACAAAACTTGGCCACAATGTTAGTAACTTTAAGATCTTGAATGAGTTCGATTTTCAGTGTCATCGGAGCAGGAAATCCAGAGTTATGTGCCCTTGAACGTCAAAAATGGCTAGTTTTGACTTTGTTATCACTCTAGTATCTACAAATATTGACCAAATATTTACCAATGAAGACAAAACTTGGCCACAATGTTGGTAACTATAGGATCTTGGCTGACTTTGATTTTCAGTGTGATAGGAGCAGGAAGTCTGGAGTTATGTGCCCTTGAATTTGACAAAATTGCTGTTTTCGACTTTGTTTACACTATAGCATCTACATTTATTGACTAATCAAGACAAAACTTGGCCACAATGTTGGTGACCATAAGAACCTTGATGAGTTAAATTTTCAGCTTGATTTGGCCAGAAAAACGAGTTATTGGCCCTTTAATTTCATAAAATTACCGTTTTTGACTTTATTTTCTCTCTAACAAACAAATATGGACCAATCAAGACACAACTTGGTCGCAATGTTGGTGACCATAATATCTTAAATGTTTTAATTTGTCAGATTGATTGGACTAAAAAAACAGAGTTGTGTGCCCTTGACGGTTACAAAATTGCCGTTTTTGACTTTGTTTTCTCTCAAACAGCAATAAATATTAACTAATAAAAAAAAAAACTTGGACATAATATTGATGAGAATTTCTTTATCAGAACAGAGTTATATGCCCTTTACTGTGACAAAATTGTTGTTTCCTTCCACTTTGTTTTTACTGTAACAGCTACAAATATTGATCATTCAAGATTATGAAAGCAGTTTTCAGCTGGATCATAATCTCGCATCTTAAATTATGTGCTCTTGAACTTGACAACATTGGGACTTTCATTCTATCTAGGTGCAGGTGAGCGATTAAGGACCATCATGGTCCTCTTGTCTTCTTTTGTCTCGCTGATTTACCAAGCCATTTCAATTAGGAAAGTCAAAATCAGATCTTGTTTTGGAAAGTTTAACCTGAGATGAATTAAACAAAACACATCAATTTCAGGTTCCTCTAAATGGGTGAGAAACAAGGCACAGCCATACAAAGCTTTTTCCAAGATTCCCGAAATCTGTCTCAAATTTTACAAGAGAAAATGAACATATTGCTAGATCTATAGGAAAAACAATATAGATCCATTTGAGAATAACTTTGGAGTGAAAAGTTTCAATCCTAGTCAGTCTGCACAGAGTGCAGCCTGACTAGGGTCGATACTTTTCACACTTAACTTTTGAAAAAGTCTGTTTGAGCTTGATTGGTCATACATCAATTTCAGGTTTGTCTAAATGGGTTAGAAACAAGGTACAGACTCACGAAACTTTTCCAAGATTCTTGGAATCTGTCTCAAATTTTACAGAGAAGATGAAAAAAGAAATGCCAGTTGTTAAGTAAGTGTTACAATAGTCTTGAAATGAATTTTAATGTACCTAACTTGTGATAAAATAATTATAAGTTTGTAACACTACAGAGAAGGGAGAAAAGCTCAGAAACTTCTTAATTTTAAATATAGGTATCAGCATAAATTTTTACCTGGGATGATTTTAAATTATCAAACTCTATGTACCCTACAAAAATGTCATAAGATGATTTGTGGTTTTTATGCCCTTGCATTGAATTGGACATATTGTTTTTGCCCTGCAGATAACTTGTTTGAACAACTTGTACAGAGGTTAAGGTCTTTGTTAAGGTCAAGGACAAATATCAATCTTTTAAGAAAATAGTCGATTCAGGAACACTTGTTGCAAATATATGTATCGTCATTGTAAATGCAAAACCTCGTATCTCGTTTTTGGAAAATTTTAAAGGGGAGGGAAAGAAGTGTAATAACTTTTCCCAAATTGAAATGTTTTACGTGAAATTTGGACATATTATTGTTCACAAATGATTTGTCATCAATACTGTTCAGTAAAATATCTCAAAACCTGCAAGAATTGTCTGTAACTGGGCACACAAGTATGCACTATGAAAATTGCAAGAATCGACATACAAGGTTTTGCATTTACCGACGATATATCTATATTCTTTACTACTTTTCTGTCCAGAAACATCTTTTACACCTAGTACACCTTGAACACCGAATGTTAAAAGATGATCAGTTTACCATAACAGAGCGTCAGCTGCATCACCTTGTTTTACAAGTCTTGTTAAACATTTTGGAACCAAGACCTTGATTTAATGTTACTTGTTGAGGAGGCTTGGGAAAATATTGAGGCAAAAGAAGAAAATGCTTATATTCAGCATTTTCTTCTTTTGTCTCATATTTTCTTTCCTACATTGTCCTCAACTTTGTGCGACTTCTTTATCAACTCTTATTTTTTTGTCAGCAGCTGCCTTCAAATTTGATCACAAAAACTATTGTTTTGGACACAAATATCTTTATTTTCTGTTTTATTTCAGCCCAGACACATCTTTTATACCCAGTACCCCTTCAACACCGAATGTCAACAGACGATCAGTGTATCATAACCAAGCTGCAGCTGCATCACCTAGTTTTACTAGCCCAGCAAGCCAACACACATCGCCACATTTTAACCAGAATGCTTCACCAAGCTTTACCAGCCCTCCTTCACAAAATGTGGCAAGCAAGTTTTTCATGTAAGTGAAATATGCATAGGTATTATTACACAGTTGGGTATGGGGAGGGGGTGTGTACTCCTTGCGACATTGCCAGTTCAATTTGAAGCCAAATCATGGAAAACGGGGACTTCTTGAATTTTTTTAAGTTTTCGAATTAGCTCTTGTATCTCTTTCACTGAAATACTGTTAACTCATTCTGATATACTGACGCTTTTTGATGCCCCACAAGACAAACTTTTTGGAAAACATTATGGCAATTTCTTCATTTTCCACAATGTTTTCCAAAACCATTATCTTGTCAGGGCATCACTGTCTCAATGGGTTCTCTGTGGAAAACATTGCTGGAAATTAAGAAATTGCTTCTTTTCCACACAATGTTTTACAAAGCCTTTATTTTGTTTGGGTGTCAAAAGGCGTCACTGTGGTAATGAGTAAATCCAAAAGAGAAGATACACATTAAATAATTAATTCATTTCAGGACAACCAATGGAAGGTCCCCATGGCTTGCCAATACACCCAACAGATACAAGAGTGTAATGGGTTAAAAAAGAGGGGATAAACACATTAAATCATGAATTCATTTCAGGACACCCAATGGAATTTCTCCAAGGCTAGCCAACACACCCAATAGATACAAGAGTGTAAAATCCCTTCTTAGCAATACAACTGCACCTTCCAATATAAACCAAAACCCTGAAGTTCAGATAGTTCAAGCCTGTCAGGGGCCGCGGCCTTAGCGCAGTTGGTAGCGCACCTGACCCTCATTCGAGAGGTCCCGGGTTCGATACCCGGCTGCGGCTAATACCCTTTCTGACAAAATTGTCACCCACCAATGGGTTTGAAATCGTTAACCTAAGTGGGCGAGCAGCTGGAGGCTCAGTTAGGGTGTTGTGGTAGTACTGGTTTGAGAAACAACAGGAATCCATGGGTAGGTGCTCCAGCCGCCGCGATATGACCCTGGTAGTTGAAAACGGCGTAAAACCCCAATAAAATCAAATCAAATCAAGCCCCGTCAGTACCTGAGATAATGCAGACAGCAAATTTTTACACTGGTCCAAATTCAAAGATGCTGCAGATGACTGTCTCAGTGACTGAAATTTTATATTTATAAATCTTTCTCTGTAGAAAACATTGTGGGAAATGAAGAAATTACTTGTCACAAGTAATTTCTTCTTTTTCCACAATGTTTTCCCAAGCCTTTATCACATCAGGCGTCAATGTTTTCTACACAAAAAGAACAAAAAAGGTAAATTTTCAATCACTTTAAATTGTTGTCTGGAACGTCTTTGAATTTGGACAAGTCTAAAATTTAGTTGTCTGGTAATGGGTTAAAAAAGAGGCGATAAACACATTAAATCATAAATTCATTTCAGGACACCCAATGGAAGTTCCCCAAAGCTTGCCAACACACCCAACAGATACAAGAGTGTAAAATCACTTCTTAGCAATAAAAGTGCACCTTCCAATATAAACCAAAACCCTGAAGTTCCAATTGTTCAAGCCCCGTCGGTGCCAGGGATGACACTGTACGATCAACTTGTGAGCATCATGAAATCTCCAGGAATACCGAGCGACAAGCCCTACTGTATCATAATGGATAAGGGGACGTCAGCAGAGCAAATGTTTCATGTAGACCCATCTAAAATGGAGAAATCATCATCAACAGCATCGACAACAACAACAGCAGCAGTACCAGTGCAGATGAACTCTGCTACTGCTACCAATGCCAGTAATGCTCTAGCTAAAGAGCCTGCAAATACTAATACTATTGTCGGCACTAATGCTATAGGAGTTAATACTAGTCTTAATCATGCAGCATCTGCTGTCAATGGAAGTCCAGTAGGAGCAGTTACTACAAATGGAACGGCTAATCAACCTGATAATAATGCTTTGACACAAGTCTTGGCAACCATTTCTCCTGGTATACCCATTAACACTCAGCTAATAAACATCATGAATTCAGCAGCGGTGCCAAAAGACAAACCTTACTATATTGTATTCAACAAAGGATTTGCTGATGAGCAGATGTTCCACATTGATCCGTCAAAAAGAGTCAAATCGGATGCAAAGTCGAAAACAGAATCAATGAAGGCCACAAGTCTGCTGAAGAATAATATGATTGGCACTGGTAAGATATGACCTTGGGATTTAAATAATTGATCCTAAATTGTTATCAATAAGCATATTAGAATCACCCTCTGTATCTTATTTGAATAGAGTTTATGATATGAAGAAGTGTATGAAGAAATTGCACAGTTATGAAGAAAAATAATCCATTTCAGAAAGATGTTAATCCACCTTATGACATTAGCCTGAAATGGAAAAAAACTCTGATGATGATAGAAGACAAAGAACATTAGGCTATAATTTTAGAAAATGGCCCTTCTTTAGGAATGTTTATGCTAATGATCAACTAACCAAGGTGATTACGGAAGTTTCATTGAAAATAGGAAAATTTTTAGAAGACTTTCACTGCTGTGTAACTTAAAAGCCGGAATAATGTGTATGACAGGCTTAACCCTTTTCAACATCCTTAACCCTTTCCCAAACAAGACCTGGTTTTGACGTCCCTAAGAGAATAGGCTTGGGAAAACATTGAAACAAAAGAAGAAACTGCTGATAACCAGCAGTTTCTTCTTTTGTCTCAATATTTTCTAAGCCATATTTATACCTTCCACCTACGAAGTAGAGGGGGGTATATTGGTTTCACCATGTCTGTCTGTCTGTCCGTCCGTCCGTCCGTCCGTAGACTTTTTTGTTTCCGTGCTCTAACTCATGAACCGGTTGACCTAGGATCATGAAACTTTACACAGTTATTGCCCATGACCGAAGGAGGTGCCCTATTGTTTTTGGGTCAAGAAGGTCAAAGGTCAAGGTCATAATCTGACTTTGTTTAAAATCCGTTTCCGTGCTCTAAGTCATGAACCGGTTGACCTAGGATCATGAAACTTTACACAGTTGTTGCCCATGACCCAAGGAGGTGCCCTATTGTTTTTGGGTCACGAAGGTCAAAGGTCAAGGTCACAATCGGACTTTGTTTAAAATCCGTTTCCGTGCTCTAAGTCATGAACCCGTTGACCTAGGATCATGAAACTTTACACAGTTGTTGCTCATGACCCAAGGAGGTGCCCTATTGTTTTTGGGTCACGAAGGTCAAAGGTCAAGGTCACAATCGGACTTTGTTTAAAATGGGTTTCCGTGCTCTAACTCATGAACCGGTTGACCTAGGATCATGAAACTTTACACAGTTGTTGCCCATGACCCAAGGAGATGCCCTATTGTTTTTGGGTCAAGAAGGTCAAAGGTCAAGGTCATAATCGGACTTTGTTTAAAATCCGTTTCCGTGCTCTAAGTCATAAACCGGTTGACCTAGGATCATGAAACTTTACACAGTTGTTGCCCATGACCCAAGGAGGTGCCCTATTGTTTTTGGGTCACAAAGGTCAAAGGTCAAGGTCACAATCGGACTTTGTTTAAAATCCGTTTCCGTGCTCTAAGTCATGAACCGGTTGACCTAGGATCATGAAACTTTACACAGTTGTTGCCCATGACCCAAGGAGGTGCCCTATTGTTTTTGGGTCAAGAAGGTCAAAGGTCAAGGTCATAATCGGACTTTGTTTAAAATCCGTTTCCGTGCTCTAAGTCATGAACCGGTTGACCTAGGATCATGAAACTTTACACAGTTGTTGCCCATGACCCAAGGAGGTGCCCTATTGTTTTTGGGTCAAGAAGGTCAAAGGTCAAGGTCATAATCGGACTTTGTTTAAAATCCGTTTCCGTGCTCTAAGTCATTAACCGGTTGACCTAGGATCATGAAACTTTACACAGTTGTTGCCCATGACCCAAGGAGGTGCCCTATTGTTTTTGGGTCATGAAGGTCAAAGGTCAAGGTCACAATCAGACTTTGTTTAAAATCCGTTTCCGTGCTCTAAGTCATGAACCGGTTTACCTAGGATCATGAAACTTTACACAGTTGTTGCCCATGACCCAAGGAGGTGCCCTATTGTTTTTGGGTCACCAAGGTCAAAGGTCAAGGTCACAATTGGACTTTGTTTAAAATCGGTTTCCGTGCTCTAACTCATGAACCGGTTGACCTAGGATCATGAAACTTTACGCAGTTGTTGCCCATGACCCAAGGAGGTGCCCTATTGTTTTTGGGTCACGAATGTCAAAGGTCAAGGTCACAATCGGACTTTGTTTAAAATCTGTTTCCGTGCTCTAACTCATGAACCGGTTGACCTAGGATCATGAAACTTTACACAGTTGTTGCCCATGACCCAAGGAGGTGCCCTATTGTTTTTGGGTCACGAATGTCAAAGGTCAAGGTCACAATCGGACTTTGTTTAAAATCCGTTTCCGTGCTCTAAGTCATGAACCGGTTGACCTAGGATCATGAAACTTTACACAGTTGTTGCCCATGACCCAAGGAGGTGCCCTATTGTTTTTGGGTCACGAATGTCAAAGGTCAAGGTCACAATCGGACTTTGTTTAAAATCCATTTCCGTGCTCTAAGTCATGAACCGGTTGACCTAGGATCATGAAACTTTACACAGTTGTTGCCCATGACCCAAGGAGGTGCCCTATTGTTTTTGGGTCACGAATGTCAAAGGTCAAGGTCACAATCGGACTTTGTTTAAAATCTGTTTCCGTGGTCTAACTCATGAACCGGTTGACATAGGATCATGAAACTTTACACAGTTGTTGCCCATGACCCAAGGAGGTGCCTTATTGTTTTGGGGTCACAAAGGTCAAAGGTCAGTCACAATCGGACTTTGTTTAAAGTCGGTTTCCATGCTCCAACTAAAGATTATTCTGACCTATAGCACTTTTTCAGTGACAAGGTGCTAGTGGGGGGTATTTGTCCGCTTTGCGACAGTTCTAGTTTACACAAATTCTATCTCAATAACTTCCATTTTGTGATTTATGGAAGTGTTTGAAGTGGATCACCTTCAAATTTTGCCGTTTGGGAAAGGGTTAATAGGAAAGGCTTGCGAAAACATTGACACAAAAGAAGAAACTGCTGATATCAGCAGTTTCTCCTTTTGCCTCAGTATCCTCAGTATTTTCTGTGCTATATCATACACAAATATTACCTTTATCAACATCTTTTTTTGTCGTCTTCAGCAGCTTTTGATTTGGATTTCCCTAGGATTTTGCAGTTTGGGAAAGGGTTAATTTGATTTGTAAATGCAAAACTATATTGTAAACGCATATAACAATATGGTGTAAGCTCTCACAATAGTTTTGCAATGACTCATTTAAGTATGTGAAGGTTAGATCAGACACATAATCTATTTAAAGTAATATTTCATTGTGTTTAAAGGGACATTTCATTCCAGTTTCATTTTTTTAAAGTATGTCTTGATGCCAAGATTGGTTATTCTAGTGAGTATAAATACTATTGGTTTTTTGAAGTTGTTGCCAATAAGCGAGAAACACGCATTTAAAGTTGAGACATAATCGATAAATTGCATATAAATCCGAGCTGTTGTCCACAACAATTTGTTCAATTTAAACACAAAAATATAAATTTCTCGTAAACGGCGCAATATTTTGGCTCGAAATCTTCAGAATTTTCATAAGGAAATATGCTCTTTCAGATAAAAATAAAAGTAAAATTTATGACAAAAAATTCTGAAATGTCACTTTAATCAAGAATTTACCATATGCAACTGACCCAATTATGTAATAATTTTTCATGCCCCCGTATCGAGAGATCGGGGGCCTATTGTTTTACTTGTGCGCGTCTGTCTGTCTGTTTGTCTGAAAACTTAACATTTGCCTTTTCTCCAAAAGTATTTGACATACAAAGCTCAAATTTGGTATGCAACTTCCTTTCAATGATATCTATCTGTTACATACAATATGACCTTTCTCAAGGTCATCTTTTGACCCTTATCAACCCTTTACTCCATGAAAACTTAACATTTTAGAAAAATGGCCATTTCGGGGGCATTTGTGTTTCACAAACACATCTTGTTTTCAGAGAAAAATGGAACAAATTCCCTAATAATGCCAGTCCATAACCCCAGACCAGTCCCAAGTCCCGTAAGTGCTACTGCCAAAAGAACCCTTAAGACCTTTGCAGCAGTCAGTGCACCTGGTCAACCATTGCAAGATCAGTTGATTAAGATCTTAAATATTTAAAAAGCTTTTGAAAGAAAACATTTTGGAAAATGAAGAAATTGCTTGTCACAAACAATTTCTTCATTTTCCACAATGTATTCTACACAAAATTATGCACAAAAAATGAAAAATTCTGTGCATTTGATATTGTAGTCTGCAACACCTTTGAATTTGGACAAGTCTCATATTTTTCCGTCTGGTGATAGGTTAACTACTGTTAAGCAACCAATCAATTTGTGTTTTATTTTACATGTATTTTCAGAGAAAAATGCAACAAATTCACTAATAATGCCAGTCCATAACCCCAGACCAGTCCCGAGTCCCGTGAGTGCAACTGCTAAAAGAACCCTAAAGACCTTCGCAGCGGTCAGTGCACCTGGCCATCCGTTACAAGAGCAGCTGAAAGAGATCTAAACTATTTAAAAGGCTTTTGAAAACATTTTGGAAAATGAAGAAATTGCTTGTCACAAGCAATTTCTTCATTTTCCACAATGTTTTCTACACAAATGCACAAAAAATGAAAAATTCTGTGCATTTGATATTGTAGTCTGCAACACCTTTGAATTTGGACAAGTCTCAAATTTTTCCGTCTGGTAATTGGTTATTTACTGTTAAGCAACCAATCAATTTGTGTTTTATTTTACATGTATTTTCAGAGAAAAATGGAACAAACTCACTGGTATTGCCAGTCCATAACCCCAAACCAGTCCCGAGTCCCGTGAGTGCAACTGCTAAAAGAACCCTAAAGACCTTCGCAGCGGTCAGTGCACCTGGCCAACCGTTACAAGATCAGTTGAAAGAGATGTTGAGTTCACCAGCCCTGCCGAAAGATGAGTCGTATTATATTGTGTTCAATAAAGGCACGAAAGATGAACAGACACTGCTTATTGAACCAAACACAAATGGAAAGAAAGCTAAGCAAGGTATAGATTTTTGTGATATTGTTTACTTGGCCATTTTTAACTCACCTGAGTATGAAGTGCTCAAGGTTAGCAATTGTGATCACTCACCATCCCTCTGATTGACTGTCTGTCCATTCACAATTTCTAAAAACATATAATATTAATCCTTCTAAACGGTATGCCAGTTTTGACCAAATTTGGAAGGAATTTTCTTTGGGTGACTGCTTTTAAAACTTTTTAGTGAAATTTTGGTTGATCACAAAGATAGGGGTATGGAAGGGGGAATAATCAGTCTTTTTGGAGATGTGAACAAATAATGTCAGGTGGGTCATTCTGTCCCTATTGTGTATTATATGCTTCATGAAAGTATAATTTTGATAAGATTTTTAATATGTTGGAAATTCACTAAACTGTTTCAAAAAAAAAAAAAAAAAAAAAAAAAAAAAAAAAAAAATCAGTTGAAAGTGGAAGCATTTGCTGACCACAAAGTTAGTGTTTTTATGCTCCCCGAAGGGAGAGCATATAGTTGCTGCTTTGTCTGTCCGTCCTGTCTGTCTGTCCATCCGTCCGAAGCGATTTCTCCATAACCCTTGGGCCAAATCAAATGAAACTTACCATGTGAACTCCCTATGACAAAATGCTGATGTACTTTTCCCTGTTTTTGGATTTGAGGCCTCGTCATGGGAAATGGGGACTTAAAGTAAAATACAGTTTTTCTCTAATTTCTTCTAGTCTAATGGTCAGAATTTGATTCAGTTTCATATTTGAGTAGCAAATCAGATGCCATTGACAATAAAGTGCTCTCCATGGCATACATTTATTGTGACAATGCCTTATTCGGGGAGCATTGTCCATCTCTGACGGCCCTTTTTCTTATCAGATATCAAAGACAAATCTTGTTTTGTATTTGTATATCCCATTTTCACTTTTAAAGGACACTTTTTGATGCTCAAAAATATAGAGGCTTTTAAAAACTTTGTTGTAAATCAGAAAATTGCTTGATTGCAGATAGCCCTAAACCTGTATCAAACACTACATCCAAACTTCATGGGAGTACTATAGTGATAGATGAACCAGAGATCAAGACACCAGGTTAGTGATTATCATGTTCCTCAAATGTTTTTCTTGTATGTCCATGCAATAGAAGGATGTCGCAACCTTGTCAATCAGTAAACAAAGTTTTAGACTGTGGCACACATTGGGAAACGTGTCACAGGATTGTCTACAATTTTGCTGTTTTATAATGGGTTTTAAAGTTTTCCTTTACATAATCTTTTCAATAAAAGAGACGAGTAAATATACATTGATATCATGATGTATTATAGCTAAGAACTTCGTGAAATTGACATCATTTGAAGAATGAGATTTTTTTTTTGTTGAATGATTTTCTGAACAAGCAGACTTATCATTTTGAGTGATTTTGTAGAATGATTTTAGCCTGTGCAATGAATTGTTTACTAAATAAATCAATAACACTGTAACCCACTGTAACCTCTCAACCAATCAAAGGGGATCTGAAAAAAGTAACTGCCCTATATTGAAAAATGATCATTATTGTAGGTATGCAGTTTTATCCATAATATGTGCATGATAATGTTTTGACCTATCAAATTCCTTATATTATTATCAACCAGTGACCATTTTTTTTATTTTTTAAGCGTTTTGAGTGATCAGAATGAGTGGAATTATTTTGCTTGGAACGGAATGAAATTCATGTCAATACATGTATTATAATGATGTTCTCCATTGGATTAGTGTGTGAATGTTCATTTTGATTATAAGCGAGCCGGGACTTTATGTCCGGGGAGCTAATGTCACAGCCCTAGTGTCGGCGTCCCGTCCCGTCGCGTCTTCACTTGAAGAACTTTAACCTGGTCTATATCTCAGGCACTATTAGAGATACAGCCTTGATATTTCATACATGGATACATCTCGACAAGACCTTTCATTTGGGATCATGACCTTTGACCTAGTGACCTTGACCTTGGAGTTTGACCTACTTTTGAAAAACTTTAACCTGGCCTATATCTCATGCACTATTATTGATAGAGCCTTGATATTTCACATATGGATACCTCCTGCCAAGACCTTTCATTTGGAACCACGACCCTTGACCTTGTGACCTTGACCTTGGAGTTTGACCTACTCTTAAAAAATTGGCTGATTTTGTGACAAGCTCCCATATAGGCGAGCTATGTTGTCCTCGGACAACTCTTGTTGATATACTAATTGATGATCCAATCTCTGATGGAAGAAGCAAGTACAGCCTGATATTTGATCTGCTTTGGCTTGAGAATAAGGTATCATTATACCCTGTGTATTCCAGATTTACCAGACCTTAACACATCCCCAGCACCAGCACAAGGCATGCTGACCAGTGAGCAAATATCTCAGATGGCAGAGGCCAACAAGTACCTCATGTTCTGTGACCTTCCGAAACTTGAGAATGCAGCTGTGACCACTCAACCAGAGGTAAGGTTGATGACATAAAGTTTTTTGCTCCCCAATATTGAATTATAGACTATAGTGGATGTATTTACCAGACCTAAACACATCCCCAGCCCCAGCATAAGGCATGTTGACCAGTCGGCAAATATCACATATCGATATGGCAGAGGCTAACAAGTACCGTATAGCACTTTATTTCTGCAGGGTCCAAATTCTGCGTTTTTTCCAGAAATCAGGCGGGTTTTATTTCTGCGTAACATATTTCTGCGGTCTCTCATTTCGCAAAATCAAATATTTTATATTTGGGCTATCATATCAGTTTTAGTCAGTATCAGACATAGTTTGAAAAGTGATGCTTACCAAATATTCTAATAACTCCGTTAGGGTAAAGGGATAATCCCACTCATTTACCAGTATCTATAAAGGCGTCATGGGAAACAATGCCGTATACAGATAGGTGTGAAAAGAAAGACGTGTCAAACTGTTACCAATCAGTCAAACTTGTTAAATCTTTGTTTATTGATGAACTAAAATGTCTACACCTAAGTTAAAGCCGTAGTTACATCATTTTTTAATAGAAAAGCACTCCATTGTTATGATATTGTTCTTTCCATCGGGTGGTAACAGTTAAACTTGTCCATGTACTGACTAAAATTATAGACAACAACCTCTACATTCAGGATTAATATTCTGCGGATTTTATTTCTGCGGTGCCGTCCACGACCGCAGAAATAGCAGAAATAAAGTCCCCACAGAAATAAAGTGCTATACGGTATCTCATGTTTTTTGATCTTCCAAAGCTTGAGAATGTAGCAACTCAACCAGCGGTAAGTTTGAAGAGAGAGTTATTTTTGCTCAAGGCAGGGAATCAGAGGCGCGTTCTTTAGAGCGAGATTTCTTAAGATTTCTTAAGGTGTTTTGGATAAAGCGTTTTTAAGACCGAGACTTTGACCGAGCTGTTCCGAATGCTCCATATTTATACAAATGACGTCATCATGACGTCTTTTGTATAAAGTATGGAGCATTCGGAACACCGCGGTTTATAAATTATGGAGTGTTCGGAACAACTCTGTCAAATCTCTTTTATATTGTTTGTACAGAGTTGACCGAGGGGTTCCGAATGAAGTATAGGGTAATGGCGCCTCCCATTGAGCGTCTTAAAAATCTTGCTCAAAAGAACGCTTTATCCTAAAATATCTTAAGAAGTCTCAAGATATCTCAAGAAATCTCGCTCTAAAGAACGCACCTCTGGTGACACAACAATTCCAGAAAATTGTCAATGTATCTGGTATATGACCAAGTTGAATTCAGTTCGAATCATAGAAGGCAGAACTATGTTAGGGGTTTGCTAAATGTGGTAGATCTTTTTTAAAAATCAGCTGATTTAAATCATTGACAAGCAAGTAAAATTTTACTTGGTTGACAATACTGTTTCATCAGCTGATTGTTGAAACATCTACCAAATTCAACAAATGCCTGATGTTTTTTCACCTCTGCTTCAAATTGAATTAAGTTTGGTCGCATGTCAATAGAATTATTGAAGATTTTCTGAATCTCTTGTTTCATGTCATTTTCCGCCATGTTTGACCCTGTTTTAAATGAAGGGATGTATTATTGCTACATTGTCCATCTTATCTCTCAGAAAATGAACATTCCTTGAAAAGCATTATACAGATAAATCTGAAATGTAGTATGTAACATTCCTTTAACCCATTCCCAAACAGGGCCTGGTTTTGATGTCCTTGAAAGATGATAGGGAAAACATTGAGCCAAAAGAAGAAAATGCTGATGATCAGCATTTTCTCCTTTTTCCTCAATATTTTCCTTGCTATATTGCACACAAATCATATCTTTAATATCATGATTTTTGTTGTTGCATAAGCTTTCAAATTGGACTAGCCTAAAATTTCGTCAATTGGGAAAGGGTTAATCTCAATCTGCATCATGCAATATGAACTTCCTGAATGTAATACTTTAACCCTCATTAACCATTAACATGCAAGTTAACATGAAACCTTATGGAAAAAACTTCTCAATGTAGAAATCCAGGGCCTCTGGTTTGAAAAACTCTGTCAGACTCTTTAACCCTTTCCCAAACAGCCAAATTGTAGACTTGACCAAAACAAAAGCAGCCCTAGGCGACAAAATGGAAGGTTATGAAGAATGTATTTTTGTAAATCATAGCATGGAAAAACATTGAGACAAAAGGAGAAACTGCTGATTATCAGCAGTTTCTTCTTTTGTTTCAATGTTTTCCCAAGCACTTTCGATTAGGGACGTCAAAACCCGGTCTTGTTGGGGAAAGGGTTAATACTTGTTTTCTTACAGATGTTACCCGTCGTTCAAGAAAGCACAAAACAAAACAACAGATCACCAGATTTATTTGCCAGTAGTGTGGAGGATAGTTTTAATATGGATAGAGATGTCAAACCACAGAGTTTTGATCTTGAACCTGCTCAGAATACATCTGATATAAAACAAGATGAAAATGAATCAGGGAATGATCCTGCTAAAAAGAAACCGATTTTCAGGAAAGCAGGAAAATTAAATTCTCACGATGAAACAAAAACTGTAGGTAGTGTTAAAGAACAATTAGGACACTTTCTTAAAACAAAACAGAAGGATCTGAATTCTGAATTGACAGATGACAAAATTAAATCGTCTAATAGTAAAGAAACACCTCAATTTAAATCCAATGCAGTGAAAGATAGGCAATCAGAATTAAGCACAGAAGAGAACAAATCAAAATTAGAGAACACAGAAAATGTGCTAGTAACAAGTGATACATCAAAAGTAAGTGGTGTTATTGACAATGAGAAACAACCACCTTCAAATAAAAAACAACATCCCACAAGTGAGAAGGGAAAAGGACAAACCACAAACAGAAGACTGTCAAGGGGGAAATGTGAAAGATCAGTGATTGATAAACTAAAAAGTATTATTGGAAAACCAGCTGATGAATCTAAAGCCAACTCCTCAGAACAGCAAAATAATAAACCAGAAGAGAATAGTGTAATTATGGATACCTCAAAAACAGGCTCAACAGAAAAGCAGAATAAGGATCGGGAAGAGAATAATGTGTCTAAAGCTAATCCCCTCGAACTTCAAAATGAAAAGTGTCAAAAGAAAATTGTGTTACAAGATATAACAATGCAGCCTGCAGAAGATAACGAGAATGTAGATGCACATTCTGACGAAGAGTTCCTGAATACTCGGAGGAAATCAGGACGGAAACGGTTTCCAAGTTGGAAAGGTCAAAATGCGTCAAAAAGACAGAAAGGGATTGAGTATGAAGATGAAGCAGAATCATCAAAAGAAAATAAGGTAATTCTTTTCCTTCATTAACCCTTTCCCAAACGGCAAAATTTTACGATGATTCACTTCAAAAACTGCTGCAAATGACAAAATTGATGTTATTAAAGAGAGGAATTGTGTAAAATATTGGATAGAAAATATTGAGACAAAAGGAGAAACTGCTGGTTATCAGCAGTTTCTTCTTTTGTTTCAATGTTTTCCCAAACCTTGTCTATCATGGACGTCAAAACCAGGTCTTGTTTGGGAAAGGGTTAATAGCTGATGCAGTGACAAGATGAAATTTATTGGAACAGAAGAATGTTATAGGATAGGAATCCAAGTTAGTTAAGATTTTACCAGTATATTCTTCTTTTCCCATGAGGGTTTCTAAATTAACATCATGTGAAGTTAATATTAACCCTTTCCCAAACAAGACCTGGTTTTGACGTCCCTTTTAGAAAAGGCTTGGGAAAACATTGAGACAAAAGAAGAAACTGCTGATAACCAGCAGTTTCTTCTTTTGTCTCAATATTTTCTATGCTATATTTTTCACACATTTTATCTGAAATAACTTCCATTTTGTCACTTCTGGCAGTTTTTGAAGCGGATAACCCAAAAAATTTGTCGTTTGGGAAAAGGTTAACCCATTACCCCACTCTGTGACAGTGACTCTTTTTGACTCCCCACAAGATAATGGCTGCAGAAAACATCGTGGAAAATGAAAAAAATTGCTTATGACAAGCAATTTCTTCATTTTCCACAATGTTTTCCAAAGTCATTATCTTTTGGGGAGTCAAAAAGAGTCATTGTGTGGTAACAGGTTAAGTAGTGACAAAAATCAAGAAATGTCAACATTAAAAGCTAATGCAGCAACAAGATGAAATTTGTTGAATCAGAAGAATGAAACAAGAGTTATAGGAAAGAAATCTTATATGTTAAGATTTTACAAGTATATTCTTCTTTTCCCTTGAGGGTTTCTAAACCAACATCATGTGGAGTCAAAACCAGAACTTGTTTAACCCATTCTAAAACAGCTGGTCTAAATTCAAAGATGTTGCAGACAACAATTTCAAGTTATTAAAGTTTTACATATTGTTGTCACTCTAGGTAGAAAACATTGTTGGAAATGAAGAAATTGCATGTCACAAGCAATTTTTTCATTTTCCACAATGTTTTCCTAAGTCATTATCTTTTGGGGAGTCAAAAAGCATCAACTTGTGGGAATCGATTAATTAAAAAATGGTCCACCTGTCTTCTTTGTTAGAACCAAGCTTCAACTAAAATTTTGAAATCTTTTTTTTTTCTCTGGCGGAATGAACAAAAAAGTTGCTTGAGCAGTTCTAGTTTTAAGAAAGATGGGTTATCATCTTATTAACCCATTCCCACACAGTGACGGCTTTTGACACCTCACAAAAAATGCTTGGGAAAACATGGAAAATGAAGAGATTGCTTGTGACAAGCAATTTCTTCATTTACGACAATGTTTTCTAACCCGAAATGGAAAGATTTTCAAAATTTCATCAACATGTAACTGTCGTCTGCAACAACTTCCAAATTGGAACAGCTCAAATTTTGCCATCTGGTAATGGGTTAAAGAAATGGCCATTATGGGTTATCATCTTATAATGAGTAAGATTTAAGAGTAGATTTTTCATGTTTTTCAGAACAAGTTGTCAAGTTTCATCAAATGTTTGAAGTGTGGAAGTACTCTATTGAAATCTACAGGTATGTTCGAATTTGTTATGCAGGAGGACAGATGGACACCAGAAAAACAAATTGCCCTGAGGCCTGTTTCATCAAAACATTTAAGACGTATTTTTGACTTACCGACGACTTACGACAAGTTTAGGGCAAGAAATGCGTATCGCCATTCTATCAAAACATGTGTTATGCGATTGTTGTTTTAAGCGATTTTTAAGACATTAGTAAGTCAAAAATACGACTTAAATGTTTTGATGAAACAGGCCCCTGATCTATCAAAAATATGGCATTAAATTTTTATGCCTGCGCTTTCATAGATTTTGAAATTATTTGGGGCTCTGTTGTCTGTCCATCTTTGTCACAACTTGAAATGAAAACTTTTTCTTGCAGCTTTATCTACAAGTTCCTGCTTTTCAAGGAAAATCTTGTAACTGCAGCATAAAACAAGCTACAGTAATGAGTTTTTTGTTGAAAAATGAAGAATCAATTTATATACAAACCCCAGTTCATATGTATCTTATATATAAATAGCCTTTATGTTCAGATGCTGAGATACAATGTTTTGATCTTTTCTCAATGACAATCTTATAACCCTTAATCAATGACAGAATTTTTAAGACTACTCCAAATTTAAAGATGTTGCAGGTGACAAAGTAAATGTAACTAAAAGCAGAAAATTGGCATGCTATAGCATGGAAATTATAAAGGGAAATGGGGAAAAGTGCTGATGATCAGCATTTACTTCTTTACTTCTTTTCCCCCTGAATTTTTCCTTAATTAATTAACCCATTACTGTATAGTGACGCCTTTCGACTCCCTCACAAGAAAAGGCTTTGAAAAACATCGTGGAAAATGAAGAAATTGCTTGTGACAAACAATTTCTTCATTTACCACAATGTTTTCTTACCCGAAATGGAAAGATTTTTAAAATTTCACCAACTTGAAATTGTTGTCTGCAACATCTTTGAATTTGGACCAACCCAAAATTTTGTCGTTTGGTAATGGGTAAGCTGTCAATGACATGTCAAAATCTAGCAGTGTCAGAAAGGGATGATACATTTTTCTTTAGTAAAAGTTTCTTAATACAGTCGACACTCGTTATGTCGACATCGGATAAGTCGAATTTTCGCTTAAGTCGAAGTTCAAATCTGGTCCCGTCCTCATATATCGACATATTTTTTCCAAACAAAATAATTTCGAACTGAATTTAGCCATTGAAATATAGTCGGAAAAGGATAGAAATTGCTCGACACAAGCAATTTCTTTCCTTTTCCTACTATATTTCAATAATATTCGTACTTGATAAGTTTCAAAAACGGTCAAATATCAAATATCTCGAAGCCGAACAAAATCGGATGAGTCGAACTCCGGATATGTCGAGGTATTTTGACGGCCCCTCCGACTTCGACACAACGAGTGTCAACTGTATTTCACAGGATTTTCTCAAGGCAAGGATTTCCCCATATTTACAAAGGAGATTGTTGGTAAAAAGCCGGAGAACATAGTTACTGGTCGTTTGTTAAGCTTAGATGGCACTTCACTGCAGGTACTTACAGTAAGATACATTGGTGAGTTTACTGTTAAACTTTTCCCAAAGAAGTTTTGTTTTGTTGGCCCTAGTACAAAAAGGCTTGGGAAAACATAGAGACAAAAGACGAAAATGTTGATAATCAGCATTTTTCTTCTTCTACCTCAATATTTTCATTGTGATATTGTACTAACAGTCCTATGTTTATGCCCACATATTGAAAGATTGGGGGCATATTGCTTTACTAGTATGCGTCTGTCAGTCCGCCTGTCCGTCCGTCTGTCCAAAAACTTAACATTTGCCTTTTCTCCAAAGTATTTGACATACAAAGCTCAAATTTGGTATGCAACTTCCTTTCAACGATATCTATCTGTTCCATCCAATTTGACCTCAAGGTCAGCTGTTAACCTTTTACTTGAAAACTTAACATTTTAGAAAAATGGCAATTTCGAGGGGATTGGTGTTTCACAAACACATCTTGTTATAAACATCAATTTGATCCCCTACAGCAGCTTTCAAATTGGACCACACTTAAAGTTTTGCTTGTAAATAGCCCGGAGTTTTGGTGGTCATTTGTTTTCACAAACCTACAAAAATGTAAATTAAGCGTTTAATTTACCTTTGATATGCCTAAAGGCTCGTATTTTGACATAGCCCAAGCCGCATGTCAGTCTTTCTGTCTATTAACTCATTTCATTCTTGAATTATCTGCCATTGAATTAAAAAGAATTGCCATTTTTTTGTGTGCACAACCTACAGTTTCATCAGGAATTCAAACAAACTTGCCACAATGAATCTCCATGCTGTCTAGTTGTGCACACCACTTACATTCAGATATCTTTTTATGCCCTCGTATCGAAAGATCGGGGGCATATTGTTTTACTCGTGTTTGTCTGTCTGTCTGTCCGTCTGTCTGTCTGTCTGAAAACTTAACATTTGCCTTTCTCCAAAAGTATTTGACATACGAAGCTCAAATTTGGTATGCAACTTAATTTCAATGATACCTATCAGTTCTATGCAATTTGACCTTCCTCATGGTCATCACTTAACCCTTATCAACCCTTTACTCTACGAAAACTTAACATTTTACAAAAATGGCCATTTTGGGGGCATTTTTGTTTCACAAACACATCTTGTTGTTCTTGAATTACCTGCCCTTTAATTGAAAAGAATGGCCGTTTTCTTGTGTGCACAACTCCTATAGTTTCAACCACAAATTGATCAAAGTTGCCACAGTCAATCTCCATGGTGTCTAGTTGTGGTTGCCACTATTTAAATTCAGACAACTCTTGGTATTCTTGAGTTATATACGCTTGAATTGCAAAATGGTCAATTTTACTGACAAGCCCCTCTCAGATGTATATGCGCTGCTCTGTGGAGCTCTTATTTTTGGAAATTGAAAGCTAACATTTGATAAATCATTATATTTATTTCATTTTTGCAGGTATCAGTCTAGACTCGCATTATATCTCAGACAGTAAATGTTGTGTACAATATCTACAGTGTAAGGATTGTGTCTGTAAAAACCAGACAGTCATTGGTGCTAGGGTTGTTATGGCAGAAACACAGTCAGAATTTAAATATGGACAGGTAACTCTTGATTGAATTAATCAAATTTTACTCTCGTCATCCTGAATAAATAAATGTCAAGTGTCTCTAAAATAAGGGTAGTTAGACAGTCGCTAGAGAAACATGGTCAGAATTCAAATTTAATTTAACCCTTATAATGTTGAATTGAGTGTTTAAAAAATAATTAGTTGAAAATTTAATTATCCGAGTTAAAACCAGACAGTCATTAATTTGTGTGCAGTTATGGGGCACACATTCAGCTGCAACAGGGTTCTCCCCAGAATAATTTGAAGCTGTAGTGGCAAAATCGTTGGATGCTTACGATACAGCGTTTATGCAAATAATTGTGAATAAAAACAAAATAGGAAAAGAAGAAATTGCTCATCTTGAGCAATTTATTCTTTTCCCATAATGTTTTTACGCATATTTATTGTACAAAATGCCTTAATTCATCAGTTTACAACATGGAATAACTCGAATTCCTCTATTTGGCGACCATTTTGAAGAAATTAAGTTGTGGGGTAGTTTTGAAGCTGTAGGGGCATTACACTAATTTCTATTTTACATTCTGTTATCGCCAAAACACTGGGAGAAAAGAAAAAATTATACTGCGCTTTTGTTGATTTTGAAAAATGCTTTGATAAAATTGACAGATCGTTTCTCTTCCAAAAATTAACCCAAGAAAATGTTAGCTCAAAATATGTAAAGGCTATAAAGAGTATGTATAATACTATCAAATCTTGTATAAGAGTCAATGGTGAGTTATCTCCCTTCATCACATCAAACGTCGGAGTGAAACAAGGGTGTCCGTCGTCCAGTTTGATGTTTTTATGCTCCCCGAAAAAATTTCGGGGGAGCATATAGTCGCCACGCTGTCCGTCCGTCCGTGTGTCCGTCCGTCCGTCCGTGTGTCCGTCCGTCCACAGCCATATCTCAGCAACCCTTGGACCAAATTCAATGAAACTTCACATGTGAACTCCCTAGGTCAATACCTAGGGACCTTTTTCTCCTTTTGTAATTTTAAGGCTGCGTCATGGAAAAAGGGGCCTTAGTGTAAAAATTAGTTTTTCTCTTATTTCTCTTCATCTAATGGGCAGAATTTAATGAAATTTTGTGCTCATGTAATACATAGGATGTTCTAGACCATATTCTATAAATAATGTGTGTACAAAAAAGCTGTCATGGGAAAAGGGGGCTTAATGTATGATAGTTTTTATTTTGTGACAAACACTTATTCGGGGAGCATAATCCGTCTGTGACGGCTCTTGTTATTCTTTATTAATGATATTGTTAACAATTTAAATGATAATATAGACGGTCTCTTTACATTGAACGAAATAAAGATTTTCATTTTACTTTTTGCCGATGATGCCGTATTGTTTGCACATACGCCTCAGGCTCTGCAATTATTACTCAATGATTTACATGCTTATTGCACATCATGGAATCTCAAAGTAAATACGAACAAAACTAAAGTAATGATCTTTGAAAAAGGAAGACACACAACTTTCGATTTTAAATACAACGATAGTTTACTTGAAGTAGTCGACTCATTTAAATACCTTGGTATAGTATTTTTCAAAAATGGTAGCTGGTTTAGAACTCAAAAATTTATTGCTAAACACTCATTAAACGCATTACATAAACTTTTCATTGTTTATAACCAATTGTCGTTAAATATCATTGATAAATGTAAACTCTTTGATACATTAGTAGGATCTGTCCTTAATTATGGGTGCAGCGTATGGGGGTTCCAAACAAGTAAGGCTATCGAACAAATCCATTGCAAATTCATGAGAAAAATATTATGTGTAAAAAAGTCAACAAATTTAGATGCCTTGTATGGTGAACTCGGAAGACACCCGATGGAAATTCAAAGAAAAATTAATATAATAAAATATTGGACAGAAATACTCAAAAAACCAAATACAACTTTAATCAAAATCATATATCTCATGCTACTGGATGACGTCAATAACAATATTACATATAACGTCAATAGCACGCTATTCCGCAAGTCGACGTAACGTCACTTTAACCAACGTTATCCAACGTTATGTTGGTGCCTGACGTTGTGTTAACAAAATATGTTTATGCATAATTTGTTTATTCTTGTTAAAACCAGCCCAATGTCCGATAATTTTAAAATCTAGACACTAATGAACATTTCTTATGGGAAAGGTTTGTGAAAACAGTGAATTTTTGATAACAAAGGTTTTCTCATTTTGACGCGATATTTTTTTCAGTGTGTCAATAAATCTAATTTATCAACATTTGTTTTGTTTTACAATTCAGCTTTCAGAAAAACTGTTCTTTGCTTGAAAAATATATTTTATGGTATGATTTTATTTAAAATTAATTATGGAAAACATTTAAGCAAAAAGAGAAATACTTATAACCAACACTTTATCCCTTGCATCAATTTTGGCAATATATCTTTTACCCAGATCAAATTTTTATCGATGTATATTTGAGAATTAAAAGAAGGTTATACATGTAATGATAAATAAGAAAATCAATCTCTTTCCTTGCAGAAACAACAACTATATCCTTATTTTTTATATAAAACCCACAAATTGTATGAACAATTTTGGTATTACAGTAATTCAAATTACACACAAAACAGTGCACGTCTATGATATAATGCTACAACGACGTTGCGCGTCGGGTAGAAAAAATGTAATTTCAAAATTATGTTGGAATTTATTACATGTTTATATTAATCATATTGTATCATATACTGCTTTAAAGCTTATTATTTGTACTTTTTGTCAGTAGTAATAGCATGTGCTGATTTTTGCGTGTCGAGTTAAACAGGAAAGTTTAAGAGATGAACCCCATGTAGATAAACACAGTTTTCGCGCAGGGTAGAAAATTTGTAATTTTTCTACGTTTTTGTTTCAAACATAAATATTCAACCTTTCAAATATAATATTATCATTCCTTTTTGTTGAAACAGTGTACTTTTAGATGAAATGAAAATCATCGAAGGGACGTAGCGGAAAATATATGAAAATTAATTTTTAGCTCCACTGGCCGAAGGCCAGCGGGGCTTATGTCATGGCCCTGTGTCCGTCGTGCGTCCGTGCGTCCGTGCGTGCGTGCGTCAACTTTTTCTTTAAACATCTTCTTCTCCAAAACTACTGGACCAATTTCAACTAAACTTCACAGGAATCTTCCTTGCATGAACCTTTCCCAAATTCCTTCAAAAAATTAAATTCTGTGAAGAACTTGAATTTAAATTAATTTAAATTGATTAAATTTTTGAAAAATCTTTAAAAATTCTTCTTCTCCAAAACTAATGGACCAATTTCAAACAAACTTCACAGAAACCTTCCTTGTATGAATTTCTACCAAATTCCTTCAAAAGAATGAAATCTGTGCAGAACTTGAATTTTAATTAATTTAATTGATTTAAATTTTCGAAAAATATTTAAAAATTCTTCTTCTCCAAAACTAATGGATCAATTTCAACCAAACTTCACAGAAATCTTCCTTGCATGAATCTCTTCTTAATTCCTTCAAAAAAAGTAAACTCTGTGTAGAACTTGAATTTCAATTAATTTAATTAAATTTTCGAAAAATCTTTAAAAATTCTTCTTCTCCAAAATTATTGGACCAATTTCAACCAAACTTCACAGAAATCTGCCTTGCATGAATCTCTACCAAATTCCTTCAAAAGAATAAAATTGGTGCAGAACTTGAATTTTGATTAATTTAATTGATTTAAATTTTCAAAAATCTTTAAAAATTCTTCTTCTCCAAAACTACTGGACCAATTTCAACCAAACTTCACAGAAATCTTCCTTGCATAAATCTCTTCTTTATTCCTTCAAAAAAATAAACTCTTTGTAGAACTTAAATTTTAATAAATTTTATTTAATTAAAATTAATTTTCAAAAAATCTTTAAAAATTCTTCTTCTCCAAAAGTGCTGGACCAATTTCAACCAAACTTCACAGAAATCTTCCTTGCATGTATTTCTATTCATTCAAAAAGATAAATTCTGTGTAGAACTTAAAATTTTAATTGTATTAACCCATTACCAAATGACAAATTTTTAGACTGTTCCAAGTTCAAGGGTGATGCAGGCGACAAATTCATGTGAATGAAATGGTACATTTTTTGGTCCTTTTGTATAGAAAATATTGTGGAAAATGAAGAAATTGCTTATCACAAGCAATTTCTTCATTTGCCACAATGTTTTCTATAGTCGTTTTCTTATAAGGAGTCAAAAAGAGTCAATGAGTGGTAATGGGTAAATTAAATTAAATTTTTGAAAAATCTTTAAAAAAAAAATCTTCTTCTCCAAAACTGCTGGACCAATTTCAATCAAACTTTACAGAAGTCTTCCTTGCACGAATCTCTTCCAAATTCCTTAAAAAAAATAAATTCTGTGTAGAACTTAAATTTTGATTCATTAAATTAAATTAAATTTTCGAAAAATCTTTAAAAAAAATCTTCTTCTCCAAAACTACTGCACCAATTCCAACCAAACTTCACAGGAATCTTCTTTGCATGAATCTCTTCCAAATTCCTTCGCGATCAGATGAAAAACTTGGCCACTGTTGGCTACGCTTATTTTTTGCTATATGAAACATAGTGAAATTTTAAGAAAATTTTAAAAACATTTTTCCTCCATAATCACTAATTGGATTTCATTCTGGTGTAGCATGAATCTTCTTTGGATAGACCTCTAATGTATTCTTTGAAGAATTTCGTAGTCTAAATGTTTAAAAGCCAGTGGAGCGATACAGGGCCATCATGGCCCTCTTGTTACACACTGTAGCCGTCCTATGATGAAGAAACGTTACATTGGTACATGCTGCCGTTGTTTACCTTGTTTTGACGCAAATAACATTTCTGATGTCCCTCATGAGAATGTCATATTTATGCACGATATAAGGATTCGGACGTTGAAAGAATTTTGAAAATCGACCGAAGATTAGCAATTCTATTGCATTTTATATCTAAATTATATTTGATTTTCGTTACGCGTTACGTGAAAATATAAGCATTTTTGTAAGTTAATGTAAGTCATTATTTTCTTCATATGAAATTAAATCACATATAACATGCTGAAATTGATGGGAAATAGCATAAATTCCTAAAATTGAATCCCATTTATGTGACTAATTAATGTATATTGATCATTTTGAGAGAATATAGTGAAAAATGTAAAAATTGCAGAATAGCGTGTGATTGACGATAATAACTTAAACTGGGCTCATAATATAAAAAACATGCTAGATGAGATTGGTATGTCAAATCTTTGGTTAAATCAGACAATAAGTAATAAACAATTCCAAAGCATCAAACAACGAATCATTGACATATATAGACAAAAGTGGTATTCAAATATCAATAACTCAGGAAAACTTCAATCCTATAGTACATTTAAACACAATTTTGAAATTGAGAAATACCTTTCATGTGTTAACACAAAGAGATACAGAATAGCTCTCACAAAATTCAGACTATCATGTCACCAATTAGCAATTGAAGAAGGCCGATACCAAAATATCCCAAGGGAGAACAGACTTTGTAAACATTGTAACCTCAGGCTCATCGAAAATGAATATCATTTCCTTTTAGTTTGTCCGAAATACTACGATTTACGCAAGAAATACATAAGAACTTTTATCTTAATTGGCCAACTTTAAATAAATTTGAACTACTTATGAATAGTAAATCAACAAAAATACTTAACAATCTTGCTAAGTTTATTTATGCTGCAAATAAGGTGCGCGCACTTGATTTGCCGAATAACTAAACTGTAGCAATTCCTACAAATATACCTCATTCTACACAACCATTAATTCTATATCTTCTCTTGGAAATGTAATTTGTATCAAAATGTATTTTGTGTCATTGTTCTCATGTATGTTGAATTTGTTAGAATCTGTATTGTAGGCCATAAACATGCATATTGCTGTTTCATGCTGAATAAAATGTTATGTTATGTTATGTTAATTTACTTGAAGCTGTAGTGGGGCCGATACAGCTTATTGGGCTGGGGAGAACACTGCAGCATCAGTACTGGTCTGTTATTCTGCATACAGAAAGCAAAATACAGAGGGATTAATTAAACTTTTTTCCCAATTGATTTAAAATGAATAACATTATATCGTCGGAGTTATTGTAAAACTTTGTAACTCCAGCTTGATTAAAGCTGAGATTACTATGTTTTGCAATAATACAGACGATATAAACAAACCAACAGAGTAACTCTGTTGGGTTATTTTTGTTAATAAATAACATACCATAATTATTCTAATAAACGCCCGGGCATTCATTAGAAAAGTGCTCCATAGAAAAGTTGGGGGTGGGCGTTTATAAGAGGTTTTCTAATTTTGTCCGTCAAAACATGCAAATCAAATGTCAATGTATCGACTCCAAGTTAATCAAGTAAAAGTTTGCAAAGTTTTGTTACAAGGACTGCAAAATATAAATTTTGGATGAAATTTCTTCATTGTAAACAGATTGGGGGATTGGAAATCCTCTCTTTCTTTGCTTTTGATCTTTCTTTATGACTTACATTATCTTAATCTGGAATCAGGGGATGGGCGTTTATTAGAATCACCCTTTCCCGCTTAAAGTGTGCTAGAAATATTTTCAGCTTAGATTTGGGGGATGGGCGTTTATTAGAATATGGGCGTTTATTAGAATAATTACGGTACTTTTCTTTACATATTTCAGGTTTGGCTGTCTGCGTTGGCTGTAAAGATGTAACTACAAAGTGCTGCAAGTGATAATTGACCTATTATTGCAACCAATCAGTATATAGATGGGAAAAATTTAACCCTTTCCCAAACAACAAAAATTAAGGGTGATCCACTTCAAAAACTGCTACAATTGATAAAATGAATGTTATATAAGATAGTATTTGTGTAAAATATGGCTCAGAAAATATTGAGACAAAAGGAGAAACTGCTGGTTATCAGCAGTTTCTTCTTTTGTTTCAATGTTTTCCCAAGTCTTTTCTATTAGAGACGTCAAAACCAGGTCTTGTTTCAGTTTGGGAAAGGGTTAAGAACATTTTAGTCATGCACATCACCAAGAATCTGTGACACTTTAACAGTTTTCCTAAACAAGACCTATTTTTAGCTCGACTTTTCGAAGAAAATGAGAGCTTATACTGTTACCCGGGCGTCGGCTTTGCAACAAAGGTTAAAGTTTTTTCAAACATCAATAACTTCCATACTATCAAAGGGATTCAACCCAAACTTGGAATACTTATTCACCATCACACCCTCTACCTTACTATTAGGGCCCATGACCCTGGGACCACTCTGTTTGGAGTTATGCCCCCTTTATACTAAGCAACTTAGAAAGTCGAGCGCGCTGTCTTCGGAAAGCTTTTGTTGATGTCTATAATAAAAAAGGCTTGGGAAAACATTGAGACAAAAGAAGAAAATGCTGGTGACCAGCATTTTCTCCTTTTGCCTAAATATTTTCTGAACTATAATGTATGCAAATAATGCCAGCACAAATTTTCAACTGTGACATATTTCAAATTGGAACAGTCTAAAATGTTATTGTTAGGGAAAGATTCAAAGGAATCTTTTAGACATGTGCATCACCAACAAACTCTGACGCTTTAATGTTTTGCGTTCTTGTATCGTCTTTGCTTGAACTTATGCCATTGATTCATGCAGTTCAGCCTTTTAACCCATTACCAAATGGCAAAAATTTAGACTGTTCCAAGATGTAGTAGACGACAATTTCAAGTGGATGAAATATAACAATTTTTGGTCTTTTTTTTTTCGTAGAATAAATTGTTTGTCTTCCATGAAGTTATCCAAAGCCATTATCTCATGGAGCATCAAAGGCATCATTGTGTGGTAATGGCTTAAACAATTTATATGCTGTACAATGCAGCTCTTGACGTTTTTATGCCCCCGTATCGAGAGATCGGGGGCATATTGTTTTGTTCGTGTCTGTCTGTCTGTCCATTTGTCTGTCTAAAAACTTAACATTTGCCTTTTCTCTAAAAGTATTCAACATACAAAGCTGAAATTTGGTATGTAACTTCCTTTTAATGATATCTATGACCTTTATCAACTCTTTGCTCCACGAAAACTTAACATTTTAGAAAAATGGCCATTTTGGGGGCATTTGTGTTTCACAAACACATCTTTTTTTACCAGAAAATCATGCAGTTATTTATTTTTAAGCCTTCCCCATCAGAAACCTGGTTTTGAGGTCCCTTACAGAAAAGGTGTGTGAAAACATTGAAGCAAATGGAGAAAATGCTGATTACAAGCATTTTCTCTGTTTGCTTCAATGTTTTCTTCTCTATGTTCAAATGTTGTTTCTATCAACATAATGTTCTGTAGTCTGCAACAGCTGTCAGTCAAATTGGCACAGTCAAGAATTTTTGCCTTTTGGGAAATACAGGGCGCCCAGTAACCTATAAATACCTATAAATACCTATATTATCCTATATTTCTGGACCTTACCTATAAAAACCTATTATATCACCCATTTTGACCCAAATACCTATAAATACCTATATTTTTGTGTTTTGGGTAAGCAATGATTACAACATTTAAAACAAATACTTTCAAAATGGCAGTTTTCTATGATTTAAAAGTAATTATTATCTATCAATATACAGTAGAAATTAGTATATTCCTTTCAGGCCTCTTTCAAACTTTAATGCCAGTGAAAGGCTGATCAAACATAATATTTATCACTGTTGAAGAAGCTTGCATGTATGTTTTGTCAACTTTTACTGGTATTGACCATTTTATTTAGTGGATATGTGCCTTTTATGAACAATAAAGTTCTATTCAAATAACTTTGTGCAAGTATTACTTATGGACAAATGAATTATGAAATCTTTATGTGAATGCAGGTGGAAAACCTTTATAACTTGAAGCAGGTCAGTTTTGCTTCTGATACACAAAGCTAAGGTCGAGTTTCTGCCCTGAAGTTATAACATAGTCAGTACCAGTCTTCCATTTAGGCTCTGGGGAAGATTAAAGAATAGAGAACCTTCTAAACTGTTAATGACCAGAAGCCAAATTTAGGTAGAAACATTTAAATTTTCAACTTGCTCAGCTGTCAAAGAGACTGATTGAAATTTGTACATGGAGTTGCTTGTCTTGTCATGTTTGTTAGAGACAGCCATTATGCCTAAAATTAAATATGATAGAATTAAACATTTAGTTTTAGATCACCTTGGCAATTAATGCTAAGTGTGAGGTATTGTGATTTCGAACTATGGTCATCCATCTACAGGGTGTCCCAAAAGTAAGGTAACACTTAAAATCTTATATATCTCGGCTAATATATCAATTGTATATTACCAATACCCATGACAGTACAGAAGGCTATATGTAGAAACAAATAAAAGAAATTTCACCAAAATATCATAACATTTGTATATTTTATGTATGATAAATAGAACACACCCTATTTTATCAATGACGTCATTTCTATAGTAGGCCTAAATGACGTCCTCTAGATTACGTCCCTTCTGTCGCTTTACTTGATTTATTGTTGCGATTTTTAAAGTTTTCAATAACTGCCTCAAATGTATCCACAGAATTGTTCCTACGTTATTTTTAGCTCACCTGAGCACGAAGTGCTCGAGGGGAGCTATTGTGGTCACTCACCGTCCGTCGTCCGTCTGTCCGTCTGTCCGTCTGTCCATCTGTCCGTCTGTCCGTCTGTCCGTCCACAATTTCTTCAAACATCTTCTTCTCCAAAACTAACAGGCCAATTTTGACCAAACTTGGCAGGAATGTTCCTTGAGTGACCCTTCTCAAAACTTGTTCGCGGATTTTTGATTCGTCAAAAAATGTGGGCGTGGCAGGGCGGGGCTTATCGCACTTAGAGAAATCCTAAGAAAATTCTTTAAAAATCAACCATTGTTCCAATTTGAACCAAACTTGGCAGAATTGTTCCTTGAGTGACCCTTCTCAAAACTTGTTCTCAGATTTTTGATTTGTCAAAAAACGTGGCCGTGGCAGGGAGAAAGGGGCTTTTCAGACTTAGAAAAACCATAAGAAAATTCTTTAAAAATCAACCATTGTTCCAATTTGAACCAAACTTGGCAGAATTGTTCCTTGAGTGACCCTTCTCAAAATTTGTTCTCAAATTTTTGATTCGTCAAAAAACGTAGCCGTGGCAGGGAGAAAGGGGCTTATCAGACTTAGAAAAATCATAAGAAAATTCTTTAAAAATCAACCATTGTTCCAATTTGAACCAAACTTGGCAGAATTGTTCCTTGAGTGACCCTTCTCAAAACTTGTTCTCAAATTTTT
Source organism: Fragum sueziense (assembly GCA_963680895.1). NCBI lineage: Eukaryota > Metazoa > Mollusca > Bivalvia > Cardiida > Cardiidae > Fragum > Fragum sueziense. The sequence continues at coordinate 27,761,934 of OY804603.1, forward strand.
GATTCGTCAAAAAACGTAGCCGTGGCAGGGAGAAAGGGGCTTATCAGACTTAGAAAAATCATAAGAAAATTCTTTAAAAATCAACCATTGTTCCAATTTGAACCAAACTTGGCAGAATTGTTCCTTGAGTGACCCTTCTCAAAACTTGTTCTCAAATTTTTGATTCGTCTAAAAACGTAGCCGTGGCAGGGAGAAAGGGGCTTATCAGACTTAGAAAAATCATAAGAAAATTCTTTAAAAATCAGCCATTGTTCCAATTTGGACCAAACTTGGCAGAATTGTTCCTTGAGTGACCCTTCTCAAAACTTGTTCTCAAATTTTTGATTCGTCAAAAAATGTAGCCGTGGCAGGGAGAAAGGGGCTTATCAGACTTAAAAAAATCATAAGAAAATTCTTTAAAAATTAACCATTGTGCCTATTTGAAGCAGACTTTGCAGGAATGTTCTTTGAGTCTCACTTTTCAAAACTGATTCACAAATTTTTACATTTGTCAAAAAATGAGGGCGTGGCAGGGAGGAAGGGGCTTATCAGCTTTAGAGAAATCATAAGAAAATTCTTTAAAAATCAACCAATGGGCCAATTTGAACCAAACTTTGCAGAATTGTTCCTTGAGTGACCCTTTTCAACATTTGTTCATAAATTTATAGTTTCGTCAAAAAATGTGGGTGTGGCAGGGTGGGGCTTATCTAACCAAGAGAAATTGATAAAAAAATCTTCAAAAATCTTCTTCTCCTTAACCGTAGGGCCAATTAAAACCAAATTTGGCAGGAATGTTCCTTGGGTGACCCTTCTTAAGATTTCTTTGAGGATTTTTTATTCATCCAAAATTGTGGGCGTGGCAGGTCAGCATTTACTGGACTTGGAGAATTCATAAGAAAATTCTTTAAAAATCAACCATTGGCCCAATTTGAACCACACTTGGCAGAAATGTTCCTTGGGTGACTCTTTTCAAAATTTTTTCTCAAATTTTTTATTCGTCAGAAAAAATTTGGCGTGGCTTATCAGTCTTACAGAAATCCTAAGAAAATTCTTTAAAAATCAACCATAGGCCCAATTTGAAGCAAACTTTACAGAAATGTTCCTTGAGTGACCCTTTTCAAAATATGTTGGCAAATTTTGTATTGGTAAAAAAAGTGGGCGCGGCAGGGCGTGGCTTATCAGACTTAGAGAAATCATAAGAAAATTCTTTAAAAATCAAGCATTGGGTCAATTTGAAACAAATTTGGCAACGATGTTCCTTGAGTGACCCTTTTCAAAATTTGTTTGCAAATTTTTGATTCGTCAAAAAAAGTGGGCGTGTCTTAAACTTCTTTCAGGTGAGCGATATAGGGCCATTCTGGCCCTCTTGTTGAATGTTTGATAGCAATATCGTAACAAAAGTCATGTTCTTGTTTTGGGATCTACACCACAAGCCTATCCACAGAAAATAGATCTATGAATTCAAATCCGGCGTGTGTCCGAAGAAAGTCTTAGCATTTGACATGATCTCCCAAAGACTTTGATTTCATTATTTTGATATTGTATGGAGAAGTTTCAAATAAAATTTCAAAATTCATTGTACTTAAATGATTTAAACTAATCTTGGTCAGACAAAAATCTTCTCATCCACTTTCCGAGACTCCCATTTACAGTCTCATTCAAAGTTGAGATGTTTCTGCGCTGCGGGATGTTTCCGATCTTTTGCTTCTATATTCATCTAAGTCTGACCGAGATCGTTCAAATTTAGGTATTTTTGAGTAGGTAAGTTCTGTTCTTGGTGGATCTTCTGTTTTAAATTGAAACTGAAACTTTCTTTGCACATATATGGGAGATTTTGATTAACCATGTGCTTTACTGCATATAAACGCTGTGAGAAGGTAGGTCATGACGTCATTTTGATAGTGGTACAGATGACGTCCAAAATGACGCCATTTTGATATATGCATAATGTTGAAGTATATTGCAAAGATAATTTCATTGAATATCGCAGATAATGATAGTTTTCCCAATGAAATCGGCTGAGAAATAGCAGAGCTATTACGCTTTGTAAGTGTTACCTTACTTTTGGGACACCCTGTATCTGCCTGTCCATAAACATATTCTCTCAATTAATATGGCAAAGTGTCTTAAAATTTTGTTTGTAGCATCAGCCAAAGGCCTGCTACTGAAATACTTTAAATCATTGTGGTATAATAAAAATTGGCAGTATGTTCTGGTGGGTATCTTATTTCATATATGGACAAGGAAGGACAATCTACTTCTTCTGAATTGTTTGGCCTATGGCATTGAAAATGGTATTTTAAACTGTCTTTTGAGCCTCTACTGAAATACTTATTATCATAAATTTACGATATGATAAAAACTGACCCTATGTTGTGGCCCAGGGGTATCAGATTTCATAATAGGGATAAAGAGGGAAATCTTATAAAATCTCCTTCACCTAAATTGTTTTGCCTAGGGCTTTAAACTTGGTATAAAGAATTGTCTCATGACCCTCTGCTAATACTTCAAATTATATTGGTACAATAAAAAATGACTCTGTGTTTGAGTATCAGACTTCATATAGATCTACATACTGACAAAGCAGGAAATCTTGGCAATCTTCTATTCCTGAATTATTTGACCTATGGCTTTCAATTTGCTGTGTAGAACCACCTCATGGCCCTCTACCAATATCCTTCTAAATATTGTGGTACAATGACAATTGGTCATTTGTTGTTTGATATTTTATTTCATTAGAGACAAAGTAGGAAATCATGCCCATTCTTTTTCTCCTTTAGAAACAGTTTGGCCTATGTTTGGTTTGCAGAATTACCTTAATTCAGGCCCACTACCAAAGCACATCAAATTTTTTGGTTCTGTGAAATTTGCCCTATGTTGTAGAATATCAAATTTCTTTCAATCATTCATCTTCTACTCCTAAACTATTTAATAAATGACTTTCAAATGTGGTGTGTACAATTGTCTAATGACCCTCCACCAAAACAATTCAAAGTTTATGAAATTTGGTTCTATATTGTGAAGAGATTCCATATCAGATTCCATATAGAGACAAATAACTTAGAAGGAAATCTAGAGCAAACTTCTCTTGACAAATCATTTTTTCAGAGACCCTAAATTGAGGTTTTTGCATGTATCATGGCAGCATGACTCTGCCAATATTCTTCAAATTTCCTTCTTGCAATGAAAATTGGCTGGAAGTTGTGGGTCTAGGATGAGACAGAAGATATCAAATACAATCATTTCCTCAAAGCCTAAATGTTCTCTATGGTGAGAGATGAATGGCCTTCTTGGCTCTCATGTCCTGATAAGTTTATGGTATTCTCTGGAACTCATTAACTTTCAGAACAGAAAGCAATAGCTATAATGGCTGCCTTGTCTGTTTCTCCTGTTGTCCTATTAATAACAGAGGCTGTCTTGTCTGTTTCTCCTGTTGTCCTATTAATAACAGAGAGCTGGAAGGTTGTGGTGGTGGTAGAGAAATGTTTAAAGTAGTGTTTTCTTCATCATAAACAAAACCTATATTATCCTATATTTCTGGCTAACTGATACCTATATTTTTGGGACATACCTATATTTTTGACGCCGTAAGTCACTGGGCACCCTGGAAATACAGTCGACACTCGTTGTGTTGAAGTCGGAGGGGCAATCAAAATACCTCGACATATCCGGAGTTCGACTCATCCAATTTTTATTATTTCCGGTGAAAACGTTTTCTAACAATTTTTGATGGGCATCATATGTGTCCATGATTTAAATTTAGTAGAAAAAGGAAAGAAATTGCTCGAGACGAGCAATTTCTATCCTTTTCCTACTAAATTTCAATGGCTGTATTTTTTTCTGAATTATTTTAATTAAACATTTTGATATCCATATGTTGAGGATGGGACATGACTTTCACTTGGACTTAAGCGGAATTTCGACTTATCCGATGTCGAGATAACGAGTGTCGACTGTATCAAACTGTATGAAGTTTCCCAAACAAGGCCCAGTTTTGACATCCGTAACAGCTAAGCCTTTAAAACACATTGAGGCAAAAGAAGAAAATGCTTGTGACCAGCATTTTCTCCTTTTGCTTCAATATTTTTTTAGCTATATTGCAAAGAAATCGTCTCTTCATCCCATCCATTTGGTCATCCGCAATGGCTTTCTGATACAAACAGTGTAATTTTTTGCCATTTGGGAAATGTTAAAAATTGATTGTCTTGTGAATGGCCCTTTATTATATAGCCTTACTGGTTTACATGTATATTGTGTAAATGGAATTTTAAAAGCCCCATAGAGCTAGTCTGTTGTATATAGAAGACATTTTAACCCTTTCCCAAACAAGACCTGGTTTTGACGTCCCTAATTGAAAATGCTTGGGAAAACATTGAAACAAAAGAAGAAACTGCTGATAACCAGCAGTTTTTCCTTTTGTCTCAATATTTTCTATGCCATATTTTACACAAATTGAATCTTTAATACCCTCCATTTAGTTATTTATGGCATTTTTTGAAGTGGGTAACCCTAAAATTTTGTCGTTTGGGAAAGGGTTAAGATTGTATGTTTGCATGAACATGTTATGATTATTAGATATTATAGAATGCTGATCATAATATATTCTTTATATTGTTTGCTTCCCTATGTTACCCTTTTCCAAGCGAGAGGCTGGTCCCAATTTGAAAGTTGCTGCTGAGGACAAAATGGATGTCCATATAGTAATTCAATATCACGATATTATTCCTCAGGAAATACAATAAAACACTTTTATGAAATAAAATAAAGTATTTTATAAAAGTGTCATAAAGTAATTGTGTACAACATAACAAAGAAAATATTTAGACAAAAGAATAAAATGATGGTTATCAGAGTTTTCGTCTTTTGTGCTAATGTTTTCCCATGCTTTCTTATTACTAATTAGGGGCATCTTGCTAAATGTAATCTGGTCAACTTTGGCAATTGAAAGAAAAATGGAGCTACGAGCTGGTATTGTAGTCATTGCTAGCATGTAGCTGGAGGCTCAATAACCCTTACCCAAACTGCTAAAGCTGCAGACATCAAACGTATGTTGGTAGATATAAAATTCATGTACAATATAGAACAGAAAATATTGAGGCAAAAGTAGAAAATGATGATTATCAGCATTTTCTTTTTTCTGAACATTTTCATAAGCCTTTTCTGTTTGGGATGTGTAAACCAGATCTTGTTTGGGGAAGGGGTAAGGATGTTGTTCTATTACTGGTATGAGGAATTACAGTCCAGCTGCTATGATATGACCATAGCAGACGAAAGAGGTGTTAACCCATTACCAAACGGCAAACTTTTAGACTGGTCCAAATTCAAAGATGTTGCAGACGACAATTTCAAGAGAATTTTTTTACCTATTTCGGTCTTTTTGGGTAGAAAACATTGTGGGAAATGAAGAAATTGCTTGTCACAAGCAATTTCTTCATTTTCCACGATGTTTTCAATGGCCATTATTTTGTGGGGAGTCGAAAAGAGTCATTGTGTGGTAATGGGTTAAACCCCAATTGATCCAGTCAACGCTGTGTTCAACACTTTCCCAAACAGTGATGCCTTTTTCATGCACCAAAGTATCAAACATTTGGAAAATATTGAAGAACGGTAAGAACATGCTTATTAATAGCATTTTCTACCAGTTCCGCAGCTTTTCCCATCGTATCCACCAGAGTTTAACCCTTCCCAAACAAAACCTGGTTTTGACATCCTTAATAGAAAACACTTTGGAAAACCAAAAGAAGAAAATGCAGAGAACCAAGAAAATGCAGAGAACCAGCATTTTCTCCCTTGGCCTAATATTTTCTGTGCTATATTGTACACAAATCATTCTTTATGAATATCAATTGTGTCCTCTGAAGCAGCTTTCAAATTAGAACACCCCTAAAATTTTGCCGTTTGGGAAAGGGTTAAAATCCCATTTGAATGACTTGATTGGTGTGGGACCGTACCAACGACCTCTCGTACAAGTCCATACTTTTTAAGAGAGGATAACATATCGGATGATGAATATAGTGATCACTCAATTGAATTCTAAGAATTTTTTCATCAGGTCTCTATGAAAAGTTTTATGCATGGATATAACAAAATTCAACATGGCATGTATGTACATGTATTGTGCTTTTATTTCAAACAACACCGTCCTAACCCTTTATATGCGTTTCCCGATATAATTGTTTTATGGCTCATTTTCCCTAAAGAATCCTTTACTCGCTTCTAAGAATCCTGTGAACTTTTTCTTCGCGTCGCTATGTATCGTATCACTTCCCGCTGTTATGGTTCTCTTGTAATATTGCACAGAAAATATTGAGGCAAAAGGAGAAAATGCTGGTTATCAGCATTTTCTTCTTTTGTTTCAATGTTTTTAGGCCTATCTGTTAGGGACGTCAAAGCAGGTATTGTTAGAGTTAAAATAATTCTGTACTAGCGTCTATGAATTTAGAGAACTTTTTTTATAATTGAATGTCCCCATGAAAAGTTTGGTGCATGGATATAAAAGAATTAACATGCTATGTATGTATTGCGCTTTTGTCTCAAACAAAATTGTCTCAAACAACACCGTCCTTTAAAAGCGTATCGCGATATAATCCTTTTATGGTTCATTTTCCCTAAAGAATCCTTTACTCGCCTCCAAGAATTCTGTGAACTTTTTCATCACATCTCTATGTATCGTATCACTTACCGCGGTTATGGTTCGCATTTTTGAAAAGTTTTCTAGAAAAGCTTTCATGGCGCCCGGCACGTCAGGAATATCAGCCTTCATTATTTCTCTTTTAAACTTTTCCTCGTCTCCTAGAACAATTTTGGCATTGGTTTCTAACTGTGGTGCTCTGACCAAAATGTCTCTGATATGCTCACATGCCCTTTTAAAGTATTCTAGGCAGCGTATTAGTTTGTCGGCATCACCATAACAATGGTTTTGAACTCTGCCTTTGTCGTATATAAGCTCTAGGTAATCTTTGGTAGTTCTTTTGAGTACTATATTGGAATCGTCACCTGCAATCGAAAGAGAACAGAAACACTGGTGGTGAACTCGCCCAAAGCATGGGACGCTTTTTCGCGATCATAGTACTCCGTCGGCGTTGTTATAAAATATCGTAACTACGGCTTCGATAAAGCCGTAGTTGACGCAATCCCAGTTAAAGTGGACAAATGACTAATTTTTTTTCGAAATTTTTCGTTTTACCATTCACTCATTCTGGACAAATTTTCTTCATGGATCACATCTTCTGCGCAAATTTCTCTTGTTTTGTCAAGTGGGCTTGACTAGTTTTGGAGTTATAGACTGTTAAATGATCGAATGTGTGCATAAAAAATGCGTATTTTAAATAGACCCCTTTGTGAAATGTGCGTCTAATTTCCCATTAACCCTTTCCCAAACAAGACCTGGTTTTGACGTCTCTAATAGAAAAGACTTGGGAAAACATTGAAACAAAAGAAGAAACTGCTGATAACCAGCAGTTTCTCCTTTTGTCTCAATATTTTCTTTGCTATATTTTACACATATTGTATCTTAAATAACACCCATTTTGTCATTTATGGCAGTTTTTAAGTGGATCACCCTAAACTTTTGTTGTTTGGGAAAGGGTTAAGTAATGCCTAAAGAACAAGAGCCGTCACAGACGGATTATGCTCCCCGTATAAGTGTTTGTCACAAAGTAAAAACTATCATACATGAAGCCCCCTTTTCCCATGACAGCTTTTTTGTACACACATTATTTATAGAATATGGTCTAGAACATCCTATTTATTACATGAGCACACAATTTCATTAAATTCTGCCCATTAGATGAAGAGAAATAAGAGAAAAACTAATTTTTACACTAAGGCCCCTTTTTCCATGACGCAGCATTAAATTTACAAACGGAGAAAAAGGTCTCTAGGTATTGACCCAGGGAGTTCACATGTGAAGTTTCATTGAATTTGGTCCAAGGGTTGCGGAGATATGGCTGTGGACGGACGGACACACGGACGCACGGACGGACGGACAGCGTGGCGACTATATGCTCCCCCGAAATTTTTTCGGGGAGCATAATAATAAATCCGATACATTTTGATGAGTATTTGCTTGTAAAATGTGAATCAATTGATAATATGGGTGAAAATGGTGAATTGTACCTATGCGAATGAAAATACAAAACGGCTATCCTTGTACAATTCCTTTATTTGAGAACGTTGACTACTTCCAACTCTTCTAAAATACACCAAACAACCTTTAATTTTCCCTTGTATCATTAAACAAAAGCAATGAGTTATTCCCTTAATCGATATGCAGAAATGGAAAGTCAATGATTTATTACAAATCAACAATAGTTTAAAACTGGTCTGTCCCGAACGTAACTACAGCTTGTCCCGTACGTAATGTGCTTTCTTTTCTTTAACACCACATCCTCTGTGTTATTACCTTTTCAATCAAATCATAATATTATCAGGCAATATCCATTTGCCAGACACTTTGTCAAAAAAATATAATGAAATGAATAAATGAAAATAAATACAACTCTATAAGCCATCTGGGTGTGTTGTTTTACAAATTAAAACTTCCTAGCCAAATTAATTTCAATTTATAAAAGTTGAGATGTTCGTATTGTTTTGACACATCAGGTATGTGTAATAACTGCTTAATTAAGTGAAATGTTATCCAAAATTTGCTAGACATCCTTAAATCTGATGGATCAAATACACGAAAACGTACGGGACACTTTTTATAAAGGTAAGAAACGCTGAAATAATCTATTTTAATGCATCGATCTAGTGTAATGTATATGGATATGAATATATTCCTATATATATCAACAAAAACCGGCATATTTTGTGGAACTTTCCTCAATATTGTAAAAATAGTTTCAATTAAGCGTAATTATAATACCATTACGTACGAGACTAGTACGAGTACGTGTACAGTCTATTATGTGCATTAAAAGTCTATTTTGCTTAAACTGGAGCCATTAAGGAACCCAAAGTACATAAATAAAGCACAGGAAACGTTCCATTTCAGCAATTTAAAAACTGAAAACTAAAAATTGCCTCGAACGTTATGGACTCGTACGTCACTTTTTAATGTGTACCAAACTTTATTTGGCCTACTGTATCAATGCTATTATTAGCTCACCTGAGCACGAAGTGCTCAAGGTGAGCTATTGTGGTCGCTTTTTGTCTGTCGTCCGTCTGTCCGTCCGTCTGTCCGTCCGTCTGTCCGTCCGTCCGTCCGTCTGTCCACAATTTGTTGTTACCACTCTAGCATCTACAAATATTGACCAATCTTGACCAAACTTGGTCAAAACATGTATGACCATAAGTTCTCGGATGAGTTCGATTTTGAGTCAGATCGGACCAGGAAGTCCAGAGTTATGTGCCCTTGAACATCAAAAATGGCTAGTTTTGACTTTGTTACCACTCTAGTATCTACAAATATTGACCAATCTTAACCAATCTTTGTCAAAACATGTATGACCATAAGTTCTCGGATGAGTTCGATTTTGAATCAGATCGGACAAGGAATTCCGGAGTTATGTGCCCTTGAATGTCAAAAATTGCGAGTTTTGACTTTGTTACCACTCTAGTATCTACAAATATTGACCAATCTTAACCAATCTTTGTCAAAACATGTATGACCATAAGTTCTCGGATGAGTTTGATTTTGAATCAGATCGGACTAGGAAGTCCGGAGTTATGTGCCCTTGAACCACAAAAATGGCTAGTTTTGACTTTGTTACCACTCTAGCATCTACAAATATTGACCAATCAAGACAAAATTTTGCCACAATGTTGGTAACTATAAGATCTTGGATGAGCTCGATTTTCAATTTGATAGGAGTAGAAAGTCTGGAGTTTAGGAGCAGAAAGTCTGGAGTTATGTGCCCTTGAATTTGACAGAATTGCTGTTTTAGACTTTGTTTACACTGTAGCATCTACATTTATTGTCGAGCCCGCTTGCGGTGAGCTCGACATAGTTGTCACAATGGCGGTTCGGTGTATGTGCGTTAGTGCGTGCGTTAGTGCGTGCGTGCGTTAGTGCGTGCGTGCGTTAGTGCGTGCGTCCGTCCGGATGGAGCTTGTCCGGGCCATAACTTCACCATGGATGGAGGGATTCAGAAATAACTTGGCACAAATGTCAAGCTCAGTAAGGCGGAGTGTCGCGTGCAAGAACCAGATTCCAAGCTCAAAGGTCAAGGTCAAACTTGGAGGTCAAATGTCAAAAATGAGAAGATTTTTGCTTGTCCGGGCCATAACTTCACCATGGATGGAGGGATTCAGAAATAACTTGGCACAAATGTCAAGCTCAGTAAGGCAGAGTGTCGCGTGCAAGAACCAGATTCCAAGCTCAAAGGTCAAGGTCAAACTTGGAGGTCAAATGTCAAAAATGAGATGATTTTTGCTTGTCCGGGCCATAACTTCACCATGGATGGAGGGATTCAGAAATAACTTGGCACAAATGTCAAGCTCAGTAAGGCAGAGTGTCGCGTGCAAGAACCAGATTCCAAGCTCAAAGGTCAAGGTCAAACTTGGAGGTCAAATGTCAAAAATGAGATGATTTTTGCTTGTCCGGGCCATAACTTCACCATGGATGGAGGGATTCAGAAATAACTTGGCACAAATGTCAAGCTCAGTAAGGCGGAGTGTCGCGTGCAAAAACCAGATTCCAAGCTCAAAGGTCAAGGTCAAACTTGGAGGTCAAATGTCAAAAATGAGATGATTTTTGCTTGTCCGGGCCATAACTTCACCATGGATGGAGGGATTTAGAAATAACTTGGCACAAATGTCAAGCTCAGTAAGATGGAGTGTCGCGTGCAAGAACCAGATTCCAAGATGAAAGGTCAAGGTCAAACTTTGAGGTCAAATGTAAAAAATGAGTTGATTTTTGCTTGTCCGGGCCATTCCTTAACTTGGCACAAATGTCAAGCTCAGTAAGGCGGAGTGTCGCGTGCAAGAACCAGATTCCAAGCTCAAAGGTCAAGGTCAAACTTTGAGGTCAAATGTAAAAAATGAGTTGATTTTTGTAGAACCAGATTGCTAGCTCAAAAGTAAAGGTCAGAATTTTAGGTCAAATATCAAAAATGAGTTGATTTTTGTTGAGCCCGCTTGCGATGAGCTTGACAAAGTTGTCACAGTGGCATGGCTTATTTTCCTTATATGTGACCCGTTGCGCTAAAAGGGACCTTATCGGATTTGTGAAAAGTATCGACCTAGTCCGTCTGCGCAGTCCGCGCAGCCTGACTAGGGTCGAAACTTTTCACGTTTAAGTATTTTCTGAATCTAGAATGTTTTCTCTACCTTACAATATTTTCGTTTTCCAAATACTACATCGGATGGACTTCTGCTTGGTCTGGTATATTTCTCGGAATTTGGTTTTATGGACTTAGCATAAGGTCCCTTTTAGCGTGACGGGTCACATATGTATACTCAAATTAATCCATTCTGGTATCTCGTTATAAATACATAGACATGTAATATTTTGTGAACAATAAACTGTCTCACCATGATCCCCATCATTCCAACTTATTTTGTCCCCACTTTTACAACGCCATTGTAATGACAGCTGTAGACATAGGTATGGTCTTCTTTCTTCAAAATGAGCGGGCTCGACATGTTGCCCTTCGGCATCTAGTTGACTAATCAAGACAAAACTTGGCCACAATATTAGTGACCATAAGATCCTTTATGAGTTACATTTTCAGCTTGATTTGGCCAGAAAAACAAGAGTTATTGGCCCTTTAATTTCATAAAATTACCGTTTTTGACTTTATTTTCTCTCTAACAAACAAATATGGACAAATTAAGGCACAACTCGGTCGCAATGTTGGTGACCATAATATTTTAAAATAAATGTTTTAATTTGTCAGATTGATTGGACTAAAAAAACAGAGTTGTGTGCCCTGGGGGGGGGGGGGTGTTACAAAATTGCCGTTTTCGACTTTGTTTTCTCTAAAACAGCAATAAATATTAACCAATAAAAAAACTTGGACATAATGTTGATGAGAATATCTTTAGCAGAACAGAGTTATGTGCCCTTTACTGTGACAAAATTGTTGTTTTCTTCCACTTTGTTTTTACTGCAACAGCTACAAATATTGATCATTCAAGATTATGAAAGCAGTTTTCAGCTGGATCATAATCTCGCATCTTAAATTATGTGCTCTTGAACCTGAAAACATTGGGACTTTCATTCTATCTAGGTGCAGGTGAGCGATTAAGGACCATCATGGTCCTCTTGTAGTAATCGGTATAATTCTTTTTATCATATTTGAAGAGACTTCGAATAGTGATGTTACTTGAAGAATTAAACTATTTATAATTACACATTTTTAACTATAGTTACTTTAGTTCTTGCCTCGTACGTTACGGGGTTAAAATTACGGTAAATTGTTTAAGAATCATGTTGATTTTGTAAAAATACTGACAAAGGTATATCAAAATACGACCTTATTTTGATAATATATATTTATACTGAAATAGATTACGCTTGATTGATGCATTAGATGTATATTTATGTCAGTGTTTCTTAGCTTTAAAGAAAGTGTCCCGTACAAATTTTGGATTACATTTTTTATATAAATCTTGGTATCGTTTTGGAGCTCTATGTGTTCTGTACAAGATTGGGACAGTTCTGTTAAGATAATTAATTGTTGAAATTGACATTTTTGGTTTGAAAGTTAGAATTTATACCCGGAGACATCGGTTTTTCGTACCCCCTTGTTTGATTGTCACAAGATTTTCATAAGAAATGGAGTTCGTACGAACGTAAATTATAGATTATTTTTTTAGTTATAGGTGTTGGATGAAAATAAATGTGGTGGGCATTTATATAATGTTGACTATTTGCAACTAGAACATATTAAAGGCCGGAGACATCAATTGTCCCCTTTAACTGGGATTGCGTCAGTTACGAGATTTTTTAACAACACAGACGGTTAGTCAATACATATCGGTAAACCCGGTCTATTTTTAGAACAAATTTATTGTTATTAGAAAAACTATCCAATCAGATCTTTAAACTCGCATTTAAACGCGAAATATGTGTACCTTGTTGTAGCGGAAAATGTCCCTCGCTTTGGCCGAGTTCACCACCAGTGAGAAAGGGTCCCGATGATTATGAAATATATCGGATATCTCGCACAATTACGATTCAATTTAATCACCGCTTTTCTTCAAGACCTAGCATTTACAGTTTTACACGAAACTCTAATTACGGGATTTTGTAAGAAAATCAGCTATAATATTATGAAAAAAGTCGTGGTGAAGCGGATTGTTTTGTCCGGTTTTCGTTGCAAAGCGTTTAATTTTCCCCCAAAATGATCCCGGCCGACCAGAAAAACGATCTGAATTTTCTGTCATTTTACCGGTCGGTTAGAATCATGTTTTGGAAGAAAGTAAAATGATTGTACAAATAAGTCATACCTTGGAGGAGATGTCAGTAAGGCGGGGCACATGCAACAAACAGCTTGAATTTTTTACGTAGAAATAAGAAAGTTATTGCAGTTTCTTACCTGAAACGGGGCTGATTTGGCCTTAGTCGTTATCCATCCCATGATGCACAATCCCCACCGTGCTATTTGAAACATCTACTCACCACATCTCTGTCTCAATATTCTCACACATGAAGCTAACACTGGTATGCCTGCGGTCTCCTCCACAAACTCTGCTTTGAACTTGTGGATGTCTTGTTCTAGTGCTCGGAAACTTTCAACAATCTCGTTATACAACTTTGATATATCCTGAAAACAGATGGGGAACTTAGTACAATTTTTGAGCATCCGTTACCATTCAAACAATCGATTGATTACCAACTTAAACCTTCCATTCAATTCGTAATGTGTATGTTGTACTGGAATAGCGATAAGCTGTTAAATAAGGCCAAAATGTGAAATCGATATGACAGATGAACCTCATTGACACTGTCAAAAGCTGACACAACAAATGATCCGTCCAGGTATAAAAGTTATAAAAGTCTCTCCGCTAACCTCCGACACTGTATTTGTCTTATTGAAACGAATAGCGAGTTCAGTGTTGGACGTTGCCTTAGAGTTCTGTTGAAGGTTAAAAGGGTCCGGAAAAAACAGTATTTCCCTGAAAACAGTAAAACTGTTTTCCTGCAGCTTTTCCTCATTACTGTGTACCAAAATTTTGTAACTGGGGTCGGTTTTGTGTCCGTTTTAGAGTGAATGTTAGTTATATATGGCCTACTTACCTTAAATGTTTTGTCTACTGTTTGTATGGGTACATCATTCAGTTTCACTGTACATACTATTTCAATGGACGTTTCTGAAAAATAGAAAATTACACGGGATGTGTTTAAAAAAAATTGGCATTTCATACCAACTTGGCTTCAGATCAGGCTGCGCAGAAGGTCAGTCTGGTCATTATTAGTCCCCTACCGGCGAAGCCGAAGGGGACTTTAGGTTTGCACTCTGTCCGTCAGTCAGTCCGTCCGTCCGTCCGTCCGTCCGTCTGTCCGTCAGTCCGGTGAATTAGTTTTCCGGACTTTTTTTCTAAACGGGGGTAGCTATTGAGCTGATTTTTGGTATGTAGACCCGCATTGATGAGTTACAGAACAAGTTTGAGTTTCGTTCCGCTCCAGTGATTTTTGAGGAAAATACGGATGCTGGACTTAGAAAATTACTGGGAAATTACAGTTTTCCAGACTTTTTTTCTTAATGCTGGCAGCTATTGAGCTGATTTTTGGTATGTAGACCCGCATTGATGAGTTACAGAACAAGTTTGAGTTTCGTTCCGCTCCAGTGATTTTTGGGGAAGATATGGATGCTGGACTTAGAAAATTTCTGGGAAATTACAGTTTTCCAGACTTTTTTTCTCAATGCTGGCAGCTATTGAGCTGATTTTTGGTATGTGGACCCGCATTGATGAGTTACAGAACAAGTTTGAGTTTCGTTCCGGTCCAGTGATTTTTGGGGAAGATATGGATGCTGGACTTAGAAAATTACTGGGAAATTACAGTTTTCCAGACTTTTTTTCTCAATGTTGGCAGCTATTGAGCTGATTTTTGGTATGTGGACCCGCATTGATGAGTTACAGAACAAGTTTGAGTTTCGTTCCGGTCCAGTGATTTTTGGGGAAGATATGGATGCTGGACTTAGAAAATTACTGGGAAATTACAGTTTTCCAGACTTATTTTCTCAATGCTGGCAGCTATTGAGCTGATTTTTGGTATGTAGACCCGCATTGATGAGTTACAGAACAAGTTTTAGTTTTGTTCCGGTCCAGTAATTTTTGGGGAAGATATGGATGCTGGACTTAGAAAATTTCTGGGAAATTACAGTTTTCTAGACTTTTTTTCTAAACGCTTGCAGGTATTGAGCTGATTTTCGATATATGAACACATATTGATGGGATACAGAACAAGTTTGAGTTTCGTTCCGGTGTAACAGTGTATCTTGGCCCCCCTGGGCAGCTTGGCCCCCGGGGGCTAAGCTACCCGCGGGTAGCTTGGCCCCCACCCTGGGTAGCTTGGCCCCCACCTAAAATCTTTTTCCAGAGTCCCCCAAAATACAAAACAATGTCTGTAAATGTTACGCCTACTGTTAAATGAAAAGAAAAAACAAAGTTTAATGTGTTTTGGTCAAATTAATTTTTCGCCTTTTTTGGCATAGAATAGGGGTGGGGGCCAAGCTACCCAGGCCTGGGTAGCTTGGCCCCCGCCTAAAATCTTTTTCCAGAGTCCCCCAAAATACAAAACAATGACTGTAAATGTTACGCCTACTGTTAAATGAAAAGAAAAAACAAAGTTTAATGTGTTTTGGTCAAATTAATTTTTCGCCTTTTTTGGCATAGAATAGGGGCGGGGGCCAAGCTACCCAGGCCTGGGTAGCTTGGCCCCCGCCTAAAATCTTTTTCCAGAGTCCCCCAAAATACAAAACAATGACTGTAAATGTTACGCCTACTGTTAAATGAAAAGAAAAACCAAAGTTTAATGTGTTTTGGTCAAATTAATTTTTCGCCTTTTTTGGCATAGAATAGGGGCGGGGGCCAAGCTACCCAGGCCTGGGTAGCTTGGCCCCCGCCTAAAATCTTTTTCCAGAGTCCCCCAAAATACAAAACAATGACTGTAAATGTTACACCTACTGTTAAATGAAAAGAAAAACCAAAGTTTAATGTGTTTTGGTCAAATTAATTTTTCGCCTTTTTTGGCATAGAATAGGGGCGGGGGCCAAGCTACCCAGGCCTGGGTAGCTTGTCCCCCGCCTAAAATCTTTTTCCAGAGTCCCCCAAAATACGAAACAATGACTGTAAATGTTACGCCTACTGTTAAATGAAAAGAAAAACCAAAGTTTAATGTGTTTTGGACAAATTAATTTTTCGCCTTTTTTGGCATAGAATAGGGGCGGGGGCCAAGCTACCCAGGCCTGGGTAGCTTGGCCCCCACCTAAAATCTTTTTCCAGAGTCCCCCAAGATACAAAACAATGTCTGTAAATGTTACGCCTACTGTTAAATGAAAAGAAAAACCAAAGTTTAATGTGTTTTGGTCAAATTAATTTTTCGCCTTTTTTGGCATAGAATAGGGGCGGGGGCCAAGCTACCCAGGCCTGGGTAGCTTGGCCCCCGCCTAAAATCTTTTTCCAGAGTCCCCCAAAATACAAAACAATGACTGTAAATGTTACGCCTACTGTTAAATGAAAAGAAAAACCAAAGTTTAATGTGTTTTGGTCAAATTAATTTTTCGCCTTTTTTGGCATAGAATAGGGGCGGGGGCCAAGCTACCCAGGCCTGGGTAGCTTGGCCCCCACCTAAAATCTTTTTCCAGAGTCCCCCAAAATACAAAACAATGTCTGTAAATGTTACGCCTACTGTTAAATGAAAAGAAAAACCAAAGTTTAATGTGTTTTGGTCAAATTAATTTTTCGCCTTTTTTGGCATAGAATAGGGGCGGGGGCCAAGCTACCCAGGCCTGGGTAGCTTGGCCCCCGCCTAAAATCTTTTTCCAGAGTCCCCCAAAATACAAAACAATGACTGTAAATGTTACGCCTACTGTTAAATGAAAAGAAAAACCAAAGTTTAATGTGTTTTGGTCAAATTAATTTTTCGCCTTTTTTGGCATAGAATAGGGGCGGGGGCCAAGCTACCCAGGCCTGGGTAGCTTGGCCCCCACCTAAAATCTTTTTCCAGAGTCCCCCAAGATACAAAACAATGTCTGTAAATGTAACGCCTACTGTTAAATGAAAAGAAAAACCAAAGTTTAATGTGTTTTGGTCAAATTAATTTTTCGCCTTTTTTGGCATAGAATAGGGGCGGGGGCCAAGCTACCCAGGCCTGGGTAGCTTGGCCCCCACCTAAAATCTTTTTCCAGAGTCCCCCAAGATACAAAACAATGTCTGTAAATGTTACGCCTACTGTTAAATGAAAAGAAAAACCAAAGTTTAATGTGTTTTGGTCAAATTAATTTTTCGCCTTTTTTGGCATAGAATAGGGGCGGGGGCCAAGCTACCCAGGCCTGGGTAGCTTGGCCCCCGCCTAAAATCTTTTTCCAGAGTCCCCCAAAATACAAAACAATGACTGTAAATGTTACGCCTACTGTTAAATGAAAAGAAAAACCAAAGTTTAATGTGTTTTGGTCAAATTAATTTTTCGCCTTTTTTGGCATAGAATAGGGGCGGGGGCCAAGCTACCCAGGCCTGGGTAGCTTGGCCCCCGCCTAAAATCTTTTTCCAGAGTCCCCCAAAATACAAAACAATGTCTGTAAATGTTACGCCTACTGTTAAATGAAAAGAAAAAACAAAGTTTAATGTGTTTTGGTCAAATTAATTTTTCGCCTTTTTTGGCATAGAATAGGGGCGGGGGCCAAGCTACCCAGGTCTGGGTAGCTTGGCCCCCGCCTAAAATCTTTTTCCAGAGTCCCCCAAAATACAAAACAATGACTGTAAATGTTACGCCTACTGTTAAATGAAAAGAAAAAACAAAGTTTAATGTGTTTTGGTCAAATTAATTTTTCGCCTTTTTTGGCATAGAATAGGGGCGGGGGCCAAGCTACCCAGGCCTGGGTAGCTTGGCCCCCGCCTAAAATCTTTTTCCAGAGTCCCCCAAAATACAAAACAATGTCTGTAAATGTTACGCCTACTGTTAAATGAAAAGAAAAACCAAAGTTTAATGTGTTTTGGTCAAATTAATTTTTCGCCTTTTTTGGCATAGAATAGGGGCGGGGGCCAAGCTACCCAGGCCTGGGTAGCTTGGCCCCCGCCTAAAATCTTTTTCCAGAGTCCCCCAAAATACAAAACAATGACTGTAAATGTTACATCTACTGTTAAATGAAAAGAAAAACCAAAGTTTAATGTGTTTTGGTCAAATTAATTTTTCGCCTTTTTTGGCATAGAATAGGGGCAGGGGCCAAGCTACCCAGGCCTGGGTAGCTTGTCCCCCGCCTAAATTCTTTTTCCAGAGTCCCCCAAAATACAAAACAATGACTGTAAATGTTACGCCTACTGTTAAATGAAAAGAAAAACCAAAGTTTAATGTGTTTTGGACAAATTAATTTTTCGCCTTTTTTGGCATAGAATAGGGGCGGGGGCCAAGCTACCCAGGCCTGGGTAGCTTGGCCCCCACCTAAAATCTTTTTCCAGAGTCCCCCAAGATACAAAACAATGTCTGTAAATGTTACGCCTACTGTTAAATGAAAAGAAAAACCAAAGTTTAATGTGTTTTGGTCAAATTAATTTTTCGCCTTTTTTGGCATAGAATAGGGGCGGGGGCCAAGCTACCCAGGCCTGGGTAGCTTGGCCCCCGCCTAAAATCTTTTTCCAGAGTCCCCCAAAATACAAAACAATGACTGTAAATGTTACGCCTACTGTTAAATGAAAAGAAAAACCAAAGTTTAATGTGTTTTGGTCAAATTAATTTTTCGCCTTTTTTGGCATAGAATAGGGGCGGGGGCCAAGCTACCCAGGCCTGGGTAGCTTGGCCCCCACCTAAAATCTTTTTCCAGAGTCCCCCAAAATACAAAACAATGTCTGTAAATGTTACGCCTACTGTTAAATGAAAAGAAAAACCAAAGTTTAATGTGTTTTGGTCAAATTAATTTTTCGCCTTTTTTGGCATAGAATAGGGGCGGGGGCCAAGCTACCCAGGCCTGGGTAGCTTGGCCCCCGCCTAAAATCTTTTTCCAGAGTCCCCCAAAATACAAAACAATGTCTGTAAATGTTACGCCTACTGTTAAATGAAAAGAAAAAACAAAGTTTAATGTGTTTTGGTCAAATTAATTTTTCGCCTTTTTTGGCATAGAATAGGGGCGGGGGCCAAGCTACCCAGGCCTGGGTAGCTTGGCCCCCGCCTAAAATCTTTTTCCAGAGTCCCCCAAAATACAAAACAATGACTGTAAATGTTACGCCTACTGTTAAATGAAAAGAAAAAACAAAGTTTAATGTGTTTTGGTCAAATTAATTTTTCGCCTTTTTTGGCATAGAATAGGGGCGGGGGCCAAGCTACCCAGGCCTGGGTAGCTTGGCCCCTGCCTAAAATCTTTTTCCAGAGTCCCCCAAAATACAAAACAATGTCTGTAAATGTTACGCCTACTGTTAAATGAAAAGAAAAACCAAAGTTTAATGTGTTTTGGTCAAATTAATTTTTCGCCTTTTTTGGCATAGAATAGGGGCGGGGGCCAAGCTACCCAGGCCTGGGTAGCTTGGCCCCCGCCTAAAATCTTTTTCCAGAGTCCCCCAAAATACAAAACAATGACTGTAAATGTTACATCTACTGTTAAATGAAAAGAAAAACCAAAGTTTAATGTGTTTTGGTCAAATTAATTTTTCGCCTTTTTTGGCATAGAATAGGGGCGGGGGCCAAGCTACCCAGGCCTGGGTAGCTTGTCCCCCGCCTAAATTCTTTTTCCAGAGTCCCCCAAAATACAAAACAATGACTGTAAATGTTACGCCTACTGTTAAATGAAAAGAAAAACCAAAGTTTAATGTGTTTTGGACAAATTAATTTTTCGCCTTTTTTGGCATAGAATAGGGGCGGGGGCCAAGCTACCCAGGCCTGGGTAGCTTGGCCCCCACCTAAAATCTTTTTCCAGAGTCCCCCAAGATACAAAACAATGTCTGTAAATGTTACGCCTACTGTTAAATGAAAAGAAAAACCAAAGTTTAATGTGTTTTGGTCAAATTAATTTTTCGCCTTTTTTGGCATAGAATAGGGGCGGGGGCCAAGCTACCCAGGCCTGGGTAGCTTGGCCCCCGCCTAAAATCTTTTTCCAGAGTCCCCCAAAATACAAAACAATGACTGTAAATGTTACGCCTACTGTTAAATGAAAAGAAAAACCAAAGTTTAATGTGTTTTGGTCAAATTAATTTTTCGCCTTTTTTGGCATAGAATAGGGGCGGGGGCCAAGCTACCCAGGCCTGGGTAGCTTGGCCCCCACCTAAAATCTTTTTCCAGAGTCCCCCAAAATACAAAACAATGTCTGTAAATGTTACGCCTACTGTTAAATGAAAAGAAAAACCAAAGTTTAATGTGTTTTGGTCAAATTAATTTTTCGCCTTTTTTGGCATAGAATAGGGGCGGGGGCCAAGCTACCCAGGCCTGGGTAGCTTGGCCCCCGCCTAAAATCTTTTTCCAGAGTCCCCCAAAATACAAAACAATGACTGTAAATGTTACGCCTACTGTTAAATGAAAAGAAAAACCAAAGTTTAATGTGTTTTGGTCAAATTAATTTTTCGCCTTTTTTGGCATAGAATAGGGGCGGGGGCCAAGCTACCCAGGCCTGGGTAGCTTGGCCCCCACCTAAAATCTTTTTCCAGAGTCCCCCAAGATACAAAACAATGTCTGTAAATGTAACGCCTACTGTTAAATGAAAAGAAAAACCAAAGTTTAATGTGTTTTGGTCAAATTAATTTTTCGCCTTTTTTGGCATAGAATAGGGGCGGGGGCCAAGCTACCCAGGCCTGGGTAGCTTGGCCCCCGCCTAAAATCTTTTTCCAGAGTCCCCCAAGATACAAAACAATGTCTGTAAATGTTACGCCTACTGTTAAATGAAAAGAAAAAACAAAGTTTAATGTGTTTTGGTCAAATTAATTTTTCGCCTTTTTTGGCATAGAATAGGGGCGGGGGCCAAGCTACCCAGGCCTGGGTAGCTTGGCCCCCGCCTAAAATCTTTTTCCAGAGTCCCCCAAAATACAAAACAATGACTGTAAATGTTACGCCTACTGTTAAATGAAAAGAAAAACCAAAGTTTAATGTGTTTTGGTCAAATTAATTTTTCGCCTTTTTTGGCATAGAATAGGGGCGGGGGCCAAGCTACCCAGGCCTGGGTAGCTTGGCCCCCGCCTAAAATCTTTTTCCAGAGTCCCCCAAAATACAAAACAATGACTGTAAAAAAGGCGAAAAATTAATTTGACCAAAACACATTAAACTTTGGTTTTTCTTTTCATTTAACAGTAGGCGTAACATTTACAGTCATTGTTTTGTATTTTGGGGGACTCTGGAAAAAGATTTTAGGCGGGGGCCAAGCTACCCAGGCCTGGGTAGCTTGGCCCCCGCCCCTATTCTATGCCAAAAAAGGCGAAAAATTAATTTGACCAAAACACATTAAACTTTGGTTTTTCTTTTCATTTAACAGTAGGCGTAACATTTACAGTCATTGTTTTGTATTTTGGGGGACTCTGGAAAAAGATTTTAGGCGGGGGCCAAGCTACCCAGGCCTGGGTAGCTTGGCCCCCGCCCCTATTCTATGCCAAAAAAGGCGAAAAATTAATTTGACCAAAACACATTAAACTTTGGTTTTTCTTATCATTAAACAGTAGGCGTAACATTTACAGACATTGTTTTGTAATTTCAGGGAGTCTGGAAAAAGATTTTAGGTGGGGGCCAAGCTACCCAGGCCTGGGTAGCTTGGCCCCCGCCCCTATTCTACACCAAAAAAGGCGAAAAATTAATTTGATCAAAACACATTAAACTTTGTTTTTTCTTTTCATTTAACAGTAGGCGTAACATTTACAGACATTGTTTTGTATTTTAGGGGACTCTGGAAAAAGATTTTACGGGGGGGGGGGCCAAGCTACCCAGGCCTGGGTAGCTTGGCCCCCGCCCCTAATCTGCGCCAAAAAAGGCGAAAAATTAATTTGACCAAAACACATTAAACTTTGGTTTTTCCTTTCATTTAACAATAGGCGTAACATTTACAGACATTGTGTTGTAATTTGGGGGACTCTGGAAAAAGATTTTAGGTGGGGGCCAAGCTACCCAGGCCTGGGTAGCTTGGCCCCCGCCCCTAATCTGCGCCAAAAAAGGCGAAAAATTAATTTGACCAAACACATTAAACTTTGTTTTTTCTTTTCATTTAACAGTAGGCGTAACATTTACATCATTGTTTTGTATTTTGGGGGACTCTGGAAAAAGATTTAAGGTGGGGGCCAAGCTACCCAGGCCTGGGTAGCTTGGCCCCCGCCCCTATTCTGCGCCAAAAAAGGCGAAAAATTAATTTGACCAAAACACATTAAAATTTGGTTTTTCTTTTCATTTAACAGTAGGCGTAACATTTACAGACATTGTTTTTTAATTTGAGGGACTCTGGAAAAAGATTTTAGGTGGGGGCCAAGCTACCCAGGCCTGGGTAGCTTGGCCCCCGCCCCTATTCTGCGCCAAAAAAGGCGAAAAAATAATTTGACCAAAACACATT
Organism: Fragum sueziense; assembly: GCA_963680895.1. Taxonomy (NCBI): domain Eukaryota; kingdom Metazoa; phylum Mollusca; class Bivalvia; order Cardiida; family Cardiidae; genus Fragum; species Fragum sueziense. Next base: position 27,784,532 of record OY804603.1, read on the forward strand.
AAACTTTGGTTTCTCTTTTCATTTAACAGTAGGCGTAACATTTACAGACATTGTTTTATATTTTGGCGGACTCTGGAAAAAGATTTTAGGGGGGGGCCAAGCTACCCAGGCCCGGGTAGCTTGGCCCCCGCCCCTAATCTGCGCCAAAAAAGGCGAAAAATTAATTTGACCAAAACACATTAAACTTTGGTTTTTCCTTTCATTTAACAATAGGCGTAACATTTACAGACATTGTGTTGTAATTTGGGGGACTCTGGAAAAAGATTTTAGGTGGGGGCCAAGCTACCCAGGCCTGGGTAGCTTGGCCCCCGCCCCTAATCTGCGCCAAAAAAGGCGAAAAATTAATTTGACCAAAACACATTAAACTTTTGTTTTTCTTTTCATTTAACAGTAGGCGTAACATTTACATCATTGTTTTGTATTTTGGGGGACTCTGGAAAAAGATTTAAGGTGGGGGCCAAGCTACCTGGGTAGCTTGGCCCCCGCCCCTATTCTGCGCCAAAAAAGGCGAAAAATTAATTTGACCAAAACACATTAAACTTTGTTTTTTCTTTTCATTTAATAGTAGGCGTAACATTTACAGACATTGTTTTGTAATTTGAGGGACTCTGGAAAAAGATTTTAGGTGGGGGCCAAGCTACCCAGGCCTGGGTAGCTTGGCCCCCGCCCCTATTCTACACCAAAAAAGGCGAAAAATTAATTTGACCAAAACACATTAAACTTTGTTTTTTTCTTTTCATTTAACAAAAGGCGTAACATTTACAGACATTGTGTTGTAATTTGGGGGACTCTGGAAAAAGATTTTAGGTGGGGGCCAAGCTACCCAGGCCTGGGTAGCTTGGCCCCCGCCCCTATTCTACACCAAAAAAGGCGAAAAATTAATTTGACCAAAACACATTAAACTTTGTTTTTTCTTTTCATTTAACAGTAGGCATAACATTTACAGACATTGTTTTGTATTTTAGGGGACTCTGGAAAAAGATTTTAGGTGGGGGCCAAGCTACCCAGGCCTGGGTAGCTTGGCCCCCGCCCCTATTCTATGCCAAAAAAGGCGAAAAATTAATTTGACCAAAACACATTAAACTTTGTTTTTTCTTTTCATTTAACAAAAGGCGCAACATTTACAGACATTGTGTTGTAATTTGGGGGACTCTGGAAAAAGATTTTAGGTGGGGGCCAAGCTACCCAGGCCTGGGTAGCTTGGCCCCCGCCCCTATTCTACACCAAAAAAGGCGAAAAATTAATTTGATCAAAACACATTAAACTTTGTTTTTTCTTTTCATTTAACAGTAGGCGTAACATTTACAGACATTGTTTTGTATTTTAGGGGACTCTGGAAAAAGATTTTAGGTGGGGGCCAAGCTACCCAGGGTGGGGGCTAAGATACCCCGGGGTAGCTTGGCCCCCGGGGGCCGAGCTGCCCGCGGGTAGCTTAGCCCCCGGGGGCCAAGCTGCCCAGGGGCCAAGATAAACTGATACACCGGTCCAGTGATTTTTGTGGAAAATATGGATGCTGGACTTAGAAAATTTCTGAGAAATTAGTTTTCCAGACTTTTTTTTCTTAATGCTTGCAGCTATTGAGCAGATTTTTGGTATGTAGACCCGCATTGATAAGTTACAGGACAAGGTTGAGTTCTGTTCCGGTCCAGTGATTTTTTAGGAAGATACGGATGCTGGACTTTGAAAATTTTTGGGCTTCTTTTTCTTAACACATATATAAAGCCGGTAGGGGACTTGGTATTGTTTTGCAATACTTCAGAATGCTTGTTCACATTTAAATAACATTAACCCATTCCCAAACGACATAATTTTACACTTGTCCAAATGCAAAGCTGTTGCATACGACAATTTCAAATATATTAAATTAAACATGTCTTTTAGTGAAGAAAATATCGTGGGAAACGAAGAAATTGCTTGTCACAAGCAATTTCTTCATTTCCCACAATGTTTTCCAAAGCCATTATCTTGTATTGAGTCAAAAAGAGCCATTGAGTGGTAATCTGTTAATTTAGCTTCCCATTTTCTGTAGCAACTGAAAGAGCAATAGGCAACGAATACTTTTCGATCTGTACTTCTGATCTTATCGGGTCCTGGCTGATCACAAACGTATGTCTAAGCCATTCGGATTGGTTGTTGTGTAAATTGAAAGTTATTCTGCGATTTAGACCGGTTGGTTAACCCTTTCCCAAACAAGACCCGGTTTTGACGTCCCTTAAAGAAAAGGCTGGGGGAAAACATTGAAACAAAAGAAGAAACTGCTGATAACCAGCAGTTTCTCCTTTTGTCTCAATATTTTTTGTGCCATATTTTACACCAATCCTATCTTTCATAACATCCATTTTGTCATTTTGGGGTAGTTTTAGAAGTGGATCACCCTGAACTTTTATCGTTTGGGAAAGGGTTAATACCACTATAGGACCCTTACTGCCTTACAGTTGCTAAGTATATTTCAATTTAGAAATTGTAACGGAACAGTGAGAGTCTAGATCAGGCTGCATCTATATGTTGGCTGATACGGATCTTTGTTAGTCTTAATGACATAGAGACCTTGGTTGTCATATTCCAGGCACCAATTCAAAAATACCTACCAAAGCTTCTGTGATCAATCGGGTTATGCTGCCTCGCGGACTGCGGCACTGACACTGCTGATTGTACTGGTGCAGGGTCGGACAGTGTGCCGGTTCGAGCCCCAACTGGACCAGAACCCAGCAGTGGTCGCTCTTCTTACAAAATATTAGGGCGTTCTAATTTGAAAAACGCGACAGACGACAAAAAAATATGGGCGTTGAAAAAGATAGGATTGACATGGGAAAATTATTGAGGCATAAGGAGAAATTGCTAATTATCAGCAATTTCTTCTTTTGCCTCAATATTTTTTCAAACCTTTTCCACTAGTGACCTCAATACCAGTTCTTGTTTGGGATTGAATGCCATTTATTGATAAAATTATACATACCAAAGCTTCTATGATCAATCGGGTTATGCTGCCTGGCAGACTGCAGCATTGGCACCGCTGATTGTACCGGTGCAGGGTTGGACAGTGTGCCGGTTCGAGCACCAACTGGACCCGAACCCAGCAGTGGTCGCTCTTCTTCATACAAATATTTGGGGCATTCTAATTTGAAAGCCGCCGCAAAAATTGATGTTGAAAAAGACAGGATTGACTTGTAATAAAGCCGAGAAAATATTGAGTCAAAAGGAGAAATTGCTGATTATCAGCAATTTCTTCTTTTGCCTCAATATTTTCCCAAGCCTTTTCTGATAGAGACGTCAAAACAAGATCTTGTTTTGGAAAGGGCTTTATGCCATTTATTGATAAAATACCTACCAAAGCTTCTATGATCAATGGGGTTATGCTGCCTCGCGGACTGCGGTACTGACACCGCAGATTGTACTGGTGTAGGGTCGGACAGTGTGCCGGTTCGAGCACCAACCGGACCAGAACCCAGCAGTGGTCGCTCTTCTCACAAAATATCTAGGCGTTCTGATTTGAAAGCCGCCGCAGACGACAAAATAGGCGTTGAAAAAACAGGATTGACATGTGATATAGCTGAGAAAATATTGAGGCAAAGGGAGAAATTGCTGATTATCAGCAATTTCTTCTTTTGCCTCAATATTTTTTCAAACCTTTTCTACTAGTGACCTCAATACCAGGTCTTGTTTGGGATTGAATGCCATTTATTGATAAAATTATACATACCAAAGCTTCTATGATCAATGGGGTTATGCTGCCTGGCGGACTGAGGCACTGATACTGCTGTTTGTACCGGTGCAGGATCGGAGAGTGTGCCGGTTCGAGCACCAACCGGACCAGAACCCAGTAGTGGTCGCTCTTCTTCCTACAATTTACATTTCTTAATTGAAGTTTCATTCACTTAATAACTGTCGTCTGTAATTTCTTTGAATTTGGAACAGTCTAGAATAGCCGGTTAAATGTAAAGACTGGTTATCAGCATCTTCTTTTGTCTCGGTGTTTCCCCAAACCTTTTTGCTGGGTTAACCTGGGTTGAAGTACATTTTATCAACAAATAATATGCCGTTCCAATTTAGGTGTTAGAATTATACCTCGATCAGATTGTGCGTTTGCACAGACAGATCTGGATCCACATTAGTGACCAGTGCCATTAAGGTCTCTTTCTATACCAACCTCAAATAACATTACTCAGAGCCCTCTTTCCCAAAGGAGAAGATGCTGAATTTCAGCATTTTCTTCTTTTGCCTCAATCTTTTCCTAAAGCCTTTATCTTTAGACACGTCAAAACTCTGTCTTGTTTAGGAAAGGGTTAAATTCGTCCGAGTTAGACGTGTATATTTAGAGAAAATAGCACGACAAAGGGTTATACCTCTTCTAAGTTTTACAAGTATGATTCAACATATTGTGAGTGACATTTCACCCTTTCCTAGGCAACGGAAGTTTACGAAACCTTTGTAGTTAAGAAAATATTAAGTTGGAAGGATAATATACCGACATTCAGCTCTTAAGTTCATCCAATGCTTTTTAGCGAGCCGGGACCCTATGTCCGGGGAGCTAATGTCACAGCCCTAGTATCGGCGTCGCGTCCCGTCCCGTCGCGTCTTCACTTGAAAAACTTTAACCTGGCCTATATCTCAGGCACTATTAGAGATACAGCCTTGATATTTCATACATAGATACATCTCGACAAGACCTTTCATTTGGGACCAATACCCTTGACCTTGTGACCCTGACCTTGGAGCTTGACGTACTTTTAAAAAACTTTCTGTTTTTGTGACAAGCTCCCGTATGCGAGCTACGTTGTCCGCGGACAACTCTTGTTACATTCGAATCGGGTATTGTTAGATACCCGGTAGTATCAATATTTTGTAGGAAATTTTAGTCGAAATATGAGACAGCGGAACTAAATGGTTTCAGAAAATAAAATGGCATCTTCAGTCTATACATATACATAGAAAAATTTCTATTGTGTCTTAATAAAACCCTTTCCCAAACAAGACCTGGTTTTGACGTCCATAATAGAAAAGGCTTTGGAAAACATTGAAACAAAAGAAGAAACTGCTGATAACCAGCAGTTTCTCCTTTTGCCTCAATATTTTCTGTACCATATTGTACACGAATCCCTTCCTTTTTAACACCAATTTTGTACTATTTTGTACTGCAGCTTTTAAGTAGGATCGCCCTAAAATCGTATCGTTTAAAAAGGATTAAGGATATATAAATAACGCATAGGCCGGTATATTGAAACAGGACCCTTATAACTATGGATTTTGATTAGATTGCGTTTGCACAGGCTGATCTGATCCATGTTGGTCTCATATGCTACAAGGGTGGGTTTTGTAAGATCCTCATATATGTATAACAGAACAGCATGGATCTTGAGCGGACTGTGCGTACGCACAGGCTGGTCTGGATCTATGTTGTTCTCATATGCCATGAATGCTTCTTTGTCGTTCGTAACCTATCTCAAATAAAACCACTCACCTGAGAGCCACAGCAGTTGCCCATGTTCAAATAACCTAAATCCTTCTCACATTCATCCAAAATAAAGTTTCCTCCTTCAAAACGAATTCAATACTTTAGTTATTTAAGTTCAACACTTTTTAAAATTTTGTAAGCTATCTCGCCCCTAACTTATCTATAATATTAAACCATTGAGGGAAATCTTGAAGGGTGCATTAAAAACTATTGTAAGTACATGAAGATTTACATTCAGTTAAGACAGTATAGAACTAATCTGTTGATCTACCCTGTTTATGAATAGATAAACTAATTAACTATTCCCCGGACAAACAATATTTTAGAGTTATCTATAAATTGAGCAATCGAAGACGACCGAGAAAAAAGGAGATATTGTTGAGACAAAAGGAGATATTACAAATTATCAACATTTCTTCTCTTGCTTCGATGTGTTCCTAAGCTTTATCTATCAGAGTCGACAAAAGGCGAGCTTGTTTGATAAAGGTTAAACTAGTAAATATATAAGTTATGACAAGGATTTTTTAGAAAATGGAAAAATAATGATCTTTATCAGTATTTCCTTATTTTACTCGTCAAAAAACTTTCGAAGCCTTGTTGAGTCAATAAGTCTCAAAACAATGCTCCTTTTAAACTATTTCCCAAACGACAAAAGTTTAGGCTCATCCATTTCAAAAACTACCAAAAATGACAAAATGGGTGTTATAAAAGATAGGATTTGTGTACAATATGGCACAGAAATTATTGAGATAAAAGGAGAAACTGCTGGTTATCAGCAGTTTCTTCTTTTGTCTCAATGTTTTCCCAAGCCAATTCTGATAGGGACGTCAAAACCAGGTCTTGTTTGGGAAAGGGTTAAATAAAATTGGCTTAACCAGTTTATCACAATTTAACAATTCTTTCTCAGAATGTTTTAAGATTTTCTTCAATAATTGTTGTTGTGTCTGGTGACTCCCCGCCGTAGATCGACTTTTACAACACAGTGTCAACTTAAGGCCTATTTCATAGACTCTGATATCATAGCTCTCGTTCAATGACCCGGCCGAGCATCCCTAGCTATTAGCTAAGGATGCCCTGCCATGTCATGTATCGTGAGCTAGACAAACGTATCCATCGGGGCTTGGCTGCTTTGGGAAATTCATCTACCACCGAATGATGTACCATAATTCATATCAACCCTTTCACAAACAAGACATTGCTTGGCGTTGCCAATAGATAACATTAGAGAAAACATTGAGAAAAAGAAAATGCTGATAACCAACATGTTCTCCTTTTGCCTAAATTTCGTCGTTTAGGAAAGGTTTAAGTAAATATATCCTAATCGGTATATAAATCCATTTTCTTTTTATCAATCTTGATAATTAATATGCAGTCACATGCTTATTATCTTGTACGTGCGACCTACTTTCTGTTAAACCGAAAGAAGAAGCAATTTAGATGTTAGATGCAAGGGAGATAAATCTTGAGCTCCTTTATTCATTAAAATAACGCGGATTACCTTCCTTACACCTTTTCGAGGCAATAACATTTCGAGTCTGGGTGTTCTACCATTAACCCATTACTGCACAGAAACACATTCGGACCCCTTCAAAAGAAATGACTTAGAAAAAACATCGTGGAGAACGAAGGAATGTGACAAGCAATTTCTTCATTTACCACAATGTTTTCTTACTCGAAACGGAAATATTTCTATTTCATCAACATGAAATTATCGTCTGCAACAACTTTCAAATTGGAACAGTTTGATGGCGGGCTCCATACTGCTGGGGGTAGGTCTTGCGTGCATCTCCCAAAAAAATGTTTGAAAATTTAATGTTGATGCTTATGAAATACATACCAAATGCCCACCTGGAGCCACGAACGACCATGGGTATTCGTGGATCCTGGTGGGTATTTGGTATGTATTTTAATGGCAATTTAGGTGTTTATTTCAAGGGAATCAAAAATAAAAATCCATATTTTTTTTAAAAAAAAAATGCGAAGTGTACGCAATTGCGTTTTTGCGTACGGGTTCCTACGCCTATGGTAGTGTAGTACAGCAAATATTGAGGCGAAAAGAGAAAATTAAGACTATCAGCATTAAATTTTTCTTCTTTTGCTTCAATGTTTGGCTATGCATTAGGACCATTCATGAGTGTGATGACCCTGTTCGAGCCGAAGAGTGTAAAATTGACCTTCCGTTCAAGAGGTCCCGAGTTCGACCTCTAGAAGCAGAGGCTGTTTTTGACCTTTTAACCCATTACCAGACGGCAACATTTTGGACTGTTCCAATTTGAATGGTGTTGCAGACGATAATTTCAAGTTTATGAAATTTCAAAAATCTGTCCATTTTGGATTAGAAAACATTGTGGGAAATGAAGAAATTGCTTGTCACAAGCAATTTCTTCATTTTTCACAATGTTTTCCGAAGCATTAATCTTGTGGTGCGTCAAAAGGAGTCACTGTGTGGTAACGGGTTAACTGGCCCATAATTAATTTCGGTGCGAATACTGGTGCAGCTTCCAAGATACAAAATCGAGGGGGATTGTTCTGGGTTGCTAGAACTCTTCGAATCGAAGTCAAAAGAAATGTGGGTCGGGATCTTGAAAAGGGACTATGAATGTTTTTTAGACTAGCATGGATCTAGATCAGACTGTGCGCAATATCCATTCTGTTGTCATATGGCTTCTTCATCACTCGCATCAACCTAAAAAAGCCGTGTTAACCCATTACCACACAATGACTCTTTTTGACTCCCTGTAAGCTAATTTGGCTTTGGAACACATTGTTGAAAATGAAGAAATTGCCTATGGCAAGCAATTTCTTCATTTCCCACAATGTTTTCTACACAAAATGACCAAAATATATAAAATCCCATTCATTTGAAATTTTTGTCTGCATCATATTTGAATTTGAACATTCCAAAATGTTGTTGTTTGGTAATGGGTTAATCCAGATCAGACTGCACTTACGTGTAGACACATGCTTATCTTGATCCACAGAGGTCCTAAAGTGACATTTCACATTTATTTTAGTTTTTAAAAGTGTGTCTTGATGCAAAGATGGTTTATTCTAATGCGTAGAAATGCTATCAGTTTTTTTAAGTTGTTATCTATAAGCGAAAAGTACGCATTCAAAGTTGAGACAGAAATGACAAATTCTATATATATAGATATGAACTGTTGTCCACAACAATATGTTTAATTTTAGCACAAAAATATATATTTCTCGTAAACGGTTCAATATTTTGGCTTGAAATCTTTAGACTTTTCATAAGTAAAACATGCTCTTTCAGATAGAATAAAAGTAAAATTTATGTATAAATAATCGTGAAATGTCACTTTAAATGCCATAAGCGCCCCTTTTACAGATCCCAGCACAGTTAACCCATTACCAGACGACAAAATTTTGGGCTGTTCCAATTTGAAAGGTGTTGCAGACGACAATTTCAAGTTGATGAAATTTTAAAACTATTTCCATTTTTGGTTAGAAAACATTGTAGAAAATGGAGAAATTGCTTGTCACAAGCAATTACTTCATTTTCAACAATGTTTTCCCAAGCCTTTTCTTGTGATGGAGTCAAAAGGCGTCAATGTGTAATGAGTTAACCCTTTCCCAAACAGTTAAGACCACTTGGTTTTGACGCCATTAGTAAGAACAGTTTTGGAAAACATTGATGCAAAAGAAGAAAATGCTGATAATCAGCATTTTCTCCTTTTGCCTCAATGTTTTCTATGCTATATTTTACACGAATAAGTTGTCCTCTTTAACTTCCAATTTGTCGTCAGGAGCAGCTTTTGAATCGGATTACCCCAAAATGTTGTCGTTTGGGAAAGGGTTAAACTAAAAAGATTTTGTGAAAATATTAAATAACATAACTATTCTGATTTATGTTTTATTCATTCCCTTTTTCCATGTGCGTAGAAATAGTAAATAAGCATACTTAACAATCAAAACGATTTGATTTGTTCTTTCAATATCAATTTGAATATATCTAAACCTATCTAACATGACATAGAAACCGACTGGCTGATAATAGTTACAGTCGACAAAACCAAACTTACACCTACTATGAATAGAAGCACGGATAGCTCCTGAATTAGAACCCCGGCTCGGCAAAGCTGTAGGCTAGGATTGGATATTGTGGTAAAACTGTAGGCCTACCGATACTTAGAATTATTTGTACCTTTTTTTCAAATTGTACAAACTCTATTTTGAAATGGTTGAGATATTCAACTAGCCATAAATCTTAATCTATTTTCTCAATCTATTTGTTTTAAAAATTTAACATTTGTGACCCATCACACTAAAAGGGACCTTATCGGATGTGTGAAAAATATCGACCCTAGTCAGTCTGCGCAGTCCGCGCAGCCAGACTAGGGTCGACCCTTTTCATTTGTATGTAATTTCTAAATCTGGAATGTTTCCCCTACCTTACTATGTGTTCATTCTTCGCATACAGTATCTGGTTCACCTGTGCCGAGCCTGACAAGTTTGTCAAAATTTGGCATTTTGACTCCTGATAAGGCCCCTTTTAGCGTGATGGGTCACATTTGATTAGGACATTGTAGGGAGATTTCTAATATTAAATCCATGGAAATTCTTTCTTTTAATTTGGAATTGTCGTCTGAAACATCAAATTGAATTCAACACTTGGGGAAACAAATATGTTCAGTATAATTCAGTCAGGGTATAACTGTGTTTACATTTTTTTCTGTGAATAAACTTGAAAACATGCCTTCATTACATTTATCAGGTTTTCCGTATCTCCTTTTCTCGAGAAAATATTACGTAGAAGCTGGAAAGGTCCTATACGTTTAGGATCCAAACGGTTAGATATGATTAACCTTTTCTCCGCCTTTTGGTATTGTCCGAACATAAACAACCAATAACCTTCATACTCAAGAACTGTGGCGTTTGTACCTACTGGAACTCGCTCGGATAGTTTATGTAGTTATTTTTCTTCTTCTTTTTATTTGTAAAATGTTCTCTTTTTCACGTTCAATGGAGTTGGAAAACATATTGGGAAAAGAATAAAATGCTGATCATCAGCATTTTATTCTTTTTCAAATATGTTTTCCAAAGTTAGACAAATCGTGGCATTTTAATGTTCTTTTTTTGTCATTTTTATTTTTTTATTAATAAAATCAGGGTTTTGTTCTAGAAAATCATAAATTCTGATCAGTACAATTCAATTGGACTATAACTGTGTTTACATTTTTTCTGTGAATAAACTTGAAAACACGCCTTCATTACATTTACAAGATTTTCTGAATCACCTTTTCTCGAGAAAACATTACGAAGCAGATGGAAAGGTCCTATACGTTTAGGATCCAAACGGTTAGATATGATTAATCTTTTCTCTGCCTTTTGGTATTGTCCGAACATAAACAACCAATAACCTTCATACTCAAGAACTGTGGCGTTTGTACCTACTGGGATTCGCTCGGAATGTTAGTGTAATTCTTTTTCGTTTTCTTTTTGTTTGTAAAATGTCCTCTTTTTCATGTTCAATGGAATTGGCGAAACATATTGGGAAAAGAATAAAATGCTGATTATCAGCTTTTTATTCTTTTTCAAATATGTTTTCAAAAATTAGACAAATCGTTTCGTATATTGCACTGTTCAACAATGGTATTCAGGTAAAAGGCATATTAATGTACTTTTTTGTCATTTTTTATTAATAAAATCAGGTTTTTGTTCTTGAAAATCATTAATTCTGATCAGTACAATTCAGTCGGACTATAACTTCGTTTACATTTTTCCTGTGAATAAACTTGAAAACACGCCTTCATTACATTTATAAGGTTTTCCGTATCACCTTTTCTCGAGAAAATATTACGTAGAAGCTGGAAAGGTCCTATACGTTTAGGATCCAGACGGTTCGATATGATTAACCTTTTCTCGGCCTTTTGGTATTGTCCGAACATAAACAACCAATAACCTTCGTATTCAAGGACAGTATAGAGGACAAGAAAAGACCTTGCAGAGCATTCCATTCGATTAGTATGGGCTGACCTGCCAGGTCATTTATCGAGAGGTATACCGACTGGGATTCGCTCAGATAGTTTGTGTTGTTCTTTTTCTTCTTCTTCATTTTAATGTTATTTTGTCGTTTTATTAATATAATCAGGTTTTTGTTCTAGAAAATCATAAATTCTGTTCAGTTTAATTCAATTGGACTATAACTGTGTTTACATTTTTCCTGCGAATAAACTTGAAAACACGCCTTCATTACATTTATAAGGTTTTCCGTATCACCTTTTCTCGAGAAAATATTACGTAGAAGCTGGAAAGGTCCTATACGTTTAGGATCCAAACGGTTAGATATGATTAATCTTTTCTCGGACTTTTGGTATTGTCCGAACATAAACAACCAATAACCTTCGTATTCAAGGACTGTTGCATTGGTACCTACTGGAATTCGCTCGGATAGTTTGTGTAGTTCTTTTTCTTCTTCTTTGTAGAATGTTCTTTTTAAAACTTTTGTATTACCTACACCAAACACTTCGCTGTACCCAGTCGGGAGAAAGTCATTCTCTCGTGGAACAATCAAATAATTATACTGGACATTTCTTATAATCTGTTTCGCGAAATATGGGGTATTCTTTGTCGATATAAATTCTAACAAATTTGCAAATAATGTTAAACTTTTTTGATTGCCATATGGATCTATTATTGATACTCGATCGTTTTTCGAGTATTCAAAAATATCTTGATGGTTGTGTGCTATGATTGATACATTCTTATGTAAAATTGTATAGCCACCAAACATGAAAAGGTCTTTTTGAACGTAAACGCCTGTAACGTCATCTTTACGACGTAAAAAGTCAAGACAGACGTTAATTTCATTAGTTGCTGTATTGCTACCATATGTCCAATTCGACATACTTGAATCTCGAATGGATAAAAAGCTATAAATATGACTAGATGTAAAAATTGCGATAAATATATAAATAAAACGGCTTCTTAAAGCAACCTTTTGATTTTTAACTAATCTCAGAAGCACGTTAGTCACGCGTAATAATGACTCAGAAAAGGCTATATACATTAATACTATACCATTGTGAAAGAAACGGTATTCTTTGTGACCTAACAAGCTATAGAGAACGAGAAATAACATAAAAATGATAAGAACAGAATTTTGATTCTTGTCATTGGACTTTGAGTATTGAGTGATAAGAGCAACAACGATTTTCAAAAGCAATGTAAAACACACTAATAAAATCAATGGTTCTAGAATCGTCATTTGTTCAAGATAGTATGACGAACTCTGTGTTCCGAACATATCACTAGAACCCTGCTCCCACACGTTAAAACGAAACCACTGCACAGGCGATATAAACCACTCCCCGTACATCACGTGATCGTCGTATCCACCAATCAACGCACCCGTTACAAACCCAAATATGTAATATTTGAGCTGTAGTAAGCATTGTTTGAAATTGACGACAATAGAAGGTGCACCAACAATTACACTTAATACAGGCAAGATGGCACAGTCTGGGCGCATGTAAACACACACAGACAAAGCTATTCCGAGAACGAAGCTTTTCAGTGGAACACGGCAGATTCTCGAGGTCGAATGAGTGGCTGACTTAGTACTGGTAACGGGAGCTTCTTTTCCAACCACAGAAATATTGCCGTTTGCTTGTGTTTTACTGCCATTCTCCAAGTAAATCTTTCCATTTGTATAACCATTTGAATAACCATTCTTGCCCAGTTTGTTATATCCATTCTTTTGCCCAGAATCTTTACCGCGTGAAATCAAACGCTGTTTTAAGGAATTTCCATTCAGATCGAAATTACGGATATGATCATAGTCACCATGAAAACCATTTACATATCCATTAGTATAACCGTTAGATGTTTGAAGATAAGTCTTCCTCATCGAACAGTTTGGAGTAGAATGCACGCCGTTAGAGTGTCCATTTTGATAACAAACTGTGTCTTCTGATAGTTTATTCCAGTTATAGGGAGACTTCTTGTCTTTGTATTTGATTGCTTCAATTAATGGTACAATAGCATAAAACAACACCGGCGATATAAAGCTGTTGTAGAGAGTGTGTGTTCCAAACACATTCAGAGTTGTCGATGTACAAACAAAAATGGCCGCAATGAGAGCAGAGTCACGTGACCTGTGATGAGCCAATGAGAATCGGTATACAGCGAGAGGTAGCAATGACGTCAACATCACGTGAAACAACTTGATGACCTGAAAAGACAAAAAAGCAAATTGATTTTGTTGGGATCTTGAAAAGGTCCCTTATAGCATCTGAGGCAGCCATATTTCACGATCAGTCAGTGCCAAAATGGAGACTAACAGACACCCAGCTGCTCTTTTATGGTTGCTGCATGTCGTGAAGAAGCTATTCGAAAACAACATGGTTCCTGATCAGACTGCGTATATATACGCAGGCTGGTCTGCAACCGTGTTGGGATCAAAAGCAATAGGGGGCCTTTTCTCAAGATTCTGGCTCATTTGTATTTTTAATAGATCACAATAATATTTTTTCAAACATTTTTTATGAGTTATGTTACAACTAATTTTTCAGTTTTTAACCCCGAACTTTTGAAGAGCTACGATTAAAAGGCGGATACAGGCGTTTGACAATATAAAATACCAATCGCTTTTCAACAAACCATCGAGAAATTCAAACATATAAGATTTAGATTTGAGATTAGAGTCCAAATGCATCCTACCAGGACGCCAAAAACTGTCCGGGAAATGCCAAATATAACTTAACATAATGAGGGAATGATACCAATTAATCAAAATTAACATAAGTTTGGTTGTGTGGAAGATTGATGGGACTTAAACGTTGTTTTATCGCTTTTAACGATCAAAAATGTTGATATCCATTACGAAGTAGTTACTCGGTGAATTATTACTAGACTTTTATCAAACTTTGCTTTCAGGGTAAACTTCGACTAAAAATCAAAATTCGTAATGATTTCTCTGTTAAGCAAAAATATCAGTTTGGGATAAATTGGAAAAAGAAATGCATGTCATGGTAACAAAACTTGGTCTATAACCATAAGCTATGGTCACATAAACATGTGAACAGTTTCAAAGAAATACCAAAAACAAAAAAAAGCTTGCAAGTAAAACCCAAAGCATTACTCCAACGAACGGGTTGCTGGAATAGCCCCCTTATTACCCCTTTCCTAAACGACATAATTTTGGACTGTTCCAATTTGAAATGTGTTGCAGACGACATTTTCAAGTTGATGAAATTACAAAAATCTTTACATTTTGGGTAAGAAACATTGTGAAAAATGAAGAAATTGCTTGTCACAATCAATTTCTTTATTTCCCACAATATTTTCCCAAGCCATTTGCTTTAGGGGAGTCAAAAAGAGTCACTGTGTGGTAATGGGTTAATATTTTGTGCAATATGAAACACGAGGTGGATTTGCTTTGCCTATAACGATTCTTATTTTCGACCATTCTTTCATAAATTATATACTCACCGTCATAAAAAGTAGCCACTTTTCAAATAGCCATAGTTTTGACATTTCTTTATGTCTCTTTGTTTTTACACATTCATACACATTCCTAATAGTTCCTTTTAATACCTCAATGGTTAAATGCTTTCAACATGTCCGGACAGATGTTAAGTTGTAATATGGGTTCAAAACAGTATTTTAGGATACAAAGTTCAGTTTTGTTTACTAAATCTGTCATTTTCAGCGTAAGTTGAGGCAGTTGAAACACAAACAAATGTCCCATTTCAATTTTACAGAAGATCATTCCATTGAATCGATAGAGGTCTATGAAAATTTAGCACTACCAGTATAGCATACTAGTAATTCAATATTAAAATTTTGATAAAAACCGGAAGTGGTTGGTGGGTAAAATGAAGGAAAACTTTTTCCGAATTAGGAAACTGGCATTTTGCAAGGAATATGGGTGTAATGAGCATCACTTTTTAGTCACTAAGCATTTCGAATAAAACAGTATCATAAACACATATCCTTATTCATGTTTGCCCCTTTTCTAGCCCTATATATGGCCATGAATTTCAGTAGTGTGTTCCGTATCAGTTACGGATTTCCTGGAACTACCAGCAAGGGTGACGAAACAAAGCGCTAGTATTATAGATCATATTTACACAAATTCGTTTCAAAATATTTGTGAAGTTTTCGTTTCTACATTATCAATAAGTGATCATTTTCCCGTATGTTTTACCCGTCTTTCAACCAGTACACAATCCAATAAAACGAATCATAAAGTCATAGAATATAGATGTTTTAAACACTTTGATATTGAAAAGTTTCAAAATGACTTAATGCTTTCTGGTTTAGAATCGGTAGAAACATTTACGGACCCAAACAAAGCTCTTTCAGAATTTTATACGATTTTTAACTCGATTCTTTCTCGTCACGCACCAATAAAACAGAGGCGAGTAAAGAGATCTCACCAACCTTGTTGGTTCAACAGAAACATAACGGAAAAGATGCTGGCTAGAGATAAAGCTCATAAAGAAGGAAATCATGACGAATATAAAATTCTTCGAAACAAAGTGACATGTATGATTAAGCAGAACAAGAAAAATTATTTCAATGAAGCTGTACAAAATAATAAAGATTCTAAGGTGCTATGGAAAAATCTGAAATGCATAGCAAAAGTAAATCAATCAGATGAATTAATTTTACCAAAAACAATTACAAAATCCGAAACGATTATTCAGGGTAATCTTAACATAATCAATGAATTAAATTCACATTTTGTTAGTGTATCAGATATCGTGACAAAGACATCTTTTTGTGAATCAAATTTCGAATTTCTTAAAAGAATACTAGACAAGAATTTGATTAATAATGAGTTCAATATTCCATTCATTACAACGCTTGAGGTTTACACTTATATAAGCAAACTTGATTCGAATAAAGCTATAGGATTAGACGGTTTAGGTCCAAAAATTATTAAACAATGTGGGGCTATTATAACCCCTTCTATTACATCAATTATTAAGAATAGTATTGCTTCAGGCGTGTATCCAGATGCGATGAAACTGGCTCGAGTTATACCAATTTTAAAAAGTGGGGATAAAGATGACCCCTTCAATTATAGACCCATATCAATTTTGCCTACAATATCAAAAATTTTTGAAAGACACATTGCCAACTACTTACATAAATTCTTTAGGGATACAAATATCATCAACCATTCTCAATCTGGCTTTAGGGCAAATCATTCGTGCACTACAGCTCTGGTTAAAATGATAGACGCTTGGTTAAAAGATATTGATGAGGGTAAACTAATCGGAACAGTTTTCTTAGACTTACGTAAAGCCTTTGACCTTGTTGATCACGAAATAGTATTACATAAACTTAAGCTGTACCATTTTTCAAACAAAGCGCATAGCCTTATGAAGTCATACTTATCACAGAGGAGACAGCTTGTACAGCTTGGCAATTTAAAGTCTAACTCACTTGAAATTAAATCTGGAGTTCCTCAAGGCTCAATTTTAGGTCCGCTTTTATTTCTGATTTATATAAATGATATATCATTTTCATCTTCTGGGGTTGATATTGATTTGTACGCTGATGATTCTACCATGTATAAATCAGGATATGATGTGATCTCAATAGAAAACACTCTTCAAGACAATCTAATTCACGTTCAAAATTGGTGCATTCTCAATAACATGGCTCTACATCCATCTAAAACGACATGCATGTTAATTGGTTCGAGGCATGCACTTACTGACGATAAAAAATTAATTTTGAATCTAAATGGTAATGCACTGGAAAACGTGAAGGTGCAGAAAGTATTAGGCGTTTACATTGACAACCATTTAAATTGGAAGTTTCATATTGACTCTGTCTGTAAAGCAGTGAATAAGAAAATAGCTCTGTTCAAACATATAACTTTTTATTTAACAGACGAAATGAAAATGCTTTTCTATAACTCATACATACTACCAATAATGGATTATTGTTGTGTAATTTGGGGCAAACCTGAGCAAGGTTATGTAAACAAAATATTTGTTTTGCAAAAACGTATCGGCAAATTAATTCTTGGTAAGTCTAAAAGATTTCCTACAGAAACGTTATTTAAAGAGCTATATTGGTTGACTTTTCAAAATAGATGTAAGTATCATACTGCGGTCCTTATCCATAAAACAATCGGCAACAATGCGCCAAGTTACATGTCAGACTTAGTACGAGTATCAGTCAATGAAAATTATCATTTACGCTCAGAGACAAAAAACGATCTAATCCTGACTAAAAGACCTCGAACGAATATATACAAAAGTAGCTTTAGTTATTTCAGCGTTAATGTATGGAATTCAATTCCAATCCAAATAAGAAACGAACCAAAGCTGACCAATTTCAAAGGAAAAATCAAACACTATTTAATCGATAACATGCAATAATTTAGATCCTACGAGTATCTGTCAGATAACTGACTATTATTATTGATAATTTTGTGTGATTGTCAATACTGACTTTTGTATGAATGTTGTTTGAAGGCCTTATTGTAAATAAGTTAATCATTATGATATTGTGTATTGTAGTGATGTCTTAATAAGTCACCTTCGTTAAATAAAGATATTATTATTATTATTATTATTATTATTATTATTATAAGCTACCATAGCTAATGGGATAATTCGACAGTTTTCGATACTTTCACGAAAGCATTTTACCTGCCTTGTTGCAATATTTTGTATTTATTTCGATACGTTTATGATGGATTTGCTTTGCCTATAGCGATTCTTATTTTCGACCATTCTTTCATAAATTATATTGTC
This sequence comes from Fragum sueziense, assembly GCA_963680895.1. NCBI lineage: Eukaryota > Metazoa > Mollusca > Bivalvia > Cardiida > Cardiidae > Fragum > Fragum sueziense. The sequence goes on from OY804603.1 coordinate 27,802,727, forward strand.
TTCTAAGTGTTGTTAGGACTTGGCATTATAATGTCAATGTAAAATGCTTTGAGACCCCGATGCCATTTTAATTTTCATCATTGGGCAATAAAGCAGTGCATTTCCATAAGTCTATACTATTATACAATGGATCAAGAACAAAGTTAATGAAATGCATTTTATAGCCCCAAACTAGGCGACTTAAAAATGTTAAAATCGTGTTCATATATTACGAAATGGCCATTAATTTCCCATTAACATTTTTCACCAATTTCGTTAAAATACAAACTGGCAATTAAATTCGAGCGTTTAAATTCGAAAGGAAAATGCAGTAAAACCATTCGAAAGTGAGTGTGTCAATGTATGTGACCTGTCACGCAAAAAAGAGATCACATGGGAACAAACTAGAACTTTCGCAAAGCGGACAATGCCAATTCCCCACCCACCCCACTAGCACCTTGTCACTGAAATGTGCTACAGGTAAAATACTTCTTGCTTTAGGGCACGGAAACGGATTTAAACAAAGCCCAATTGTTACATTGACCTTTGAGCTACGTGAACCCACAAAAATAGGGTACATCCTGACCTTGGTCCAAAGGCAACAACTGTGTAAAGTTTTATGATCCTAAGTCAAACGGTTCTTGAGTTGGAGCACGGAACCGAAAGTCTTCTGACGGACGGCCGGACAACCAGACAGACATGTTGAAACCAATTTCCTACTTTTTTTACTTCGTAGGTGGGTGGGGTATAATTATGAAGCACAGATAGGACCTAGCATATAGCTGGCAGAAAAAGGATTTCTCGGAAATGAATACTTTTAGTAATGCTTTGTTCCCACTGCAGATCTGACCAACTCGACAAAAGCCGATATTCTCTCCAATGCAGACGCCATTAATTAAACCATCAAATACGTCACGTAATGAAATGCTACAATGTAGTATGGTGTGCATGACCCCTATTCGGTGCCTGTCAGATATAATGTCGAAGCTAACATCGGATTTTAATCGGATTTGCTTGGCTAAGATATAGGGGCTGACACATTGAAAAAAGCCAAAGTAATGACTAAAACTGATGGTTCGGGTCGTAAGATAACGACCTCATTTTTTTTCGAAATAGGTACTGTATTCAAAAATGTTAGTTTTCGTAGTCGCTACGACGTCCATTTAGCTCCTGGCAGGCCAAACTGCAAGTCTTCCAGATCTTTGAATAACCTGTTTGCTCCAAACAACATCCATCTTTGTAAGCCAATGATTCTGCCCCCACTTTCTTCCTTAAGAACGTTCGTAATGAACAAAGTGGAGGTGTAGTTATTGACTTGCGAAGATGAACAACATCACAAATTGGGTCGAATTTTAAGGGAGTTATTCAGATTTGCTTTTACGGGAAAGGATCGATGTAATAAAATGAGCTTTTACGTTTTTATGATAATGTTTTATGACATCTTTTGATTAATTGATAAATAGCTATAACAAGAAACCTTTTAAATTGAGCTACACGCAATACTAAATTGTAGAATTTAAAATAGAGAAAATCGAAAATGATAATTTAAAAGATCTTTAAGCCTGACATGTCTTACATGATTCATATGTATGTATTTATATATAAGGAACAAACGGCTTCCGTGTAATAATGCAAGTTTGGAGAGAAAAAAAATACTCAGAGCCATAATAGACGTCTGACTGTAGATAAGAATAGTTGAAAGTTTTTCACACGACCGTAACTTGGACACAGACGCAGCAAGCTAAACGTGACTTTCTACTCAGAAATGTCCATCTGCATTATGAACATTTTATGGCAAATTGCCTTGATACCATCCAATTCACAAGTCTCTGTGAGGCGTTTCTAATGGCGTTCAGTAAAGGAATAGGCAGATGTATTGAATGGAGTCTTACTGGTATGTCACTTGGTAAAAAGTAAAGTTCGTTTTCGACCCTTTCTGATACGAATAAGCGTGTGTCTATGGCCGACTTCGATTGGCATATGGCTCGCGCCATCGTTGGGAACCAGCGCTGTTCTATCTATCAGATTCACTCCCCGTTTGGTGTCAGCCAATCAAAATCATTGTTTACTTGGCACTGATTGGTCCGCTGTTATCCGAGGAGTTCCAAATGACGTAATGGCTCCGATGGTCCGACCACACTTCTTCTGGTAGTCGGACTATAGCTGCAGAAATGACGTCAAATAGCTCGCAATATTGGTGTTCGATTGGAGCGATTTCACAAAATGGCGTGAGCCATAATGCCAATCGAAGTCGGCCCTAATAAGTAATGTTTCGTTGCGATTCATGTTGTTTTCTTCGTTACAATAATTATTGTAGTATTCCATCTGGAATTTTTAAAGGAAATGACCCCGACATAAAAATATGTCAAAATGCATTTATCTTGTACAATGTCATGACGAATTCGTAACGTGACCCTAATGTCAGTCATATACATTAAAATATGTACACGTGCATGCAATTAAGTTTAAAAAAATACACACGATCAATATAAAACATCCTCTTAACATTAACATTTGGTGGAAATATTGAGGATTTAAAAGAAAAAGAAAAAAAATAGTGTTGTGGATGAACAAAAAGCTTATAAAGAACAAGTATGCTGATACTTCTTTTTCATTCTGTTTCAATACATGTATTTTCAATTCTATCTTTATCAAAAAACCCTTCTGTAATCGAACATCAATAACAGATCACATATTTACTGATTTCCATGATGTCCGTATTTAATGGTTAGGTAGTTGTTTTTACACGATTGCTCTAAGAGACAAACGACAGATTTTTTGGTTTGTCCAATTCAATGGAGTCGCAGAAGACAAAATAATATAGGCCTAGTCCTATATGTTAATAATAGAATTCTCTAGTAAACTTACGTACACGTATGTTACAGATTAGTAAAGAAAATATTGACAGAAAATGATAAATTTTATGATTATCAGCAATTCTGTCTTCCCTCTTAATGTTTCGAAAAGCATTTAAACTAGGGACGTCAAAAAACAGGTCTCCTTCGTATACACCCAAATACACTTCCAATTTGTTACTAAAAATAGTAACACTTTTTGATGCCAGATCGAGGCTCTGACCCACATGTGAGTAAAGCATTCAACGTACAATGGAAATGAACGGAGGAAAGAAGAAGTTTAAGAGGAATCACACACCGTTTAGTGATGATTCCTCTGTGAATCTCGACGGGATATCATTGACTGACTTCCATTTATGGCCTTTATCGGCTTTTAAGTCATTTTTGACCCTCCGAAAAAGTAGTATCCTCGGATCTTTCGAGGACCTAGCCGCAAGGTTAAACTGTCATATTCACGTTACAAACCCCCTTCCCCAACAAAAAAAAAGTACGAAACATGCCATTTTCAGTGTGAAGATGGTTATGTCAGTGCCGAAAGGTTTATGAAGAAAGATAATTCATTATGGTAGATCAATTTGATAATAAAAACATAGCTGTTAAAGCCCATTTCCCAAACGACAAATTATTTAGACTTTTCAAGTTTGACAGCGGCTTAACCCTTTCCTAAACGGCACCTGATTCAATTTGGAAGCTCTTGCAGATAACAGAATGGGTATCATGAAAGTAGGGTTTTTAAATGCAAGGGCGGATCTAGAGTGGGTGGAAGGGGTCGGGATGTCCGCACTCCCCTCCCCCGGAATCAGCCATAAATTGAATGTTGACTATATAATTAAAGCGTCAATATATAATTTAACACATTTAAGTCATCATTTGGGCGTGGACCCCCCCCCCCCGCCAATTGGGCTTGGACCCCCATGAAAAATATAGTAATATAGTAACGAAAACCTTGAGGCAAAAGGAGAAAATGCTGATTAAAAGTAATTCATTATTTTGCCCCTTGAAATGATTTTTGAAACAATCTCCGTAAGACAGTCAAAGACGGATCTAAAAGGGGGTCGGGGGGTCCGGACCCCGCCTTGAATAGGTCGAAAATCGAATTTTGACTACACAGCGTTAGTATGGTATCTAACATTACAAAATTCACAAATTTAAAGACATCTTTTGGGCTAGACCTCACCCCCCACCCCTTGAAAAAAAAATCCCGGATCCGCCCTTGACAGTCAAAACATTAACATTTCTTGTTTGGTAAAAGTTTAAAACATTTTTCTTTTCATTTCTTTTTTTTAATTTAACGCCTCTCAACAATATTTCAGCAATAAGTTAATTTATAATTGTCCACGCTCCGCGGCTGGGAATCCATCCTGTGACCTGTCCATTATTGGCTCTAATCTAGAGCACAAACACATGCAAAATATTACCGCTCACACTTGGACAGTACTAAGGAGCTCACTTGCTCCTGCAACATTCTTTTTATATGGTTTTCAAAAGCAGTAGCTCATCCTGAACTTGCATGGTGGTAATGGGCGATGGAGACAGGGTACGAATGATTACAAGCCAAAAAATCTCTTTTTTTTCAATCAAAGTTGCAAAAATATTCCTGTAACTGAAAACTCTAATAATTAACGCAAATGACTGTATAAAGTATTCTTAATACTTAGGCAGAATAAATGAAAATTGCTCGCGCGAAAATAACGACTCGCACAATGAATTATATAGTAAAAAGACCACGTGACCTTTTGTTTGCTCACTTCATGCGCAGGTCACGGTTAAAAATTTGGAACTGTATCAGGGTGTATTAAGAAATTAAAAGAGAGCCACATACCAAGAAAGGCGACATTTCAGGAACGACAACTCTTGCAGCACTCATGACGATCGCCAGTATCTTTGGTAGGAGAAAAGATCGGAGAGAGTACATTCCCTTGTTGATTTCGAATTCTCGGAGTGGTGACGTCACATTTTCCCATCCGGAGCTAGGCGGTGGTAAATATTCGTAGGCGAGAAATCCGTACCCGTACACCTCCGAGTGGGCAACTGAAAATACAGGAGTAGATTCTTTAAATATGAGACAGGATCTGGGAAAGGATGCCCTCTGAGCATTTCTTCGGTGTTATTGCAAAACCTCGTAACTCCAGCTTTAATAAAGCTGGAGTTACGATGTTTTGCATCAACACCTATGATTTAAGACTATTGTGGTTCCAGACTAGTCTGTGCATGAATGCAGTCTTGTCTTGTCAAAACCCCTGCCGCCTTCTTACCGTTGTAGAATGTCGTGAATGAGTTACACTAGAACAACACGGATCCTGATCGGACTGCATGTAATATACATTTATTTTAGATTCTGCTCTATCAACATCTAACGCCAAACTTATTTACCCCTCCAAAAACAACACCATTTTTACCTCTCCATTTAGGACGGTTGTGGAAAAACATTGAGAATAAGATGACCTGCATTTTGTCCTTTGTCTCAATGATGTCTATTCGACGTCTTAATATTATCCATTCTTCAGAATGATAATAATTTTGACGTCTGCAACCGTTTCCAATAAGGACCGTTCGAAAATATTGGGACCGGTTGTATTCGAAAGGGTTAACCTTACTGCATGCCTGCATTAAGACAATGGCATTCCAGCGTAGGCACAACACGCATAAAATTAAGAAATGCAAATTAAACAAGTTAATTTCAGGCGGATTATATAAATCAACATTTTATAATGTTAATATTTCATGCTAATTAATAATTCTGTCTAAGATGCATATCGTAAATTAATTATTCATTAATCAGAATTAATAATTTTACTACTTCAAGGATCCTCGAATCCTCATAATCGCATTGGATGAAATTGCAATTTTTGCTTTTTGTTGTCATGTAGTAAGGGAATCTGAACGATTCTTCCATTGTAGAAATTTCTTTATACATGTATACTGAGAGGCAAAAGTATGTGTGAATATGGTTAAAGCAGCATTATGTACACTTATTTCAGCAAAATAATGCCATATGTGGTTTTAAAATTTACAAAATAATGTATACGAAATGAAGGATGGTTACATTTGACGAAATTTTGATAATTTGATAATTAACATACATTTATGTGTAAATGATATAGAAGGTGAAAAGTAAAAGTTGCATTTTGTGTGTATGGGTTTTCTTGTATCGTCGTTGTAAATGCAAAACCTCGTATCTCGTTTTTGGAAAATTTTTAAGTGGAGGGAAAAAAGTGTAATAACTTTTCCAAAACTGAAATGTGTTTCTTGAAATTTGGACATATTGTTCACAAATGATTTGTCACATTAATACTAAACAGTGGAAATCTTTCAAACCCTGCAAGAATATGGAACGATATTATCAAGTAAATAGTGACGTAATTTCGGACAAACAACATTTTTTCGTGGATGTTGTTATAAAATCTCATAACTACGGCTTGCATCAAGCCGTAGTTACGAGATTTTGTAACAACATCGACAGTTTATCAAAACACAACGATAAACCCAGTATATTTGTAGCACAAAATTCATTGTCATTGTCTTTAATAGGGTACACAAGTTTGTACTTTGAAAATCGCAAAAATCAACATACGAGGTTTTACATTTACACCGACGGTATGCCTGTGCTTAAGTGTCCACGACTATGAATCAGTATAAGTATTCGAGACTGCATGAATCTGTCAGAACGTCTTATGACGTCACATGGGAACATTTGTTGTTTCGTGAGAATGTAAAATGACAACTACCGAAAGCCTGCATCACTTTCGAATATGAAAGATTGTGATTCTTCAGAAATTTTGTCGTTTGAAACCATGACCATTGTTGAAAAAAAATTATAAAAGGAAAGGATGAAATATTTGATCTATTTGAGATAACATGCTCGTGCAACCATATCATGCTTTTATATTATAATAGTTAGGTGAAAATTTATCTATTTCTCTGGCAATAAAAGTTGAATAAATACAATGCAATTCACACATCACTCGTCATTCAAATATGCGATTCTTTTTACGTCAATAAACACTTTCACAAAAAGACACGGTTTGACGTCCAGAGAATACTGATGGTCAACATTTTCTTCTATTATTTCAAAAGTTTCTGAGCTATGAAAGACATAAATTCTATCTTTAGCAATATTCGTTGCTTCGTCTGCAGTTGTCTTTTTCTTAACCCTTTCCAAGACAAGACCTGGTTTTGACGTGTCTGATAGAGATGGCTTCGGAAAACATTTAGGCAAACAGAAGAAATTGCTGATAATCAGCAATTTCTCATTTTGCCTCAATATTTTCCATGCTGTGATGTGCACATTCCTTTTATCTTATAATGCTCATTGTATTGTCTGCAACTCCTCTTAAACAGGAACAGACTATTTGTTCCGTTTCAGATAGGGTTAAATTGATATAGTCAACATTATACCGTGTAAGTAAGGAAGTACTGTCAGAGGACAATTCGTGTCCGACAATAAAAAGCTGGATATTGACAATCAAGAAAGAAACCACCACAGAACTGTCAGAGGACAATTCGTGTCCGACAATAAAAAGCTGGATATTGACAATCAAGAAAGAAACCACCACAGAACTGCCAGAGGACAATTCGTGTCCGACAATAAAAAGCTGGATATTGACAATCAAGAAAGAAACCACCACAGAACTGCCAGAGGACAATTCGTGTCCGACAATAAAAAGCTGGATATTGACAATCAAGAAAGAAACCACCACAGAACTGCCAGAGGACAATTCGTGTCCGACAATAAAAAGCTGGATATTGACAATCAAGAAAGAAACCACCACAGAACTGCCAGAGGACAATTCGTGTCCGACAATAAAAAGCTGGATATTGACAATCAAGAAAGAAACCACCACAGAACTGCCAGAGGACAATTCGTGTCCGACAATAAAAAGCTGGATATTGACAATCAAGAAAGAAACCACCACAGAACTGCCAGAGGACAATTCGTGTCCGACAATAAAAAGCTGGATATTGACAATCAAGAAAGAAACCACCACAGAACTGCCAGAGGACAATTCGTGTCCGACAATAAAAAGCTGGATATTGACAATCAAGAAAGAAACCACCACAGAACTGCCAGAGGACAATTCGTGTCCGACAATAAAAAGCTGGATATTGACAATCAAGAAAGAAACCACCACAGAACTGTCAGAGGACAATTCGTGTCCGACAATAAAAAGCTGGATATTGACAATCAAGAAAGAAACCACCACAGAACTGCCAGAGGACAATTCGTGTCCGACAATAAAAAGCTGGATATTGACAATCAAGAAAGAAACCACCACAGAACTGTCAGAGGACAATTCGTGTCCGACAATAAAAAGCTGGATATTGACAATCAAGAAAGAAACCACCACAGAACTGCCAGAGGACAATTCGTGTCCGACAATAAAAAGCTGGATATTGACAATCAAGAAAGAAACCACCACAGAACTGTCAGAGGACAATTCGTGTCCGACAATAAAAAGCTGGATATTGACAATCAAGAAAGAAACCACCACAGAACTGTCAGAGGACAATTCGTGTCCGACAATAAAAAGCTGGATATTGACAATCAAGAAAGAAACCACCACAGAACTGTCAGAGGACAATTCGTGTCCGACAATAAAAAGCTGGATATTGACAATCAAGAAAGAAACCACCACAGAACAGATCACTTAGGACCACTTAGTCCGATGAGGATTTAGGTTGCTTGTTATACGATCAGCCGATGGAGTTAATTATCAAAAATAATAGCATTTTAATTACACTTTGGGAATACACAGACTTATCCTGATCCATGATGGTCTCAAATTGATCTTGTGGCATCCCTTTTCAACCCATTCATATTTACCCTTTCGTAACACCAAAAGATTAGCCTGGTGTAATTCAAAAGCTGCTGCATGCCAAAAAAGTATTGGCGATAAAGATGGGATTTGTTTGCAATATAGCATGGAAAATATCTAGGCAAAATGAGAGCATTTTCTTCTTTTGCCCAAATGGTTTCCTAAAAGCGGATCCAGGATTTTTTCCAGGGGATTTCTTTCGATTTGGGGTTCCAAGCCCAAATAATGGCTTTAAATGTGTTAAGCAAATGCCAGGGGTCCTGACCCCTCTAGATCCGCCCATGTTTCCCTTTCCCGTTTATAAGATAAATATAGAAATATGGTCTTGTTTGGGAAAAAGTTGATGTACTCATATACACGTACATGTACATTGATCAAGATCAATTACAAGTGTGAAAATGTGTGGATGCTTTTCAACAAAAACCTCGTAACTGCAGCTTATTCAAAACTGCAGTTAAGAGAGTTAAGAGATTTTTTTTTTGAAAAGTGACGATTTGTGTTCATTGATCTTTTTGATCCCATACAAGTTTTAACGTTCTTTTTACGCATTCTCCTCCCTTATTATTAAGGCAAAATCAATCAGTAGTCGTTTGATGGGCGTTTTTATTTGAAATTTACGTCCTAAAATATACGTTTTATTTCTTTCAATTTCTTTTCACAAATACCTTTCAACTAATTGAGGTCATACGTACATTAACCTGTATGTTTAAAGCATAACATTATCGCCAAGAGAAAACGCATTATTTTGCCATTTCAACAGTAGATCACTATGAATTAAAAAAAATCTCTGACTGACGGAAACTTGAACCTCTTTCCTGTTTCTATTACACCAATTTTGCACCGTCATGGTAACGACACTACCCCTCTGCATTTGATCAAATAGGAATACTACAGGGTGTCCCAAAAAACGGAACCCTATTTCAAAGTCAAATATTTTGAAGCGTAAGCAAAATATCTATACTCAGTTCCATAAATAAGTGTGCACTTTATGGTGTTTCATTTCTCTTTCTTTTCGTAACCAAAAATAAAACATTTTGTTATCATGTTGTAGCTAAGAGATTGACAAAAATATCTCATAGTTACAATTTTGGCAAAAAGACCATTTTAGTTTGTTTTTCTTAGTCTAAATGGAAATGGCATAAAATAAAAGTTGCAAAAGTACACATAAACTGGTCACATTTAAATTTTGATTAGAAGAAGTTTATTGGGGTTGTTTTTGCATATCTTGTATGGCAACACATGCTGCCGATACACTGGAGCATGTGACGGTCGCATGGATCTCAAACAACGCAACAACACTACATTTAGAATGTTATTTCATTCCTGGGTGAATTAAATAGCAAAATCCTGGATATTGCTAATGTTTCGATGTTATTGAACGTTCCTTCCTAAATGACCCCACACGTGTTAAATCGGACCCAAATTTATACCATAGATGGCCAGGGAAGAACTTCAACATTGCTTCTGTTAAGAAATTAAAATTATTCAATATTGAATGGTATTGGGTGAATAATTCCGATTAACTTAAGATGATCAAAATTCTAATTTGACCAGTTTTTGTGTACTTTTGCGACTTTTATTTTCGCACCTCTGTCGTTTAACTATAAGAAAACAAACATAAATCGTCATCTTGCCCAAATTTGAAACATCGAACATTTAGTTGAGACTATAAACTACAATTTGATAGGAAACTCTTATTTTTAGTGAAAATGAGGGAAGAAATAAAACGAAAGAAAGTGCACACTTATTTATGGAACTGAGTATAGTTTTTTAATATGTAGCACTGAAGATAAATTATTTTGCATATATGTTCTAAATTTCATTTCAAAATATGTATCGGTTCCAAAGTTATATGCAGTTTGATAAAGACACTAAAAACCCGTTTTAACACGAAATCGATTTTTGCGCCTTGTTTGTTCGCAGAAGCGTACTGACGGTCATCTGTTGAATTCTTTATCGTTGTAAATGTACGTACCAATTTTCTCAAAATTTGATATAAATAGTGGTCCCACGGGATTCTGATTCTCCTCATACGATAAAAGACCATACTCATTTACTAATTATAGGTTATACTGGTCAAAACAAAATCATATCGATGACAATCAGCAATTTTATGTAATATTGACAAGATGATTTGCGCGTGCGTCTCACATGTATTATAGGTTCAAAGTTTGTTTACAAATACATGTTTCTGGGACCACTATACAAGTACCGCACGTGCAAATTGAGTCCATATGGTGGCGGTTTGAAATAATTGTAAAGTACTTGTCATTTGAGCGCTGTCCGGCATATTGGTCAGTAATAAAATAAATGTATATGATTACATGTATCATGAATCTTTGATATTTTGTTTGTATTCATTTTTTGTTTTGGTTACATCGAAGCTCTAACAGTTTATTTATTAGCAGAAAAGATGAAATGAATATGCGATATTGCAAGTAATATATTTCAAAATCTCTTTTGTATTGTACTGGATATATTAACAAGTGTGGTGCGCCAATGTGTTCAATGAGTGTAGGTGAGCACTGCAAAACGGAAAAATCGATATCGTGTTAAAATGGTTTTTTGGTGCATTCATTTGATTGCCAATATTTTCAAAGATAATAGACATTTTTCAACCAAATTTTAACTAGTAATAGAAAACTGTCGTTTCTATTGCATATCTAAATTTGGTGGAAATATATTTCTTGATACATGAGCAATTCACTTTCAAAAATGGGTTCCGTTTTTATTGGGACACTCTGTAGTAGTAAAAAGCTTCTCAATCTTAAAGATACATACTGACTTATTTTCGGGAAAATTTGCCGGAAAAAATAACTGTACATTATTAAAATATGGCCTTTAATTTGTCTCTCTAAAAAAATCAGCTTTGTCTGACCTATATTGGCTTGGATTACGACATATATAAAACCAAATATCACATGATTTCGTAAATATGATCGCGCCGCTGAATATATTTTACAGTTCTACGCCGCTGCATGATTTATGTCATTTACTGTTAGAATCTTGTATTATGTCATATAAAGTCTACAAGTACAAAATTGCTGCATGATGCAGCATAAGATGAAGCACGGCCGAAATAAATTTGTGCCCCGAACTTTTCCACATTATGGTTACATTCCAAGGGATCAAACAATAGTTTTTCTTTAAATTCTGGGAATTGGTAGGGTTACAATCATATCTCTATTATCTAGGTGTAAAAAAGGGAGGGCTTGTTTTTGGAGATAATGGCTAACAAAGTTAGTAGGGTGAATTTAACAATAAGTGACCATAGTAGGTTCCACTGAACACAAGGGCGGATCCAGGATTTTTTTCCAGGGGGGGGGGCGTCAAAGCTCAAATGGCAGCTTTTAATAAGACGTTATATTGTCAAAATTCAATTTTCGGCAAATTCCAGGAGGGTCATGAAAATTTTGCCAAATTCAAGGGCAGATAACTCAGAATTTGCATTTTCAATCTGGACAAAAATCTCACTCACCCAAGACGTTATACATGCAAACATTTTTATTTGGCTTTACATTTGATTGGGCAATATTTGTATGTATTATGCCAAAATTGTCAAAAATAGCATTTTTTGACATTCAAGGGCACATGCCGCAGCACTTTCTACAGATTTCTACAAAATCAATCTTACACAAGGGGTTATGACCGTACACATTTTGACAAAGTTTGGAGAAGATCGAATGATATTTGTGTAAACCTGATATTGTAGACGAGCAGACAGATGGGCGGAAAACAGACAAACCTGGCCGCAATAGCTTATTTGTAGTACTTTCTGCTGAGGTCAGCTAAATTTTAAGCTAAGTAATCAATTATGCCTTTCTGTGCGAAGGAAATCCAGAAAAAATGTATTTGGTAATTTATTCCACAATTTGTCATGGGGTTTTAGCTCAACTGGGCACAAAGTGCTCAAGGTGAGCTATTGTGATCACTTTTTGTCTGTCGGTCCGTCCGTATATCTGTCTGTCTGTCCGTCCGTCTGTCAACAATTTGGTGTTTACACTCTAGCATCTACAAATATAAGGCAATCTTGACCAAACTTGGTCAAAATATGTATGACCATTCCCTCTCAGATGAGTTCTATTTTGGGTCAGATCGGACCAGAAAGTCTGGAATTATCTGCGCTTGCATGTAAAAAGTAGCTACTTTTGACATTTTTTACACTCTAGCATCTATAAATATTGGCCAATCAATACAAAAGCTGGACACACTATTTGTGACAATACGATCTCGAATAAGTATGATTTTTGGTTTGATCGGACCAAAATGTATTGAGTTATTTGCCCTTGATTTTGACAAAATTGTCGTTTTTGACTGTGTTCGACTTTGTTTACACTATAACATCTACAATCATTGACCAATCAAGACAAAACTTGGACGCAATGTTAGTGACCATTAGATCTTGGATGAAATTTATTTTTGGTTTGATCGGACTAGAAAGTCTGGAGTTATCTGCTCTAGAATTTGACAAAATTGCTGCTTTTGACTTTGTTTACTCTCTAGCATCTACAATCATTGACCAATCAAGACAAAACTTTGCCACAATGTTAAGGACAATAAGATGTCAGCTAAGTTTGATTTTCAGCTTAATCGGTTAAAAAATTATTATTTATATGCCGTTGAATTTGGCAAAATTGCTGTTTCGACTGTTTTTGCCTTTGTTTACACTGTAGCATCTACAATTAGAGACCAATCAAGACAGAATTTGTATAAAATGTTGATGACCGTTAGATCCTGGATGACTTTGAATTTTAGTATGATTGGAAGAGAAAGTCGTGAGTTATATGCCCTTGAATTTGCCAAACGTTTTGTTATCGACTGTTTTTCGACTTTGTTTACTCTCTGGCCTTAACAATTATTGATCAATCAAGACTTACAAATAATGTTGGTGACCATAAGATCTTAGATGACTTTGAATTTCAGTCTGATTGGATGAAAAAGTAGTGAGTTATAATTATACTTGAATTTGACGAAAGTGCTGTTTTTAATTGGACGTCCGAAAGGACGTACAATTCTTATAACCACTTTTGGACAGGCGAAATGGGTTTTTATTACCAAAAAACCCTTTCTCAGACTCAATTGCCAGTTGACCAAAATTCAAAATAGATTTTGCGACCATACAGGAAAACTGTCGTATCTTTTCCTACTTTCTATGTGTTCTCTAACAAATACTATAAGATTCATTGGCCGATTCAATTCATGCCACGTCTTAACCAACTTTACGATCTTTTTTAGATTTAATCATTTTCTTGTAGTTTTTTGACTTTCGTAATATTTATTGTGTAAAGGGTAAGATCTTTAGAAAGCGATACATGCATATACTATGGTTATAATGTAAACAGACACCCTATATCATCAGCAGCAGCGATAGCTCAAACGGGAAAGGATAAACCTCGCAACATTTTTTCAGTTTGAAATTTGGAACGCCGTTGGTTCAAAACCAGTTCGGATTATTTCTTCTGTAAAACGTTTGTTTTTCTTGATGTGTTTACTGAAAACACACATTTTAGAATGATTACCCAATTTAATGCACGTATTGTGTATGATAGGTTCCTTTTCTTTGATCATTGTTGTTTAAGTCTTTGACATATTTAAAGGAACGGGGTTTCCACGAGACGTACTTTGGAACCAGGGTTTTGAAATTGATTATCGGGGAGTGAGTTCATTTCGCAACTCGGGTTCGACTCGATGACAAATCGGGGTTCCATCTGAACAGCCTCAGATGAGACACTAGTGAAATCCACCTATTCAGAAAAATAGTTGCTCTTACGAGTTTTTTTCTCCATCATCTGTATCACTGATATTCGACAGTATCATGACCTATTTACACACTGATCGATGATCATGACAACAATGATTATTACTAGTATAAGACTAAGTGACAGCGATCTGTATTTATTTCGTTTAAGAGACCCGTTTACGTGTATTGAGCTAAGAAGATGAAGCAATGGGTCTGCAACAGATGGTACCTGGATGATCGTATGAATATGTTTACAGATAGGGACATTGTTATTCTCAAATTTTCGTTGATAATGATATGAAGATTTAAATTGCTTATTGTACTCCACTGCCATTTTCCCGACGGCACGTTCCCAATTTCTTCTTTTTATGCACATCTGTAGATGTAAGGATGCTGCGGTAGTACTTGTATGAGGAATCCATGGTTAGGTGCTCCAATTCATCTGGTATTTTGTTTCAGGAAAAGTATGTATTGAATTTGTTTTGTAACCACAACCAGGGAAAACTGCTACCGTGTTTTTTTTTTCTTTTTTTACTCTAAACAGGAATAAAAATCAAAGTGCTTGGAGCACTATATTTAGACGCCTTCCATTGATTAAGCGGAATTGTATGTAAATGATCGGCGTTTCATTACTTTATTTCGTTGAATTTGTGTTAAGATCGATTCTAAATCACTGCGGTCGTTTTTTCGCCAACGATGGTGGAGATAGAAGTCGAACAAGAGTGCCATGGTCACAATATACGCCGCCACTTATAAAACTTGAGACAAAAAAAATGACATTGACAAGGATTTATAAATATTCACACAAAAACCTGTAAAAATTTGTGCTCACAAAAAGGTTTTTATAAATATCCAGTCAAAAACCTGGAAGGAATTGCGTTTACGAGACTGAAATATCATTAAGCCCTAGAGACTAAGATTGAAGGGGGCATAACTCAGGCGAATATCAATGAACCATAAAATCCTTACTTCATGCACATCTACCAATTAAGGTAATAACATCCACCAAGTTTCATAAGGATCCAGTCAGAATCTTAGAAGAAGTTGTGTTGACAAGGCTGCAATTTTAATCAGCCCCAGAGACTAAGTTTTAAGGGGGCATAACTCTAGAAAAAATCAATGAACCATAAAATCCTTCCTTCATGCAAATCTACCAATTGAGGTGATTGACCAAGTGTCATTAATATCCAGCCATAAACGTAGGAGGACTTGCGTTGACAAGACTGCAATTTCAATAAGCCCCACAGACTAAGTTTTAAGGGGGCATAACTCTGGCAAAAATCAATGAACCATAAAATTCTTCCTTCATGCACATCTACCAATTGAGGTGATAACATTGACCAAGTTTCATTAAGATCTAGCCAGAAACTTAGGAGGAGTTGCGTTGACAAGGCTGCAATTTCAATAAGCCCCAGAGACTAAGTTTTTTAAGGGGCATAACTCTGGCAAAAATCAACGAACCATAAAATCATTCCTTCATGCACATCTACCAATTGAGGTGATAACATTGACCAAGTTTCAAGAAGATCCAGCCAGAAACTTAGGAGGAGTTGCGTTGACAAGAAAAGTGGACGGACGTACGGACGGACGGACGGACAGACGGAGAAGATGACGCCAATATACGTCCGTCTCCGGCGGCGTATAAAAAAAGATGATTAAAAAGAACAATGTCTGAGTAGAATTCGAACCCAGGGCCTTCCGGATATAACATGTGTAAAGAGTACAAGGTGAGTGCTCTGCTAAGTGAGCTATCGCGGCTTTCATTTATGTAGCGCGTTGGCTTACATTTTGAATAAATTGCTTTGTAGCGTACTTTATAAAATCAATGAAAAGTATACCTGACGACAATACTCATAGTAAACCGAAACAAGAAGACAAAAGTGCTAATCGCATGGCCTTAATTGAATTTGGTAATCAAATTAATAGTGATTATTCATAGCGACAAATCAGTTGTCTTGAAACGGCAATCAAATCAATTTGAAGCCTGAGAAGGGTTTTCTGGTATTAAAGCCGATTTCGTATGTCCGAAACCGATCTTATAGAATTAAACACAGAAGAATGAATATAATATCTTTCGTTCATGTACAATCCCGCTCAATCAATCAGAGACGTCCAATTACAGTGCTCTCAGCACTTTGATTTACTTTGTTTTTACTCTAGCAATCACAAATGGTGACCAATCAAGACAAAACTTGGATCTTGGATTTAAAGTGACATTTCACATTTATTTCAATTTTTAACAGTATGTCTTGATACAAAGATTGTTTATTCTAATGCTTAGAAATGCTATCAGTTTTTTGAAATTGTTATTTATCAGCGAAAAATATGCCTTTAAAGTTCAGACAGAATTGACAAATTCTATATAAATCTGAACTGTTGTCCACAACAATTTGCTTAATCTTAGCACAAAAAATGTATATTTCTCGTAAACGGTTCAATATTTAGGCTTGAAATTTTCAGAATTTTCATAAGAAAATATGCTCTTTCAGATGAAATAAAAGTAAAATTTATGTAAAAAAATATTGTGAAATGTCACTTTAAAAGTTGATTACCATAAGATCATGGATGAGTTTGAACTTCAGCACAATTAGACAAACAGTTGCTGAGTTATCTGCCCTTGAATTTGACAAAATTGTCGTTTTTGACTTTGTTTTCACTCTTCACAACCAGATATGTTGACCTATGCGGATAAATTACAGACATAATGTTGATGACCATAAGTTTGTTTTCAGTCTTAAAGTCACAAATATTAATTGATTCAAACATAACTGTGTCTCATGTCATCTTGGTTCAGGTGAACGATTTTGGATCATCATGGTCCTCTTGTCATGTATTCAAGGGCCCGTGACTCGTTTTCCCGACTAGCTATCAAAATTCCTAATAACTTTGCGCTGACAAATTATTTTAGTACTGGCCTAAAATATTATTCCAATATGTCGCAAATAATATAGAAACGTGTTGATGTTTTCCCCAAAGTTGGGATATGAAAATGTACCAAAAATTGAAAGATTGCATAAATTGCAAATTATTTTGATATTGATCATAATCAAGCAAATGGACCTTGTGTCGTGTTAACATGGGCTCATATACAAATTATTTTGTCTTAAAAATTTCGCCAATTATTTACATATAGATAGAAAATTAATGAATATGAACCTTGGGTAGCGCCGGAATAGAATTACACAACCCACTTTCAATATACATGTACAATATACACCAAACTAAATGTCCGTTTGATTCAGACCTTTCGGCAAAACATGTCCCCTTTATGTATCTATTCCCCCCCCCCCCCCTCCTTTAACACTTTCCCAAACGACAAAATTTAAGGGTGATCCTCTCCAAAAACTGTCACAAAAGACATAATGGATGTGAGTAAAAACAGGATATGTGTACAATATGGCACAGAAAATATTGAGACAAAAGGAAAACTGCTGGTTATCAGCAGTTTCTTCTTTTGTTTCAATGTATTCCCAAACATTTTCCATTAGGGACGTCAAAACCAGGTCTTGTTTGGAAAAGGGTTGTTTATTTTTACCATTTCCCACCCACATATTGTGAAGTAAACTGGTTCTAGAACCAGTACTAGAATATTGAGTTCTAAAACTACATATAACGTTCAAGAACTGGTTCTTGAACTAATTATTGAATCAGCTCTAGAACTTTTGAGTTTTAGAAATGCCATTTAACGTTCAAGAACTGGTTCTAGAACTAGTTCAAAACTGAGCTGTAGAACATTAAGTGACAGTTCTAGAACTTCAGTTCAAGAACTTGGGTTCAAGAACTGATTCTAGAACTGGTTCTAGAATCCAAGTTCTAGAAGTGCCATTTGACGTTCTAGAACGTTCCAAAGCTGATGTTTTAGAACATTCTAGAACAGTTCATGGACTTTTTTGCAGGGTTATGTCTTTACCCTTTATTGTTTGTTACTTTCCGTATAGTGTTAATGAAAATTTGTAAAAGGATTTACGAATACTTTAGACTGGTAGGCCTAGTTGACGTGACTATCGAACTAACTAAAGCTTCTTCTCTTTCAATCTTATCTAAAAAATCCTAAGGCTATCATGACCAATACATGGTGTTGACGTTCCTAATGGAACCGGATTAGTTGACAAAACATCGCGGCAAAAGAAGTTGCAAACTATCATTATTTCCCTCTTTGTCTCAATGTTTTCTGTGCTACATTATACCCTTTCTTTTTTAAAAGAAACTGAAGTTTCATTGTTTGTCAAAGGATAAACAGGGACATAGACACATTGTTATGTTTGAGAAAGAGTTAAACTAAAACTACATCTGGAGCTCTGGATTAACCGGTCACGCTAGGTCACCTGATTGTCCTACATAGCTTATCACTCACACTGTGCAATCCTTTTCCAAAAAGCGAACTTTTGTTTACTCATTACTGATCACAGTGCTGCTCTAATTCCAAAATTGTTGCAGACGACAAAATGATTAAAGCTTTAACCCTTCTCATAATTTACATGACATTCCTGCTGTGACCAAAGCTACGAAAGATGATATAGATGAAGATCAGTCTACTCAGCTATGCAATCTGATCTTAGTCTACGTAAGGCTGCTTTCCGCTTGATGATGTGATGAAAACTTGAGAAAAACAATAAAATCAGTAGGGCAAAGGTTAAACAACAAATAATTGCCTACTATGCTTTACAGCACAAACGGGATACATTCTGAACGCCCCTCAAAGCTGTTAATGCGATAGGTAAAAGATAAAACGGAATTTATGTGACAGGCTAGAAATAGAAGGGAATTTTCATTTTCGAAACACACAAAAAACTCAACAGAAAGATCCTTTAACGAACTTTTGTGATAAACATCCTTTCTTTGCTATCACTTATAGAAATATCTTTGCCTTTCAAATGAATATGGCCATTGATTATGGAGATAACAATTCATCGAGAACCGAAAGGATTATATTAGCTTACATCCGACACCCACTGACATCCCCAAAACAACCTTAATATGCACGGCCTGAGGGGCCGTGCAATAAACGTTGTGACAACTTACCAAAAGCCAACTTCTGTGGGTCGTTCGGGATTTAGGCCCGAGAATACTAATGTCCCTTTAAATGATTGCATTTAGTTACAACGTAACGAAGGGTTGTCCTTGAAAGCAGAGATCAACTGTCTCGGCATTTCTGTAGACGTGTAATGAACTACTGCTGCTGTAAAACGCTCTATTTTGCCAATGCAGAGTTCTTCATAGAATAATTTGAAGTTGTAGTGGCATTTTGTATATTTATAAATCTCTCCTTGAAACACACTTGTATATGCAAATAGTTGCGAAAAAACATAGAAGAAATAGCCCGTTTTGACAGATAAGTTTCGTCTTTTTCCATGGGTTTTGTAAATACAATTTTAACTTTCACAAGTAATAATCATTTTTACATGAAATACAAAATCACCTTATTTGATGACCATGTTTGTGGAAATAAAGCTTTGAGGTACTCTTGAAGCTGCGGGCATGCACTGCACTGAAATATTTGAAGGCGCAGTGGGATCCCTGCAGCTTATTGGGCTTAGAAGAACACTGCAATGGAAATGTTCATAACGCCGTTGGTGATTTGACCTTCATTTTAAAATTTGGGACATTTAAAATGCATGGATATATGGTCCTATATATTTTCCTAATTTTGTAAACAACACCGATTGATCGATTGAGATTGGAAAACGTCTAATAAATGTTTTCTGGACTATAAAGGACAATAAATGTTGAATGAGGTGTTGTGTGATAGTTTTATGGACTAATATCTGGAATAAGAGATAAGTGGACTCTCGTTTTCATGTCTTTTACACTGATTTTTATTGTCGCCTTTATACTATAGAGGCTATTTATAGTAACAATATCGACTATCGATTATATTGGAACCGGTTCATCTTGTTGCACGGTTTAACGGTGGACTATATATAGCCGAAAATTCGTCACGCTTGAGTGTACCACGTGTTACAAGGGTGCGGTGTATTGATTGCTCGCTCTACTGACAAATTGTAGCTCGTCTATCTCCAAATATGTCGTTGAGTATTGAAGAAGCTCAGGAATACGTACGGACAATTATGAGCTCACAACCTGTTCCAGTGAATACCTCTACTAATGACTGTGGTCGTAAAAGGCATCTATCGGATCCTTCCTCTGGACTCGGTAGTGTGAAAAAGGCGCGCAATGTGGAGAACGGCGCCAAGGTTTCGGGATCTAGGCCCGAGCGAGTGAATACAAGACGCTCATTGTGTAAATCCCCAAAGAGTAATTCGTCAAAGGAGAATGAGTCCATTGAACAACTTATTCTTAAATTATCTGCAGATGTTCACGCTATGCACCAGACTCTGTCAGAACGTATTGATAAATTGGAATCTGGACTTGAACAAAAAATTTCTAACAAGGTCTCACAAATGTTGGATAAACGTGTAAATACAGAAATGGGTCGTATCAGAAAGGATGTCGAGTCACAATTGTCGGAAATCAAGACTAATATTCAAGCTGAGGTCTCGGCAGAGTTAGAAAGTATTAACGATAAAATTTCAAATCTCGGTGCGGGTACGAATGAAAACAATGATAACAGTGAAATAAAGTGTAACATTGTCATCCGTAACCTGCCTGAGTCTGCTAATGAAAATACTTTACAAAAGGTGAATAGTCTTATTCGTGAAGGTCTAAAGCTTCGTGAAGTAACAGTCATGTCAGCAGATCGTAAAACTTCTAAAGATGACAATAAAGCTGGTGTTATTGTTGCAAAATGTAGATCGGATGAGGATAAAAGCCAAATTATGTCACGTAAACAGAACCTTAAATCAAGTAGACAATATTCAAATGTGTATATCGAGCATGACCAACCTAGAAGTGAGAGGCTAATGGCGAGTAATTTTAGAGCTATTCTCACGGCTATTAAACGTCGGGATACGTCAGTCAGGATGCATGGCTCTAGAGTTGTTGTCCATAATTCCGTGGATAACACACGTACTTGGGGCAATGGAAATGATCGTAATGACAATCAACATAACAACAGAGCAAATAGTCAGTCTCGCACAAACAATGGAAATGCTTATAATAGAAACAATGACAACAACCAGTTTAACCAAAGGCGAGGTAATCGTAGGGGAGGTCCGAGAGGTGGCGGTCGTGGTCGTGGTCGTCATTAGGTCAAAGTGGGTTTTTGGAACGTCCGTGGTTGGAATAAAGACTCTGATAATATAAACAGTTTTCTACGGTCTTCTTGTGTCCTTAATGGTGACTTTGACATTATCGGTATCGCCGAAACGCATCTTAGTAATGATGAAATACCTTCTCTGACCG
The DNA here is from genome assembly GCA_963680895.1 of Fragum sueziense. Classification (NCBI taxonomy): domain Eukaryota; kingdom Metazoa; phylum Mollusca; class Bivalvia; order Cardiida; family Cardiidae; genus Fragum; species Fragum sueziense. The sequence goes on from OY804603.1 coordinate 27,824,419, forward strand.
GTTTTACATGGTTAGGAAATAACCGACGAAATATTCGTAAAAATGCTAAAAATGGTTCCGGTGGGGTTGGGTGTTTCATCAAAAACGATATTTATAACGACTTTTTAGTTTCTATTTTAGATAACTCGTCTGAAGGAATTTTGTGGATAAAATTTGTCCACAAATTTAGCAATTTTGTTTTTATGTGTTGTGTTTGTTATTTACCTCCAGAAAATTCCTCACGTCCATTTGATGTTAGTAATTTTTTTGATACATTGACAACAGACATTTATAAATTTCAAAATGACGGATTGTTGTTTATATGTGGAGATTTCAATAGCCGCTGCGGTGGTTTGGAAGACTTCATTTGCGGGGTAGATGATATTCCGCATCGTGATATAGTAGATTTTAAGTGTAATAAGTACGGTGAACTTTTGATAGACTTTCTTACTAGTACAAATATGTGCATGTTAAACGGCAGGAATTACATCACCAATGATTTTACGTCAGTTTCAACAAAAGGTTTATCTGTTGTAGACTATTGTTTTGTTTCGCATGAAGATCTTTGCAAATTCAATGACTTCAAAGTCACTAGGCCTCTAACTTTGTTACAACAGTGTGTTGATGTAGATGCTTTTGCGGATGCAAGTGTACCTGATCACTCACTGCTTTCTTGGTACATTGAAATACCGCAAACCTTAACAGATAGATCTAACGATCATAACGCTTTTGACCATGTTCAGTATAAGTATGACTTTAAGAAAGTTCCAAATGACTTTCTGTATAATAATGAAATTTTATATGATGTTAACTTTATGATTGATGCCCTTGAACAAGGCTTTCAATCACAAAATGATATTGATGTAGTCTATGACGAATGGGTTAAACTAGTAAAAGATAATATACACAAACAATTACCATGTCGAACCATACCATTTAGTATTTCCAGTAATAAACGTCGTAAACCAGGGAAACCCTGGTGGAACGACGAACTTACAAAGTTGTGGTCTGATGTCTGTAGAGCAGAGCGATTATGGGTTAGTTGCAAACATAGTGGTCTTAAGAAACATTTACATGTTGATTTTATCAGAGTTCGAAAGAATTTTGATAAACAAGTCCAAAAATCCAAACGTTTATATTGGTATGATCTGCAGCGAGGTATTTTAGAGGAGTGTAACACTGGGAAAGCTGATTTTTGGAAATCTATTGGTAGAATAGGTATTGGTAGCAAAAAGAATAATGTTATTCCATTTGAAACAATATTAGAAGATGGGTCAATTTCATCAAACGTCTGTGATGTTCTTAATCGTTGGAAAAATGATTTTGAGCAACTTTTTAATAGTAACCACGACATGGATACTCGTGAAAACATTGTTCAAAATGAAATAAATAATTTTAACGAACCATTATTTAATCAAAATATTACTGTAGTAGAAATAAAAACAGCCATAGATCAAACAAAAACTGGCAAAGCTAGTGGTGTTGATGGTATCCCTGTAGAAGTTTTAAAAAATGATACGTCTGTCTTATTTTTACATTCATTGTTTAACGTTTGTTTTGAAAGAGGCACAGTACCATCTATGTGGGGAAAATGCATTATTAATCCTATTCCAAAGTCTTCTGTAGATGATCCTAGAAATCCTCTTTCATATAGGGGGATTTCTTTGTCTAATTCTATGTATAAGTTATACTGTAGTATTTTAAACAATAGATTATCAAAATGGGCTGAGGATAATTCTAAGATTGTTGATGAACAGAATGGTTTTAGAAAAAATCGTAATACTATTGACCATTTGTCTTCTTTAACAAATATAATAGAATCAAGAAAAAAGGTTAAAAAACCAACATATTGTGCGTTTATCGATTTTAAGAAAGCATATGATTTTATTGATAGAGATAACTTATGGAACAAATTGGGTAACATTGGTGTTTCAGGAAAAATGTATTACGCAATTAAGTCTCTTTATTCGTCGATTTCTTCCTGTGTACGTGTAAATGGACTATTCACTGATTGGTTTGAGGTAAAACGTGGTTTAAGACAGGGTTGTGGATTGTCTCCCTTGCTTTTTAATTTGTTTATTAATGATCTAGCTGTTTATCTCAAATCTTTCAGTTGTGGGATAGAAATAGACAATGATAATGTTTGTATACTATTATACGCCGATGATATTGTTTTATTAGCGGACAAACCGGAAGATTTACAAATTTTACTAGATCAGCTAAATATATGGTGTTTGTCCAATAATATGTCAATAAATCCAATTAAAAGCAATATTGTACATTTTAGACCTAATTGCAAAGCCAGAACAGAAGTTGTTTTTCATTGTGGTAATTCTGTGTTGAAATGTGTTGATAGGTATACTTATTTAGGTCTTGTTTTACATGAGCATTTGGATTACAATGTTACAGCTAAAGCAGTATCTTTGAAAGCTAATCGTGCTCTTGGCCTTTTGATTGCAAAATGCAAAGTCATAGGCGGCTTCACCTACGATGTTTTTACAAAGCTTTATGATTCTCTGGTCTGGCCGGTTATAGAATATGGCTCAGCAATTTGGGGTATTAAGTCCTTTTCTTGCATAAATGCAGTGCAGAATAGAGCAATGCGCTTTTTTCTCGGAGTAGGCAAGTACACACCTAATGCAGCGGTAGCTGGTGAAATGGGCTGGTTGCCACCTAATGTCCGACAATGGAAAGCAGTTAGCAATCTATGGTGTCGTTTTTCCGGTCTTCCTTATACCCGTATAAATAAGCGCATTGCCCTATGGGCACAGGGTATGGCTAGTCCAAGATGTAGAAATTGGTTCTATGTTGTAAAGAAACTTGTTTTAGATTTAGATTGTATAGAATTTCAGTCAATAGATATTGTTCACAACAAAACAAGGATGTATGATCAATTGAAAGAAAAGTTAACACAAAATTTTATTTCAGAATGGAACTTATCTCTTACAAGACAAACTGGAAGAAATAATGTTGGTAGAAACAAATTGAGAACTTATGCACTTTTTAAATCCGAGTACAAAACTGAAGAATATTGTAGAGTTATTTTACCTTTTAAACACCGTTCAGCTATGAGTAAATTTAGATGTGGTGTGGCTCCTTTAAGAATAGAAACCGGAAGATATGAAAATCTTGAGTTGGTGGACCGGAAGTGTCCGTTTTGTAACATTTTAGAAGATGAATGCCATGTTTTGTTTCATTGTAAAAATTATGAAGAATTCCGTCATGATCTTTACAATAAAACAACCCTTGAAAATCATAATTTCAAAAATATGAACGATATAGAGAAAATTAAAATACTATTTACCAACCATAAATTGATAAGAATAACAGCCAAAACCTGCTTTTCAATTTTAAATAAAAGATCTTTGCTTATGTGTAAATAACTTTTTAACAAGTTCACATGTAATATACATTTTAACACATTACCAAGAACCAGGTGCTAATTATGTACACTATGAAAGAGTCAATTGTCTTTTTCATAGTAATTCAAACAAATCATAAATTTCCCCTTACTTTAGAAAAAAAAGACACTTCGAAATAACAGAAACTAGTCTGCTCTGTTTATTAAAATTATATCTAAAAATAACTGCTCCATTAGCAACTGGTTCTTATCCTGTCTTTTTATATGTAGTAAGTGATGTTTACGTTTAGTATTGTTTTAATCATGTAAGTCTCTTATAATTCTATATGTGAATGGTCATGTACTTTTTAATGTTTTTATTATTGTCTGTAAATGATGTACATGAATGAGACTATAATAAAGATATATATATGGATAAGTCAAAGTTTAAAAGGCCGCATTCTTCTACAGTATCGTATGGCTAATTATCATTTTAACAACGTCTTTATCCTATAACAAATCATCTTTTACCCTTTCCCAAACAGCGGAAATTTGAACTGTTCCTGATTGAGCGCTTCTGTTGATTAGACGATAAAAAGATGTTCAGATGGGATTTATGAACATTATTGCAAGGAAAATATTGAGACAAACGGAGAAAATACTGGTTACCAGCATTTTCTTCTTTTGCCTCATGTTTTACCAAACCTTTCCCATATCGGGCTTCAAAACCAGGTCTTGTTTGGGAAAAGAATTAACCCATAAATCAGGGCGTCATAAAAAGTTTGGCTAATGGGTTAACCACAGGGTGATATAAGGTGAATACAGATAATGACCATTTTGTAATTTTTATATTAATATACATTAGGTCATTAGCCCGTGTCCTCTCGTTTTTTTTGTTCTTTTTTGTTCTTTTTTTTTTTTTTTTTTTTTTTTTTCTTGCATATTTCCAAATGCTTTTTTTCTCCGAAGTCGGCGTCTTCTCTGGAATTGAATCCTCTAGATAAAAGAAGAAAATGAATATCAGCTTTTTCCCATTTCCCTTGACGGATACCTTCGTATGTGCAGCTTTACAAATTTCAATTCTTTTATTGTTACGTTAGTTTATTGTTTGCAAATCGGTCCTTTTATTATTTGTATCAGTCTAAATTTTCAATGTTTGGCACCAAGGCTGACGTTGACATGTATACACATAGACATCCTTTATTACTCTCAATACATGGACACGTTGTTTCTAGTGAATACAGATAATGATCATTTTGTAATTTTTATATTAATATACATTAGGTCATTAGCCCGTGTCCTCTCGTTAACAGACCCTTATGAACAGGGGGCGGGGGGCTAAGTTGGCCATAAATGCCGAATTTTCCTTGTTTTACACTGAAATTTTAGGGAAAATCTAATTTCGCCCCCTTCACAATATTCAGACATAGGGGCTTCAGCCTCTCCAATACAAAATTGCTCCCTACGGGCCTGGTTTTTGTAATATTTGTTTTTTTCTTCGTTTAATATTTCAATAGGTTTTGTTTTGTCTGGCGTTGGCATCTTTATTATCAAAGTTAAAACGTTGAGAGAACAGAGGAAGAAAATTAATTAGTTAGCTTAATCAACATTTTTCCTTTCTTTTGGTGTTTACTTCCATGACTTTTATTGTGTTTAATCGTGCATGTACATAATTTTACAAATTTCATTCCTTTAATTGACCTTTGAAAATTGGCCGTTTTTAATTAGAACCAGTATAAGATTTCGTCGTTTTGCATGAAGTTGTGAGGTTTTGTTGAATGAATTCAGATAATAATCAGGTGTGATTTTTGTATTAATATACATTAGGTCATTAGCTCTTGTCCCAAATTCTGCAACATTGAAATTTTTAAGCCTCCATTTGCATTTCCGACTGCAGGATCTCGGTTTAAAGTCTTATATCCAAAAGACGAGTGAGAAATCGAACCATTTAGCTCCTATGTGAATAGAACAGCGCTTTACCATGTTGCAATAGGAGATGGGAAATAAAACACAAATAGCTCATACTGAATTGTCATTATTCTATCATTAAAAACATTTCTTTGAAATTGGAGCTCGAAATAACAAAATGGACATAAGGTATCAGGAAATGATTTAAGACAAATTTCTGTAGAATAAATTACGCTCGTTAAAATTCACTTATTGTGATAAACGCGTCGTAAATCATTTTTGGCGAGTAATTTGTTATCTGGAAAATTTATGGGTGTTGTGAATTAACCTATGAACGATGTCTCGTAATTTTTGAAAACGAAAATGCGATTTAACCCTGTATATATCTTTTTTATAGTCTCATTCATGTACATCATTTACAGACAATAATAAAAACATTAAAAAGTACATGACCATTCACATATAGAATTATAAGAGACTTACATGATTAAAACAATACTAAACGTAAACATCACTTACTACATATAAAAAGACAGGATAAGAACCAGTTGCTAATGGAGCAGTTATTTTTAGATATAATTTTAATAAACAGAGCAGACTAGTTTCTGTTATTTCGAAGTGTCTTTTTTTTTCCTAAAGTAAGGGGAAATTTATGATTTGTTTGAATTACTATGAAAAAGACAATTGACTCTTTCATAGTGTACATAATTAGCACCTGGTTCTTGGTAATGTGTTAAAATGTATATTACATGTGAACTTGTTAAAAAGTTATTTACACATAAGCAAAGATCTTTTATTTAAAATTGAAAAGCAGGTTTTGGCTGTTATTCTTATCAATTTATGGTTGGTAAATAGTATTTTAATTTTCTCTATATCGTTCATATTTTTGAAATTATGATTTTCAAGGGTTGCTTTATTGTAAAGATCATGACGGAATTCTTCATAATTTTTACAATGAAACAAAACATGGCATTCATCTTCTAAAATGTTACAAAACGGACACTTCCGGTCCACCAACTCAAGATTTTCATATCTTCCGGTTTCTATTCTTAAAGGAGCCACACCACATCTAAATTTACTCATAGCTGAACGGTGTTTAAAAGGTAAAATAACTCTACAATATTCTTCAGTTTTGTACTCGGATTTAAAAAGTGCATAAGTTCTCAATTTGTTTCTACCAACATTATTTCTTCCAGTTTGTCTTGTAAGAGATAAGTTCCATTCTGAAATAAAATTTTGTGTTAACTTTTCTTTCAATTGATCATACATCCTTGTTTTGTTGTGAACAATATCTATTGACTGAAATTCTATACAATCTAAATCTAAAACAAGTTTCTTTACAACATAAAACCAATTTCTACATCTTGGACTAGCCATACCCTGTGCCCATAGGGCAATGCGCTTATTTATACGGGTATAAGGAAGACCGGAAAAACGACACCATAGATTGCTAACCCTTGCTGAATAATATTTTGTTTTAGCGTCCCTAGTAAAGACAAAGGAACAATTTGCTTATAGGCTAATCAGCCTTTTCTCTCGACATTTTCTCCGCTATATTGAACACAAACTCTATCTTTATTATCATCCATTTTGTCACCTACAGCACTTTTTGGGAAGCAAATTTTGCAAAATTTGCTTCTCTATGCAGCCACCTCTCTGCACTTTACCATTCTATGCATACAACACAACATCTTCCGGTTCTTCTCACTATAAATAGTTCTGTCAAAAGCAAAGATTAATGAGGTAACAGTCATTCGAATATTCAATATGTAAGTCTGAAGTTATACATGTAGATATTGAATTGTGTGACTAAAAATGAAACATTCAATTAATCATGTCTCTAAGAGAGGAAAAGACCGACGTAGTAATTTGCTTTATTATGGTTCAAAGATCAGTCCAATGACCTTCCTTGTAGATGGGTCAGTCAAGTTTACTGAACTATGAAATATATTCAAAGCTATAAATAGTTCATTTACAAAAACGATAAATATGCATGAAGGTTGTGCTAAAAGAAGATACAACGACTCCAGCATGGAATCAAAGTATTCAAGGTATTCAAATGGATAATCAAAGTACCTAATCAAAGTACTCTACTTCTGGACAGGCCTACATTATTAACAAATTTGCTTTCAACAGTATTTTCAGTACTTTGATTTTAATTGGATTAAGGTAGTTCACCCTTAACGAGATTCATGCGACGTCGGGTTTTTTTTTTTCGTGCGATATCGTTAACATTCGTACGTATCCGAACCTATTCGGGCGTCGCGCGAACCTCATTTGGAGGACTAGCTTATTCTAAAATGTTACCGTTTGGGAAAGAATGCATCGCAGTTTTGAAAACGAAAAGCAGAGGTAAGAAAAGTCAGGCTAAACATTCGTCTGGGTGTAGATCTATTGGAAAACGTGGAGATAAAGGAAGAAACCTTTTATATTGCGCGACAAAGGGTAGTAGAGGAGGCATCGGTGACCCTATAGCTTGCGGGGTGTTATTATTTTCATCCCGCATTAGACGATTTCATGCCCTGGATGGCTTTTATCATAGTTTTAATACTTAACCCAGTAGCCCTAACCACAATGATAATTTCGCATAAGTACCCATTTATTTTGTTTTTTTACATTGATTCTTTCCCCAACCATTCATTGTTTTGAAGAAGCCTACAGACATCGCTCACAAACTTTGTGGGAAAAGAAGAAAATACTGAAATGCATTTTCTATTTTTCTCATAACAAATTCTTTTTTTTTTTTTTTTTTTTTTTAATTACAGAAACTTCATTTCAGTACAACGTCTGAAACTTTTTGAACTTTGAACCATCCTAAAAGTGTCGTCTTTTTGGGAAAGTAATTCGTCGGTGGGAAGTCAAAACCTCGTAACTCCAGCTTTTTCAAGCTGTAGTTACGAGGTTTTGACTCCCCACCAACGGTATGCTACGATTTTATACCCCGATAGGTAAATTATTACGGTATCAAATACCCAGTAGCCCTAAATCGCAATGATAATGCCGCATTAAGTACCCGGTTTTATTTCACATTTTCTACGCTAAATGAAAAGAATTAGGTCGAGTTGCCCTCGTTTTAACCCTTTCCTTTTCCCCTTTCATTTCTTAGCCCATATCAAGCTTAAGCTAATACCACACAGAGGCGCCTTTTGACATCCAACAAGATAAAGGCCAAGGAAAACATTATAGAAAATGAAGAAATTGCTTGTCACAGGCAATTTCTTCATTTCTCACAATGTTTTCTTTCCAAAAAGACCCACAAAATGCCAAATTCCGTTCACTTGGCAAAGTCGTCTACAACATCTTTGAATGATAGACCAGTTTTAAAGTTTGTCGTTTGGCAAAGGGTTAAACTCTTCCCAAACAAGACCTGCTTTGACATTGGACAACTGTATCATGAAACCTGCCTCATGAGTGATGACCATATTCTACTATGCTAGAATATTGCATTTTCATTTTGAAATAGTGGATGTAATAGAAGAAATTTACACAATTCATGATTAATTCGTAGCATGTACATGTGATGTACAGTAAATGATTGAACGCTTATCAAAAATAACGAAGCATTCACAATCGAAGTGTAATAAAATGTCTTGCATGTTGAAGTAAACACCATGCTTGCTACAACAGTCACCAGACATAATTTCTAATGAAAGTATGGGTATTTATCGTCATTCATGTCGCAAATGCTATCGTGTTTGTCGGAAATGTGAGCATGCATGTTGGGAATGTCATCGCATACTTCAAATATATTTTTAAGTAAATACCGCTCCATATAGGCACATTTTATGTGAAGAGTGTAATTCTTCTAAAGTAAAGTGAAGGTCTATTCAATTACTTAAAGATACATTACTTGGTCATAACATGAGGGCGATTAATGGATTGTTTTTAATGTCCACTAATAAAATCTCACCCCTATCACTTTTTTCTCTTTCTTAACCCTTTCCCAAGCAAGAATTGGTTTTGACGTCCCTAATATAAAAGGCTTGGGAAAACATTGAAACAAAAGAAGAAACTGCTGATGACCAGCAGTTTCTTCTTTTGTCTCAATATTTTCTGTGCTTTATTGTACACAAATCCCTACCCTTTTAACATCATTTTTTTCATCTGCAACAGCTTTTAAAAAGGACACCATAAAACTTTTATAGTTTGGGAAAGGGTTAAATCCTTCGATAGCGGTATTTGTATCTCTCTCAAATAGACGTTGTTTCCACTTACAAAATATAAGATACCGCAATGGCATTCGAGTAAGCAATGGCATGTTTATACATAAATTATATACATTGGCCTAAGTACTATCACTGCAAGCATTGTGTGTTTCGCGATGCAAGGTTTCTGAAATAAGTATACCAAAATCGAGATCAAAGCTCCACATTTGCTTATAACATAATTATAGGCTAAGGAAAACTGTGACATTTCATTTCCCTCAACTTGTTTTACCTACAGGTATCATACTGTCCTTTACACTTTAAGGCGCGTTCCTATTGCCGACGAAATCACCTCGATCAAGCGATCGAGTACTGATCGAGCTTGGCCGGCAAGAGTGATCGGGACGATCGAGCATGGTCGGCAAAAATGATCGAGAAGTAATCGACAAGAAATAAAGAAGAAGCCGTGTAAATACATTTGATCGAGTTTAATCGGGTTTGATCGGAGAATTTAGGCGATCGAGTTTATGGAGTTGATTTGGCCGGCAATGGGAACGCGGCTTTAAGGAAAACAGTAGAATACCATGTTCCTCAATTTTCATAAATTTTACTTTATATATACAAAGTGCTCATTACATTTAAGGAAAATTGTAAAATAAAACTTTCCTCGTGTTTTGCATTTTTGACTATGTAAATAGATAATGCAAATTACATATAAGGAAAACTGCGATACATCATTTTCCTCAACTTTTATAATCTTCATTATATCAATATAAATTGCTAATAAAGTTCATAATATCAAAGTTTTCGGTTATCGGAACATCTTTAATAAGACGCCTGAGACGACAATGAAATTCCTTTAAAATATTTTCATTTAAATTTAATAACTTTGATTAAAATCTGAATTTGCGTCAAAATGTCATATATTTTCCCTAATCCGTATGATATCTTTTAAGGAAAATTTTTAATTGAGTGATCGTGAAATTTATATTTAGTTATATTCACCGCGGCATTCTAAAATGACCCTCGAATGACAGCCAGTCGTTTTGTACTTTTAAATTCTAGCCATTGAAGTACATTATTTTGATGTAATTACAAGAATGAGACTTTCAATAAAGTACGAAACCTACAAAAGAAACACTTAATCCTTTCCCAAACAAGACCTGGTTTTGACGTCCCTAATAGAATAGGCTTGGGAACACATTGAGGCAAAAGAAGAAACTGCTGATAACCAGCAGTTTCTCCTTTTGCCTCAACATTTTCTTTGCTATATTTTACACAAATCCAATGGTTTTCAATCTTAATTTTGTTGTCTGCAGCATCTTTCATTTCGGAACATCCTGAAATATTTTTTTGTTTGGGAAAGGGTTAAATGTCAACAAGCTGGATAATACTGGGCAATGCAATAACCCTGAATTGGCAAGGGAAGATAAAATTATTATGGAACTTTATACAATATAACCATATTTAGGTTACTAGTATAAGGCCGACTTCGAGTTGGTCAATCGCGAAGCAATGGCTAAAAGCGAACACTGATAGTCAGTGCTATTGCAGTAATAGTCGAACCACGCTCATTCCCGCGGTCAACTGGACTACACTACCTGGATGCAAGCAGTGGACCAATAAGTGTCGATTTCAACAAAGATTACGATCGGCTGATACCGTATGCTCTATGCAAATCATACAGATAGAACAGCGAGCCATCGTCGTGCCTAAGAAAGTTTGTACGAATAGGAATGAATTTTTTGCTAAAAATGGACTTGGTTTCCCGTTTTGTTTTGATAAGCCGTCGGTGCTATTACAAAATCTCGTAACTGCGGCTTGAATCACGAGATTTTATGACAACATCCAAGAATACTATTTGTTTGTCCGAAATTATGTCATGGTTAACTGGATAAAATCTGCCCTATGTGACCTGCCAGACTTTACGGTGTTTCGTATTTTTCACGGCGGAGAATCACGTGACACAGCAATTTCAGAAAATTTTAAACAATTCTGTTAATGCTTGACCAATTTGAATTCAGTTAGAAGCATACGCACCGTCTGATCAAGATCCGTGTTGCGTTTTAATAGCCTTTTCATAGTCTATACCAATCGTATTGTTTGAAATGACAGAATGGATCCTTTTAAAAATATCGGCTAGAAAGGCGACGTCTTCAATTATTATTGTCTAATTTATTATGATATTTAAGGAAACTGCTTATTTCATGCAACAATGGCTTGTTCATTTAATGCATGATTTTCTCATAATACTTATATTCAGCCACAAAATAAGTTTAATGGTCTGTATTTAAATCAAATTGTTATTACTTTGCACCTCGTAATTTCTCTTTCAATTGCGGTTATTATAAATTATTAGGGGGAAGGTCTACAGTAACTCCCTTCCAAAAAGATAATGCGGTGTAGCCAGACAGTGAAATGGCTGTTGAAAAGATATTATTAATGCACAATGTAGCACATAAACTATTAAGGCAAAGGAGAAAATGCTGGTTACCAGCATTTTTTTCTTTTACCTCAATGTATTCTATGCTACAACTTACATATTTTCTATTATCAGTAGTTCTCGCTTTCAATTAGGACCAGACAATTTTTGTCGTTTAGGATGAGTTAAAGCAGACTTTTTGCATGAAAGTCGCCAAAATGAGGCGCATACAAGGTATGAACTTACTTACATTAATTTTAACATTTTCCCAAACAAGACAAAGTTTTACAATCCCATAAAAATCTTTGGGAAACGTTGATACGAAAGAAGAAAATTCTTATATACAGTGATTTCTTCTTTCGCCTGAATTTTCTATATTTTATTGAACATAAATCCGATGATTTCAAAGATCCGATTGTCGTGTTTAGCACATTTTAATCAAACAAATCGACAATTTTGACGTTTTAGAAAGTGTTAACTAGGCTTATTTAAATGTTAAAGATGCAATGCGCCCTTGATTACTTGCGTAAAGTGCTTATTTATTAATAGTAAAATTATTATTTAATTTTTACAATCGATCAATTTTTAAAATGCACCTATAATTTCACATGATTGTTTAACACATGATAGCTTTTTCCTCTAAAATGATTTGAACAGCAAATGTTTCAATTAAATTGAGTTTTCAAAATAGAACACAAAATTATTTACAATATGCCTTTATACGCTTTGAAATTGGTCGAGTCTAAAGCTGTGCCGTCTTCGATTTTTTTTCTTGTACATATAGGCTAATCGTTGTTATTTTCCGAAAACCTCGTAACTGCAGGTTACGACAACCTGTGGTTACGAGGTACGAGGCTTTTGACGAATAATGACTTAGATCTATAGCTCATGATAATTCAAATGGCAGAGCAGCCCTAGCCAATAGGCTGGGATGCTCTGCCAGATCATTTCTCGAGAGCTATACAAGTATGGGAGTCGTCAGATAACAAACAATCAAAGTTTATAAAATACAATTGATAAACTTTCATTAATTCCATGCCAGTATTTTGAGGTTAGTCAACAAGAAAGTACAACAGGATGTACGGACATACAGACAGTCCACACTTCCGTTTAGCAAATATATTATCTTTATATCAAAGAGATGTATTTCTAAAGCAAACCAAATATCTACACATGTCACTGAAAACAAAGTATGTGCACGAGGCGGTGTATCGGATAAAAGCCGAGGTGATCGAAATTAGGTTGAGACCGAAATTAGGTCCATTGATATATATTGACATGCAGAAATGAAGTAGGCCTAACAACTTGGGTTACTGTGGGTCCTACCAAATATAATCGACGAATATGTAATAATCCGTTCGTGTACATAATCTTGTAATACTTTAAATCAAAGTTCTGAAAGTACTGTTGGGAAGCAAACTCGTTAATAATGCAGGCCTGCCCCATTTAAATACCTTGAATACTTTGATTCATAGAGTACTTTGATTAGGTACTTTGATTATCAATTTGAATACCTTGAATAAGCTACTTTGATTCCATGCATCTATTTATAGCTTTGAGTATATTTCATAGTTCAGTAAACTTGACTGACCCATTTTCAAGGAAGGCCATTGGACTGATCTTTGAACCATGATAAAGCAAATTACTACTACGTCGGTCTTTTCTTCTGTTAGAGACATGGTTAATTGAATGTTTCATTTTCAGTCACACAATTCAATATCTGCATGTATAACTTCAGACTTACATATTGAATATTCGAATGACTGCTACCTCATTAATCTTTGCTTTTGATAGAACTGTTTATAGTGAGGAGGACCGGAAGATGTGGTGTGGTAGGGGAGACCGGGGCTAGTTCGCCCTCTTTTTTTCGATTGCTCATATTTTAAATTCTATGAGAGCTATATGGGTGTAATTTATATGTACATGTTCTACAAGTGATAACCTTTCTAACTGTGCCTATCATTTTTATACGTTTCTTTTCAAGAAAGAGTATTTCAAGTTTTAGTGTTTTGATCGTAGTGGGCGGACTTGCCCCATGCACGGGGCAAGTTCGGCCGACTATTGGGGTTAGGTATGCTCAGAGCTATAATTCATTATAAAGGATTTTTAGACTGTTTTGATTTCAAGGAATCTGAATACGACTGCCAAATGAAGGTATGAATTGAAAAACGGTATTGTTTAACAGCCAAACATCGTGAGAAATGGGGCATTTTGGATAACAAGCAGGGGGCCGGGGCAAGTTCGGCCAGAGGTTTTGTTTTTTTTCCATTTTTGACTCTCTTGTAAGAGCTAGTTTTTTGCGATTGATATATTTAGATGCGACAGGAAAAGGCCTTTCCAACCATGATCATTCTTTTTGTTCATGGGCAAGTTTGGCCGTGGCCGAACTTGCCCCGACCCCAATAGTCGGACTAGCCCCAGACCGACCTCATCGAAACATCACGTTACTTCTTGTTATAGATGAAATGAAATCGTCATCTGAAGTTTTATTCTAAAAGAGGACATGATTGTCTTCACAATTATACAAAAAAGAAATCTGATTCATGGCGCATTTTACTATAAATGGAAATTTGTTCAAGTGTGGAAAATTTACTGATGGTGTCAAAAAATAAGAAATGTGTTCTAATTTCTATGTTTTTCTATTCAATGCTACCAAAAACTTTCTGCGAACAGCTTTCGTCATAAGTGACATTACAATCTGATTCCGGGCTCTCTATCTCTGTCGAGAGGCTCTACAGAGCCACTGGCCGAACATGCCCCGAGGGCGGACTAGCCCCGGTCTCCCCTATGCAGAGAATTGTAAAGTGCAGAGAGAGGCGGCTGCATAGAGAAGCAAATTTTGCAAAATTTGCTTCCCAAAAATGATATCGTTTTTCCCAAGCGCATTTTGTCTCACTACTTTCTGTGCTGTGTAGGCCTACAATATTCGCAAATCGCTCTGTATTGATATCAACACCCATTGTAATTTCATCTGCCCAAGCTTTCAAAAGAGGTTAAAGGTATGTCATTAGGGAAATTTGGGCATAAATTTCCAAATCATCGCATGTGAAAGGGTTGAACTCGCAAGAAAAGGTAATTTTATCAATAAATTACTCCTTTTCTCCTATTTTTGTATTATGAAACATATTTCTAACCTTGTTACAATGAATTATGGATATCAATAACATATCTTTAGCGACACGGTGGATAGATTTTGTTTAACCTTTTCCCAAATAAGGGCCCCTAATCCCCATACAAGGAGTCAAACCATGGTTTTGGCGTCACTTATCAAAAGAACTACAGAAAGCATCGAGTGAAAATAAGAAAGTGCTGCTATACAGCATCTTTCTCTTTTCTCAAATGACTTTCCATGTTGTGATTCCATTCTCAAAGCAGGGCTTTTATGACATTGATTTTGTTGTTTGTACGTATCTTCTTTTCAACGTTGGATCAGTCAAACATTAGGCTTAATCAAACATTTGGCCTACACGATAGCAAAGTTTACACTGGTCCAGATTCAAAGCTGCTGGAGACGACATTGTTAATGTGATTAAAGATTTCTATACGACTTTTTGAGGTGGAACATTGTGGGAAATGAAGAAAGTGCTTGTCGAAAGTAATTTCTTCATTTCAATAATGTTTTCCAAAGCTTTATATTGTGAGGCATCAAAAGGCCTAACTTTGTGGCAATTGCTGAACCATTTCCTGAACAAGACATTGATTTCACGTCCCTAATAGAAATGACCTGGAAAACATTGAAAATACTGATAAACAATATTTCTGTACTATATTTTGCACACACCATAACCTCATTAACTATTTTTTGTTGTCTGCAGCA
This sequence comes from Fragum sueziense, assembly GCA_963680895.1. Lineage (NCBI taxonomy): Eukaryota > Metazoa > Mollusca > Bivalvia > Cardiida > Cardiidae > Fragum > Fragum sueziense. Next base: position 27,840,030 of record OY804603.1, read on the forward strand.
ACTTTCAAATTGGAACAGTCTAAAAAATATGTTCGGAAGAGGGTAAAAAATACAATTGGGGAAAGAGTTATGACTGTTATCAGTTACAACGTCGCGAAACCTTGTAACTGCGTCTTTAGTTTGACGGTTGATTGACACAATGTCACGATTAAAGATATGTAACATGGCGAAGTTTCGCAACATTTAACATTAATGTAATTTTAGACAAGGTTTAGATCTACAATCCGGCCACGACATTAAGACACATCTTTACACAATTTTCTTCTATAAACTACACAATCTCTTACTCCAAACTACTGCAATATTGCAAGTGATGGTTCGAATCTTGCAGGTGTATCACACCTACAAGATTCTAACCAACGCATGCAAAATTGTACCAAAGATTATGGATGATTTTTCCATTGCTTACTTAAGGTTTACGAAATGAGAATGAAAACACCACTTTCTAGCTATACGAAATGCATCAAATTACACACACTTGTAAATACACTTCAAATAGGTTGATTCACCGTGCCGGATTTCAAGATTATGCTTCAAGAAGAAAATATTTTGCAAATATTATTTTACTCTATATTTATATGCAAGGGAGGTAATTTTGAACATTTTTGTCAAATATTCCCATATGTATGCATTAATTCAAAATTCTAAACCATACAAAATACTTATGTTTGTATTTGGAATGGAAATGTAACACAGATTAGGAATTACTGGCACTTTTTCAAATTTCGCCTCTGACTCTGCATTTCATTCTCAAACATGTAACAATATATTGGGACTGGACTGTAGTAGGCACTACGGTTCTAGACCAACGTTTATTAATTCACGTTTCCCCTTGAATTATTTTGTACCAGTCTAAAATTTTGCCATCTGAGTATTGTGTTAAAGATAAATGGCTTTATTCAATACAGCAGAAGGGTCAATCTTTGGGAGACAAACAAGCTTTTCAGATCCAAGGTACATAGAATCCATTGTGTCTAGAAACAAGAGGGCCATGATGGCCCTGCATCGCTCACCTGAGAGGGCTTTGCGACATAGTTACAGTACAGGAAACAAATTTTAAAAGCTCTGAGGATTCTGGTAATGTACCATGATAAAGAACTGGTGGAAAAAAAACTGTCACAGATGAATCACATTTTCTTGACGTTGAATCAGTGAATCAATAACATCGTGCCGACTTTGATAGCAAAAACATTGTTATCTATGTACATTCTCAGAATCCACATTGAGGATTTTCTGTGAGTAACCATTGGCTCTGTCTCTGGAGTTTCCTTATCGTGTAAACACTGGGTGAAACCACCAGACAAGTACAGTGATTTTGTGCAATAATGCTGTCAATATAATCAATCGTCTGTGTAATCTTTCATAGTGCAAAAGTGTTGAAATGGATGTAAACTCAGTGTATCATGCTGTAATTGATTATTATAATCGTGTAATCATTTCTCAAAAAAATATGAAGTACAAATAGTGTCTCTAAATTGTGTTTTATTCACTATGCTGGGTTTAAATTCTCTATGCTGGATTTAAAAGTGGTTTTCTAAAGTATGAGTATCTATGGTAATCAGATTCTAAACAGCTGTGAGAAAATATTTGTCTTATTTCTTACAATCATGCTTTATTTGTATTTCATTTGAGCAAACAATTCTGTGCTGACAAGCTAATCATATTTATTATTCTAATAAGACCTTATATCTAATTAATGACTTGACTCTCAGATAAATGTGATACACTAGGACTAAACCCAGTCATAAAATCAGAGATACTATCCAGATGTTTACTTTCACACCAACTCTCAGGACACTGTACTGTCTTTTACACTTTACTCACTATTACCATTAGACCAGTTTCATAATATCAGGTCACTAATGAATTATTCATGTGGAGGAAAAAGGAGTCCTACTATCATGCCTCCAATAGTAATATCTATGTACATTCTTAGAATCCACATTGAAGATTTTCTGTGAGTAACCATTGGCTCTGTCTCTGGACTTTCCGTATCGTGTAAACACTCGCATGACCTACTTTTCATCATGACCCAGATATTATCGACAACAAGATAAACATTCTGAATAAATTTTCACAATGATTGAGTAAATATTTTGGTTCTTAGAGGAAAAACAAAATTTGACCTAGTGACCTAATTTTCAACCTCGAATGACCTACTATTCATATCACCAAGATAAACATTCTGAATTTTCAGAATGATTGAGTAAATATTTTGGTTCTTAGAGGAAAATCAAAATTTGACCTATTGACCTAGTTTCTGACCTCACATGACCCACTCTTAAAATGACCAAGATTTTGTAAAGAAAAACATTCTGAACAATTTTCACAATGATAAAGTAAATATTTTGGTTCTTAGAGCATAAACAAAATTTGACCTAGTGACCTAGTCTCTGACCTCACATGACCCACTTTTAAAATGACCTAAATTTCGTCAAGATAAACATTCTGAACAATTTTCACAATGATCAAGTAAATATTTTGGTTCTAAGAGCAAAAACAAAATTTGACCTAGTGACCTAGTTTCTGACCTCGCATGACCCACTTTTCACATCACCAAGAAATCATCAGGATAAATTTTCTGGAAATTTTCACAATGATATAGTAAATATTTTGGTTCTTAGAGCAAAATCAAAATTTGACCTAGTGACCTAGTTTTTAACCTCGAATGACCTGCTATTCATATCACCAAGATATCATCAAGATAAACATTCTGAATTTTCACAAATGATTGAGTAAATATTTTGGTTCTTAGAGGAAAAACAAAATTTGACCTAGTGACCTAGTTTCTGACCTCACATGACCCACTTTTAAAATGACTCAGAATTCGTCAAGATAAACATTCTGAACAATTTCACAATGATTGAGTAGATATTTTGGTTCTTAGAGGAAAAACAAAATTTGACCTAGTGACCTAGTTTCTGACCTCACATGACCAACTTTTAAAATGACCCAGATTTCGTCAAGATAAACATCCTGAACAATTTTCACAACGTTTAAGTATATATTTCTGTTCTTAAAGCAAAACCAAGATTTGACCCAATGACCTAGTTTTTGACCTTACATGACCCACACTTTGTACAAAACCTAGATATCAAGATAAGTATTTAGGTTAGTTTTGACAAAGTTTTGGGGCAAAATTGACATCTCTAGAGCAAAAGGAAGGATCTGTAATATTTGACCTTGTGACATAGTTTTTGACCTTGCATGACCCTCCTTTGATCATGACACAGATATCATAACGATAAACATTTAGAACAATTTTGACAAAGTTTGGACCAAAATTGCCACTTCCAGAGCAAAAGGAAGGATTTCACAAGATTTGACCTCATGACCTAGTTAATGACCTGGAATGACCCACTTCTTGACATAGCCTAGATATCATCAAGATAAACATTCAAGACAATTTTGACAAAGTGTGTGCCAAAATTGGCACTTATAGAGTAAAAAGATGGATTTTACAATATTTGACCTAGTGACCTACTTTTTGACCTGGCTTGACCTATTTGTTATCATGACCTAGATATTATCAAGACAAATATTCTGAATAATTTTCACAACGATTGAGCAACAAATGTGGTCCCTAGAGCAAAAAGAAGATTTGACCTAGTGACCTGCTTTTTGACCCCATTATGGCCCCGATTCAAATTCTTTGAAGTATTTTGAAAAAGCATGACCCATAGATCATATGTGTGAAATATGATGGAATTCTGCCCAGTACTTTAGGAGGAGAAGATTTTTTTGTGAAAAGTTGACGGATGGACAGATAGACATACAGACGCCGGACAACAGACCGATCACAATACCTCACCTCGAGCACTTTGTGCTCAGGTGAGCTAAAAAGCCAACAAGACTAGGCTTTAGAGCATATTTGACTTTATAATTGAATCTATACAAGTTAATCGCTTTCCCAATTACATGGACTTTGGACAGTCCCAATTTTTCGGAAAGGATAAATGATTTCATTTTGTTTCTATGTCAATATAATTCTTATACTTAAATAGTAAAAAATCATACAAAAGTTAATTACTTTTTTCTATCTTTTTTTTTCTTCTTCTTTTTTTTTTTCTTTTCAATTCTACAAGGGAAGAATTTTGTTGTTTGTGTAAGGTGTAAGAGTAGAAGCCATGTATGTTCACGCCCTCTTACAACGAAGGCCAATATTTACATTAATTTATTTAAGTATAAGCCAAGACGATACCGTTTTTGACTTCAAATGAAAGGCATGACAGTTTTACAAGCCATCGGTGGGAGATAAAGAAACATCGTAACTACAGCTTCAAATAATCTATAGTTACGAAATTTTGGTCTTCCACCGACTAAACGATGTATAGAACAATATCTGTCACAGGAAAGCGCGATTGACTTTCAAGTGCAGGTAACATACCAAGTCGATAGGTAACTTGTCAAGAGTTGCTTTCTATGTATTAGACAGAGGCCTTTCTATGTATTAGACAGGGGCTCTATAGTAGATGCTACGCGAAATAAACATTCAAATGCGCGCAGCTATTACTATTCAGACTCTATCTGAATTAGTGTTCGCTAGCTGTTCATTGGAGACGGGGGCGTGGCTATATATAGACGTCACATTAACCGACAGTCTCGTTTATGCGAAATATAGAGGCGAATTTTGAAAATGTACTGCAATTTCATTGAACCAAAAAGTAGGTCAAACACTTTGAAATGCGGAGTAATATAATCATAATCTGGACGAAGCAATGCTCTGTCAACCCTCTGTAGAATGTCACAGAATGTAACATGCGCAGACCTAATCCGAGTCTTCTCTGATGTAAATACGCTCTTTGATATTTTGATTTTTCGCTATGTAAATAGCGAAAAATCAAAATATCAAAGAGCGTATTTACATCAGAGAAGACTCGGATTAGCGCAGACCATGGGAATTTGTCTTTAACACTAGGTTGGGCTCTTCTCAGATTTCCAAAGGTCTATAGCAATATCATCGGTAAATATAGAAATACAGAAAAAAGCAATTAAAACCGAAATCAAAACAATAAATGGAAGCCAACGCCTGGAATCAGATACTGTGCAACATTTTTTTCCCATTTGCTGGTCAAAATTTTAAAACATTTCCATCACAAAAAAATGTTTGCTCAAGGATTAAAGCAAGTAGCAAGGTCGAAGGAAATCAAATATTACATCTAACCGAGCCTTAAATAGTCTCAAGAGTGTTACGTTTGATTACATAGCATAGGGTTACTTCTCCAACAGCTATTATCGTCATTGAAATGCACCTTTTTATCTTTTTCCTCATGTCAAGGATGGCGTCCAACAGAAATAGTCTTTATGTATGGTTGATTAAGGACATAGGCTAATGAATTGTTATCTTTTTGGAATACTTCTTTACAAGATTGACAAGTTCACATGTTTCTTGTGTTATGTGCATATTTATGACAATTTTGAGTGTGGACCGCCTGTGTGATCCATCCCTGATGTACTCTCTTAAGAACAGAGCACATTTTCTCTACATTCCATTTCGATAGAATGAGCTCTGTTCTCGCGGGGTCATTTCAAGTCTATTCTCGGGGCCTTGGCGGGATTTCAGTATCCAATCATTGGCTATACCACGGGTGGTAAACAGAGAAACTAGCTCCAAAAAGAGTCAACGGTATTTTGTTTCCTCGTGATATCCGGCCTTTACCGAGGTAGTTGCATAGAGCGAAAATTTGTAAACAAAGGTAGGTCACGAACAGATTTTTCTACAATTATTTCTTTTACAACGAGTTTTTGAAAAATCCGGCGATGCTGTAATACGAAGAAATGGTCTAAGTTTGTTGTACACGAGAATATACGGTGTTAGTAAGCAGAGTTTGAATACAATCGTTGAAAAACATTTCAAAATCTAAAATTCAGAAGTTTTTACTTTCGATTTTGAAATGTTTTTCAACGATTGTATTCAAAATCTGCTACTACTACCGTATTTTCTCGTGCACAACAAACTTCGACCATTTCTTCATATTACAGCATCGCCAGATTTCTAAAAAACTCGCTTTAAAAGAAATAATTTTAGAAAATGTGTTCGTAACCTACAAATTTTCGCTCTATGCAACTACCTCTTTTTGGAGCTAGTTTCTCTGATTACCACCCGTGTATACACAACAAAACAATTTAAAAAGCTGATACAAACTTTCATTGGCTGACGCTTCAAATAACCGACTTCAGCCAAAAATAGAAGCGACGTAATGTATACGTAATCAAACAAGATCAAACTGAATGATTTTGATTTGATAATTCAAATGTTACCGGCTTCAGCCAAAAGTAGAAGCGACGTAATGTATACGTAATGATCATGCAAGATAAAACTGAATGATTTTGATTCGATAATTCAAATGATGTGCTATAATTAGATAATGACGACCAAATAGGCTGTTGGCGTACCGAAAACTGCAGAGGTCATATTTGATGGTTTAATCAATAGACATCGGCTTTGGAGAGTATCCCTGATGAGATTCATGCGACGTCGAAATTATTCGAGCGTCGTCGTAAACATTTGGCGGTGAAACGTCGCACCGCCGAATGTTTACGATGCCACCCGAATAGGTTCGGATACGTAAAGAAAATAATTCCGACGTCGCGTGAATCTCATTAGAGGGTAGGCTACCTTCAGTAGGTCAACCATTTAGCATTCGGTTGGTCTTTATTGCTTACATTCCAACCTAAATGGACAATGACCCCGCTCTATTATATTATGTTATTGTTTTTATTTCGATTATCAGATTTGAAATATATACCCTGTCCATTGAGAGCGTGTCACTTGTGTTATCTTTGGAAAAGATCTAAAGAATTTAAGCTGGGACGTGAAAATATGTGCATAATGGAGAATCAGACCATCGTCGGCCGAAACCAGCCTGCACATACTCGCAATTTGATTAAAGTTTGTTCATTACTCCAAAAACGTACATGACGTTGCGCACGGTATTGGGGAACTAAATGTAACGTCAAACTAGCGAACGTCATTATTCTAATAATTGCGGAACGTTGAAGTTTTTACGTAGACGGTTGTGTTGTATACATTGTATACATATGTATGTATACATTAGCCTATAATGTAAAGGCTCTGGTTCATTTATTATACAAAATAATGAAACATTTGTAGACGTTAAAACGTCGTAAGCACAGATTGAAAGAGCCTAAACCATGTCGTATTTGGGTGTAAACTTACAAAATTTCATGACACGAGTTGACATAAGATTCTAGAGATTAGATCAGATTGTATTACTTTAGAGTTCAATTTTCAGCAGAAAAATTCTTTCGTGTTTTTCCTCTTTTGCCTAAAAGATTTCTCAAAACAACACCATCTAGTTTACAGAGCTACAGATAAGAGATCGTAAAAAGAAATCAAAGTTCACCAGGCACTGTGTTGTGGGTACTCATTTGAATCGTCTCGTCAAGACGATTCAAATGAGTAAACCGCACCATAGGATTTAGGTCTGAAATAGGTTTGAACGAATTTACCGCGTATTATATATTGCTCTGGTTTAACGTATTCCATCCCCAATGAGATTTGCAGGACGTCGGAATTATTCGGGCGACGTCAAAAACATTCGGTGGTGAAACTTTCAAACGCCGAATGTTTACGACCGCGTCCGAATAGGTTCGGATACGTAACGACGCCCCTCGAAAAAAGCCGACGTTTTATGAATCTCAAAATGGCTACATTACGGGTATTCTACCTTAAGCATACTTTTACTCTTTTGATTCCGTTCAGTAGGCATATTCCATGCACATCGAAGTGACTGGTACACATAACCATGGATTCCTGTTGTTTCTCTCATCACAGTACTACGACGCTATTCTTTCCGAGTCACCAGCTGCTCATCCCAATTAGGTTTACGACTTTGCACCATTTGGTTAGAGACAAATGTCGAAAAGGATATTAGCCCAGGCCGGAAATCGAACAAAGGACCCCATGATTGGATTTCTTTCACACAACCAGGCATTATCATATGGACGTTTCAATAGGTAATTTCGTATTAGTATTATGCACTTATTGATATATTTAAAATAATTTCCCCCATCTGATTACTCTGCTATTTTAGTGAACTTGCGGCTGACTGAACATAAAAATATCTTTTTCACGACATGTTTTACATATTTCCTCATCATTACGGTCATAAGGATATAGCTTTGTTATTTTACGTGTGAATAAATTTGGGCGCGATGTGGAAAAAGGACCCCTATCCGAGTTTAAAGATGAGCAGCTGGTGGCTTGGATTGAACGTTGTGCTTGTACTGTTGCGAGAAATATCAGGAACACATGGCTATGTGTACCAGTCGCCACAATTTGATTAGAAAAATGTTTAAGGCGGTGTTTAACCTAAAAGTAATGGCATTTGATACCAACATGGATCCTGATCAGACAGCGTATACACGCAGTCTGGTCAGGATCCATGTCGCTCTCTTATATTTCTTTAAAACATGCGCTAAAAGAATGAAAGTAGCATGGATCTTAATCATGCTGTCCCCAAATGCAAGCTGATCTGGTTTGCAGCTTGGTATAAAATGCTACAATGGCAATTTGTAACATATTATATTTGTCCATTTAAACATTTATAGTGTATAATGTGTCATTGAAAACTCACAAGTAAAAGTTATGAAACAAAACAAGGATATTATCGTCACTTTCCAACAAAGCCCTCGTAACTGCAGCTTAAAACAAGCTGCAGTTACGAGGTTATTGTTGAAATGTGCTGTCATATTAATTACAAAGCGTATCTATTTTCGAGGTTGACCCCCCCCCCCCAAAAAAAAAGCATAAGGGTCCTTTTTATATGTCCTAGCCCATTGTTAGACACGTTATGGTATATAATATCATTGACGAGTCACCCGTGAAAGTTATGAAATGATACAGGGCTATTATATTCATTACAATGAATTTGCTTAGATCGTATTTTCAGACTATTTTAGATGAAAGCATCATATCCTATAAATATGGAGATTAACGTAGCATTTTCCCCAAAACCTCGTAGCTGCAGCTTAACCCTTTCCCAAACGACACAATTTTAGAGTAATCCACTTCAAAAACTGCCACAAATGACAATATTGAGGTTATTAAAGACAAGATTTGTGTGTAAAATATGGCAAAGAAAATATTGAGGCAAAAGGAGAAAATGCTGATTATCAGCATTTTCTTCTTTTGTCTCAATGTTTTCCCAATCCTTTTATATAAAGAAAGTCAAAACCAGGTCTTGTTTGGGAAAGGGTTGAAGTAGTCCAGCTCTAATAAGCTTCGTGCGACGTCGGAGTATTTCGTCCGACGTGGTCAACATTCGTTATGTATACGAACCTATTCAGGTGACGTCGTATACATTCGACGGTAGAATGCTCCACCGCCGAATGTTAACGACGTCGCCCGAATAACTCCGACGTCGCGTGAATCTCATTAGGGGTAGACTAGTATCTTAAAACAAGCGGCAGTTACGAGGTTATCGACGAAAAGCGACTTTATACCAATTCGAATCTCGACAAAATAATGCATTTTGTTCCTTTGCCTCAATGTTTACTCAAGCCCTTTCCTATAACATAACATAATTAATACTATATGGACGTCAAAACCAGATTTTGTTCAGGAAAGGGTTAAATTACAGCATGGAACATGATCAGACTGTGCGAAAGCACAGGCTTATCTGGATCCATGTTGTTTCTATATACCAGGGAGGGCCCATTTCCTAATACTAAAAGGAAAAGGGTTGAGTTTATTGGGGTTTTACGCCGTTTTCAACTACCAGGGTCATATCAGGCTTTGACATACCCAATTAGAAATGACATGGGAAAGCATTGTGTCTAAAGGAGAAAATGCTGAAAATCAGTTTTTTCTCCTCTATCCTCAATGTTTCCTGACCTAAATTATTCACATTTATTTTCTTGAAGTAAAATCCATTTTGACATTTGCTTAAACATTCAAATTAAACACCCCAAAATTTTGTCTCTCGGGAAAGGGTTAATAGATAGCTGATCAATAAAATTAATATTAACTTAATCAATTTTGATTTGATTGAACGTTATAGTTTATGAATGTTTGTGTATGTGTGTGTATGTGTGTGTGAGTAACAGAGAAGGGAGATAAGGTGAGAATAAGGCGGAAGTGTGTTCGTTTACTTGTGTTAGTATGAGTGTTATCGTTAGAAGGCCATATTGTAAATAAGATAAATTCAATATTATTGAATTATATATGTCTTAATATGCTACCTTCTCTAAATAAAGTTATTATTATTATTATTATTATTATTATTATTATTATTATTATTATTATTATTATTATTATTATTATTATTATTATTATTATTATCAGGGCGGCTGGAGCACCTAACCGTGGGTTCCTGGTATTTCTCGCACCAGTACAACCACAATATCCAAACCGAGCCTCCAGCTGCTCTCTCACATAGATGATTCACACCCATTGGTGAGAGACAAATGACTTTTGTCAAATGTCAGAATGGATACTGGCCGAGCCGGGGTTCGAACTCGAGACCCCTGGATTGACAGACTCCGACGTAACCGACTCGGCTATCCGGACTCGGCTAAAGGGAAAGGGAGAACATGATGGAGACCATATAGATCTCGATAAATGGTCTGGCAGAGTATCTCTAGCTTTTAGCTAGATATGTTCTGCCAGGTCATTTATCGTGAGCTATATAACCGAGCAACAAACGACTTTACAATTGATTTGAATCACAGTAGGCGAGTGCAAACATTTTCAAATTCAAGTTTTAAAATTACTTTACACTATTAGAGTGCAGTAAACATCGATTTAAATCACCTTTGTGGTAAAAGTTGAATACGCCCAATTGACTATTTTAAAATTAAACTCCTTTGTGGGCTGAGTTCTTTTTTTCATGTGAAGTTGAAAACCTTTGAAATCAATACATAACTTTAATTAAATTTTAATATGTCTTTTCAAAAAATTTGGTAATAACATAAAAACTGACGATTGGAAGTCGTAAAAATTAGTGACTCAAACATCCCTAGTAAAAACTAGTGATTAAAACTTTATTTTTTTGTAAAAAGCTGAATTTCTAATTTCTTTGATGTTATCGCTTTTTAAAAACTATCGTGATTTTTTTTTCTCAAAAATCGCCAAATTCAGTAAAATTGGTTTCTGGTGACTTAACAATGGAACTGAGAGAAAAGTTGCATTTCAACAGTAGTAACCGATGATTTAGTGTACATTACATTTGGGGTTTGATTTATTTATTTATTTTCAGAAAATAAATGGAATTCATAAGACGTTTAAAGTTGAACATTACATTATCTTTTTTTACTTTGAAAAACCAAATATTGTCATTCAGTGGTATAGCCCTGATAAATGACATGGCCGAGCATCTCTAAAAGCTAGAGATGCTATGCCAGGTGATGTCGATTGTGAAGACCTATACAGTCGACACTCGTTGTGTCGACCTCGGAGGGGCCGTCAAAATACCTCGACATATCCGGAGTTCGAGTAAACCGATTTTGACCGGATTTTGTATGAACATCATTTGACCTATTTGTTGCTAATAAAGTGCGTTTAAAATTGAAACGAGCAATTTCTATCCTTTTCCTACTATATTTCAATGACCATACTCATTTCGAAATTATTTTGTTTAAACTTTTTTTAAATCCATTGGGGAGGACGGGACCAAACATCCACTTCGACTTCAGCGGAAATTCGACATAACGAGTGTCGACTGTACTTTTGTTTGTTCTGGCTAACAATACTGAACTAAATTAACCCCATTTTCTCAATATAGCATATAGACTGAAAATACACGTAAACCTTTAATTACATGGCAGCTTGGTAAGGGCATATGTTGATGTCTTACAATTGCCACACGTTACAAAGAAGCTATAAGAGGCCAACTTGGATTTTGATCAGACTGTGCGGAGCGCATTAATTAGCTTGATCTGTATCCATTTCAGTCTTAACCCTTTCCCAAACAAGACCTGATTTTGACGTCCTCTATAGATGAGACTTGGGAAAACATTGAGGCAAAAGAAGAAAGTGCTGATAATCAGCACTTTCTCCTTTTGCCTCAACATTTTCTGAGCTATATTGTACACAAATTCAATCTTGATTAACACATATTTTGTCGTCTGTGGGAGCTTTTGAATTGAACCACCCAAAAACTTTATCGTTTGGTATTGAGTTAAAATGCATTAACTAACGTTTTGCAGATTTCAGCTATTTTAATCCATTACCAGACGGCAATGATTTTGGACAGGTAAAAATCCAAAAGATTGCAGACGGCAAGTTCAAGTGAATGAGAATTTAATTTTTTTTTCTTTCTTGGTAGAAAACCTTGTGGGAAATGGGAAAAAATGCATGTCACAATCAATTTCCTCATTTCCCTCAATGTTTTAAAACCATTTACCTTATGTGCCGTCAAGAAGCGTCATAATGTGGGAATAGGTTAACCCATTACCACACAGTGACTCCTTTTGACTCCCCTAAAGAATAAGGCTTTGGAAAACATTGTGGAAAATGAAGAAATTGCTTGTAACAAGCAATTTCTTCCTTTCCCACAATATTTTCTACCCCTAAAGACCCAAATTTGCTATATTTCATTTGCTTAAAATTGTCTTCTGCAATATCTTTGAATTTGGGCCAATCTAATCTTTTGTCGTTTGGGAAAGGGTTAATATTCAGGCAGATGTTGACAGGTCTAATCCTCAACCTGGATGAACTATTGGTCAATCTATATTTCAATTAAAAATAAAAGATTGAAAACTTTTGTAGAATTTTAGTACATTCATAAATCGTTGTAAATTCAAAGCCGGTCACTAATGCAAAGCAATAATTGGCTGAGTTGCCCTCTAAAATTTTCATTCACTCACCTTTTAATCGTGCTAAAGAAAGAAAACAGAGAGAGGCAAATGGAACAGGTGTTAATGAATTCAAATTAATGGTAATAAAAGCCAAAATTTTATTAGTAAGCCCCCTCAAATTGTTGACATTTATTGTGGAAAAAGTCATATTGTTTTACAAATTACAACTGACCGGGTATTTTAATCGTGACCTGGGATATTTCTTTTAAGGTAGAATACCCGTAATGTTGCCATTTTGAGATTCATATAAGATCGGGTTCTTTCGAACGGCGTCTTTACGTATCCGAACGTATTCGGGCGCGGTCGTAAACATTCGGCGGTGGAGAGTTCCACCGCCGAATGTTTTCGATCGCGCCCGAATAATTCCGACGTCACGCGAATCTCATTAGGGGTGGACTACCTTAATATGTGTATGTGAACGCTTTATATTTTGATACATTACATGGGCCCATGCAAGATACATTGTATTTCAGGCATCAGAACAACATAGAGACAGTCAGAGTTTACATCGTTGTGGTGCAATACCGGTACCTAAGCCCAAAAAGAAAGAAGTTTTGCTTTAGAAAATCGGTTTTTGATCTCTGTTAACAGGAAAGTATTGACAAGTATTGGTCTGCAAGATACACATTACCATTACTTGATAAAATTCATTTTGTGGTCCGTATGACAACGGGACGAACGATGTCAGCATATCAAATTCCATGGGACATATTAAATGATATGAGTTATCAGAATTTCATTTTAATGCGAGTAACAGATAAGAGTAGTTCAACCGACATCCTAAATATGAAATTTCACACCCAAACCTATGTTATAGTGATAAATCAAATATTTCAAACACTTGATAATAGGCATCGTTTTAGTAAAGAAAAAATGAAACAAATAGAAAAAAATTAAAACATGACGCATATACTACATAGGGGGCCTACATGTCATCTTAGGAAAATCAGAAACCCATAATGACTCCTGACCAAACTGCTGAATGTCAGAAAATATTGAAAGAAAAGAGGAAAAGCTGCATTTTCAATATATTCTTCAAAATATGCTATAATGTACACGAACTGTATGTGACAACATTAAGCATTGTCATATCAGAACTTTGGTTACAAGCCAAAGACAGCAATAATTAAGTATAGAAAGAATGGACCTACCTTCCATGGTTTGGTAGATTTCATCCGGGTGCACGATCCACCAGTTTAGCGGGTCAGAAACATACCACAATCGAAACGTCAACGTCAGAATGAACAACACCCATTCAAAATGTACCGGGAATAAAGTGTCACTAGCCTCGTCAATATCAACTTCTACGTTGTCACCGGAATATCTGACTTTGCTTTTAGTTACATTTGAATAGTCTTTACCGTTACTTTTGTTATTGTTATCACTTAAATCACTTTCATTTTTGTCTTTGCCTTTCTTAATGGCTGCTTTGGACTTTGTTTTAAATTTATGATTCTCTTTGGCAGTAACGCTGCTTTCCTTATCATCGGTTCCATCACATTTGAACTTAGGATCGTCTTTAATGCCATTTGCTATAAAACCGTTAACTTTACTCTTGTTATCCGGTGTTGTAGAGCCATTACAAGTTTTCATTTGACTTTCTTGTTGGTGTCTACTTTTATTGTCCAGTGGTTTCGAATCAGGAAACTCACGATCAGCTTCACTACTGTTTATGCAACTTTTCACTTTGTCTCCACTAATATTTATTGCACTGTTTGTATGAACACTTGCTTCGAAATCGAGCCCTCCGAGTTCTTCATCGTTTGAATCCCTGTCGATGTCATTCAGGTCCATAATTCCGTTGGTATTATTTTTGTTTAAAGTTCTGGAGTTGTCAAAGCCATTTCCTCGCATTGCACCGTCTTCAGAATTATTGTCTGTTGACAGAGCCCCAGATCCGTTTTCATTATGGTCTGTATGTGATTGGCCGTTTTCCTGCTTTTTAAGAAGCTCTTTCTTCCTTCTTTGTTTACCACCCATGATCGCTGAAAATAAAAATGATGTAATGTAATGACAAAAACCGCTAAATATTTTATGCTCATCCCAAAAATCCTGCTTTAGCAGATAGATACAGTATCTATGCAGAATCGGTGCTATCATTTTATCATTTTATTAGGACGATAATATGACAAAGAAATATATTTCTTTGTAACAAAAGCTAATAAAGTTTTATACATTTCTATAATAACATTATATGTGAAACATAAGTCTATATATCATGGGCGAGTTATGACGATTTCCGTCGTTTATTTCCTAGTTTGTTAGGAATGCGAACAATAACTGTAACGAATCCTTGGAAAAGGGAAGCCTTCAAAGAGATTAACATGGATAAAGATCAGTCTGCATAAGTAAACAGAGGCAAATAAAGCTACTCTTTTGCAGTCCCTATTGGTACAAATGATTAAGCCACATGAGGACAATATGGATCCTGATCAGACAAAGGTTATAGGCCCCTACGTAGAGTCATCTTTATCCATGATGGTCTAAAATGCATATTGGACCCTGTCTTTCATACCAAAGTTCATACTCATACCCTTCTGGTGGTTTAGTTGTTCTAAAATGAGATACTGCTATTTGAACATCATGCTATATTCATCAAAAACATACTTTCAAAGAAAAGTATAGCTCTCGATAAATGACCTGGCAGGGCATCTCTAGCTCATAGCTAGAGATACTCTGCTAGGTCATTTATCATAAGCTATACTTTCTACATAGACCTACCTAACAAAAGTCTATTCCATGAACCAAGATAAAAGTATTTTTAGTTTTTTCTTTAATACATCCTATCCATCAATTTCCAAAAGTATCACATTTTGTTTCAACACCACACTACATTCATAAAATCATTTATGATCGATGCACGTACATACTTAAAAAGCATTTCATTTAGGAAATAAATTGAACGGAAATAAAAGTGGCTTTGAAAAAATACTCGATGAATAATTTACACCCAGCCTTGACAGCAGACGATAATATTTTCACTTTTAAAATCCAATCGATATATTTAAAATTAAAATTTAAAACTTGCACCAAAAATCCATAACCGCACAAATGAGCAAAACTCACTTTTCACCACGTGTATAAAAATGCGCTCATTTGCATAATTGCGAGAGGATAATTAATTTCAACGTCTGTCATTTTGTCGTCTGCACTGCTTATGATCCGTCTGCTCTTACCGACCTTTTAATTCAGCGTGACTTTTCGATTTTCTATTTACAAAGAGGGGTCTGCCCTTAACCCGAGATTCAGCGATCATGGATATCACTGGTGATGAACTCAGCCAAAGCGAGGGACGTTTTTTCGCGATCAATGTATTCCATCGGTGTCGTAGTTACGATATTGTATAACAACACCGACAGTTTGTCAATACAAAACGGTAAACCCGGTCTGTTTTTAGAACAAGTTCATTGTCATTAGAAAAAAATCTATAAACTCACATTTAAAGATTCATACTTACAGTTACTTACTTATTTTGGGGGTAATTTTCTGTAAAAATAACAGTACATGATTAAAATATGGCCTTTAATATTTCTCTGTGCAAAATTTCAGCTTCTTCTGACCTGTACTGGCTTAGATTACGACGGATATAAAACCCCATATAGTGCCACCACTGACCTTGAGACTCAAATGTACTTTTAATTGTTGACTAATCCACGTGAGAGGGGTTGTATGTTTATACTGTACGGTATATTTTTGTCAAAATAATTCAGTACTGCGACAACATCACATAGTTACCGTGGTCGAGTGGTAAAATCAGCGTTACCAACATATATAAGTTGGAAGATGTGGGTTCGAATCTCACATAATCGCGTTTTAATTACCATTTTTTTTTGTTTTTATTCTTTTTATTATTTAATTATTCATTTTTTCCATCACCTTAGATACCGTTCTAAACGATAGCTTTGCACCAAGTTCTAAGTAATTTAATTTAAGTAATACAATTTGTTAAGTCATAAATGTCAGACATGTCTGATTTGTAGGCTTACATAGATATAACCCTAATAACCCTAATCATTTTTAATGTATACACATTTTGTATGGACAAAACATATGAAAAGAAAAAGGCGCACTACAAAGATCAAAGGAAATAGATCGAGTAAAAAAACATGAAAAAATATAGTGGAGTTTTCTGGTATCGAACCCTGGCTAAAATATTTCGTTATATTGTGAGACCACAACCTTACCCACTTTGCCACAGAGACCTTTTATGAATGCGACTATTGTTTTATATAAAATATTTTAACAACGGTTGAATTTAAACAAAGGGGTTCCGAAAACCCGTTTTACCTTCTTAGTTGGACTCGTCTGTCCAAAGGTCATGGTTTATTTATAGCACATCATTTCGTAAACACGATCAACCAGCTTATATTTTACATAGTTATACACCGCTGCATGATTATCGATTTATGTCATTTACTGTATGATCTTCTATTATGTCATATAAAGTCTATAAACGATGTAACAACATGGTAAAAGCCAATTTTTGTGGATCAGTAGAGATTTAGGCCTGGGGATACTAATGTACCTTTAAACGCAAAATATCTATACCTTGTTGTAGCGAAAATTGTTTTTTATTCACCACCAGTGGGTATGCGCTGTACTTTATCGTTGATTCGATGCATAGAAATGTTACGTTGGTACAAAATTGTCAAAATTTGGATATGGAAGAGTCATACGGTTGTAAATTCATTTTTAATCACATTCTTTAATCAGCCATGGTTGACCAGAGAACACCTAATCCATGATACAGACCCGCTGTGTCACTCGAATTAGAACAAATTGATAAACTCTTTACCAGGCGTCAAAATTTTGATTGGTTCAAATTCAAATCAAAATGTTATGTAATTCATGTTGTTGTTGTTGTTGTTGTTGTTGTTGTTGTTGTTGTTGTTGTTGTTGTTTATACCAAATATTTATGAACACCCGTACGGTTTAGGTATTCAAAAACTTTGAACTCATTGTTTGTATAGGGACAATGTGTCCATTTGTCTAAAGGCCGTTCTCATTTCGAAGCAGATATCTCGTATTGTGACAATCGTTAGCCATGTTCACATTAAGATTACCATTTGTTTTTTTTTCTGCATTCAACAAATTCGTCAGACTGCAAAAACACAAAATTCAAAATGTCTATATCGGAGGTTCAGGTTATGATGTAACATTCTTACAAATATTACTTTTCAATACAATTTTGCATGAATTGGTTAGAATGCTGCACGTAGGTTTCGAGCCATCACATGCAAATTTACATTACTTTTGAGTTTGATTATTGCATTGTTTATTATACTGGTCAACTTTTGTGAACAAGTGTTATGATATCGTAAATGGATCATAGATGAGTTATTTGATAGGCCATTCGATATTTTGATTGAAGTCCTGCGTCGGACGGTCAATACATCATTAAAAACAAAACATTCTACTCATATCACTTTTTATTGTGAATTATTTTCACCAAATGGTAAAATTATTGAAAGGGTTAAAACCATGTTCAATTTAGGATTTATGAATTTTAATTTCACGCAATATATCGTCTTAGCGCTAGATTTATACATGATTAATTAAAGCAATCAAAAAGAGATCTTTGTATTCATGAACTGTCACGTGAAAAAGCTACTAAATGAAATCTAGAAAAAAAAAATACCGACTATAACGTACAGACTGGTATTTTCTACGTCTGGATCAGCGGTTTTTTTTGGGGTTTTTTGCAGTCAAAGGAATACAGAAAACCCAAAAGTACAAATCGTCGTTGTTATTGCAAAACCTCGAGGTTTTCCAATAACACCGACGAATTATGAACATCTAAACGCAGAGCATTTTACTTGACAAAAACAAGATTTGTGGTTAAAGTGCGGGGGGGGGGGTTTCTATCGAATAGAAATAAGCTTGGGCATGGGAAGTGAGACCGTGTGACATTTGATACTCTAAAACAGCCATATCATCCTGCGTATACACAAGCAATCTGATCAAGATCCTTGCTACCCATTAACGGTTGCTACAAGTGCATATGAAGAAAGGTAAACAAAAAATGTCATTATTCATTAGATGTGTATAATTATGGGTGCATGTTGGTCCCAAAATCAAGACAGACCTTTTAATATAAGCTATATAATTCTATTGTCGATGGATCACTAAAGCATAAGAATAAGCATGAGCTTAATAAAGCTTCAATTCGATAGTGTTAAATGGAAACTTAGATTTCATGAAGTACAGTAATCGAAAACACAACATTTTGATTGTGTATCTACTTTCCTTTGAACTCTTCATTTTTGGAGGCTGGTCACTATCACTATAGTAACGTGGTCAATTTTGCCCACCCAATTTCCGAATTCACTTGAAACTTAATTGAACCCCTTCCTAATATAAAAACCATAAAACTGTAACCTTGCCGCTTAATAAGTTATGGAGAATAGCAATTGATTGTGTGCTAAAATTAGAATGGGTTTAACGTTAGGCCTATGTTTTGATTAACCGTCGGTGTTGTTACAAAATCTCGTAACTACGGCTTGAATAAAGCCGTAGTTACTAGATCTAATAACAACATCTAATTAGAAATACTATTTGTTTGTCCGAATCTACGTTACGATTAATTGGATAAAATCGTTCCCTATTGGAATGTCCCTTTTCATGCTTGATGAACATTACTTTGAATGAATTGCAAAATGTTTACGACGTCGCCCGATTAATTCCAACGTCGCGTAAATCTCGTAAGGGGTTGACTACCTTAATGCCTTTATTTATGTTTTCAACACTGAAAACTCTTAACCACAAGAGGTGGTCTAGCATTTCCCGCCAAAACCACAGATGGAGTTTTTACCTTTGCCAGAACAAGAACATGTTTAGGTAAGTTGCAAATGACGAAATAATCATAGGCCTACATGCAATTTAAAAGAAAGCGAAAAAATTTGTATGCCTTAGTATAGATTCAGCCTATTGAGTAAAAAGAAGAAAATGTTAGTTAATAGCATATTGATAATTATCTCATTTTTATTCAAAGACTATTATTCCCAAGGCATAAAAATATAGGCCTACTGATTGGAAAAGAGTTAATTTGCATGTCGTCAGATGTCGTAAATCAAGCAGGCGACAAATTGAAAGCTTTAAAGGTGCAATTCACGATGTAAACTGCAATAATTTATACCCTAATGTGCTGTAATAATAAGCTGTAGAAGTAGCGAACAAATATTTTGTATTTTAAACCTTTCCCAAACGGCAAAAATTGGGACTGTCCCCGTGCTAACGCTTCTGCGAATGACAAAATATGTGTTGACGAAGATGAGCCTTACATACAATATAGCACAGAAAATATTAAGGCAAAAGAAGAAAATGCTGATTATCAGCATTTACTTCTTTTGTCTTAATGTTTTCCCAAGCAATTTCTATTACAGGCGTCAAAAGCAGGTGTTGTTTGGGAAAGGGTTAAACCTTTCTCATACAATCCCTGTCTTTAGACCTTTGGCAAACATTTGAGAGTATACACTGAACAGATCTTCTAAACCGCCACGGCATGTAACTTCGTATAACTCCATTAATATTTTGGATAGGAGCTTGAAATTTTCAAATAAAGAAGATGAACCAATTCAACAGAATATGCTTAAATTTCATTGAAGCCTTTTGACAATAACATGTAAAAAATGCATATTGAAAAGGGCCACTGTCACGTCTACATTTTCACATCAACAAGGCAAACTGTAAGCGAGGGATGTGACATCACTCTGCGTCAATAACAATGCTTGACAACGAGCCTCATTCAGTTGTAGCTACCTGAGAAGTTCTGAGGCATCATTCTAGACGTCTCAGTAGCCTAAGTAAGTATGTACGACTTCCGGTTTCGTGTTTTTTCTCCAAAACTTCGTGTAATGTCATGTGATTACTTTAGAGCATTTCTCCAATTTGAATTCATATGTGCATTAAATCTGGGTGATATTTGTTGACCGTTAACGAAAACGTCGGCCAGCCTTCTCTTTTAAATGCTTTGATGGTGTTCTACGGAATACAAAACGTGCTATTAAAAAGAACAAAAAATCAAGTTTGTAAACATAACTTTGTATCCTCCTGAATAGCATACAGACCTCAATGATCCATTACTGATATGCATAACTGATTAATAAGTAATGTCTTTCGTCAAAAAAGGTACATGTGGAATAATGATAAATTGTATGGTAGAATGTACAGGTCATGATTTGTGGTGCGTTTTAACATGTTTTTGGGCCATATAACTCGTTATAAAGAAGCAATAGAAAAATAACCGATAAATTTAACAACAATGTCGGCATATCTTCACTTTAGAATGCTTTGTCGTTTTCTATGGAATATAATACATGCCAAAAGAACACTAAATTGCAGTTTGTAAGCATAAATTTAAATTCTCTCTATTAGCACACACGCGTCAAACATCAAGTACTGACATGCTAAATGTGTGCAAGAGACAAGGCATCTCTAAGAAAATGAACATGTGAAGTAGTAATGTTTTGTATGGTGGACTCTAAGGGCCATGCTCTTTGATGCACTTTGACACGATTTGAGGTCCATAAAATTCGCAAAACAGAAAGCAATCAAAAACAGTTAATGCATTTTGCAGTATCATGATCAACCTTTTGAAACATGCAAATATCACTTAAAGGGGTCCATGCCTTATTCATGTTGACGCCGCTTTCGATAAGCCCAACAGTCCGACCCATATCACTGAAGGACATCCGGCCCATGGAGTTGTTTTTTCTTTGTAAAATCGGCATGTCGGATCAATGTGAACTAATGCTTGGATAAAGTTGTGCAATTTAACTCATCACATCGTGCACCACGTGCAAAAACTGGTTTTATATAAAAAACGCTACACATTAAACGTTGTTGTTTTAATTTCGACTTTATTGCGTTAAATCGATAGCTAGTGATCACAAAATATAATGTGCAAAATATTGTTTCAAACGAGCTTTTCGCTTTTCATTTATACCAAAAAATATGTTCTGAAAAGTGGC
This sequence comes from Fragum sueziense, assembly GCA_963680895.1. Taxonomy (NCBI): domain Eukaryota; kingdom Metazoa; phylum Mollusca; class Bivalvia; order Cardiida; family Cardiidae; genus Fragum; species Fragum sueziense. Next base: position 27,861,821 of record OY804603.1, read on the forward strand.
GGTTTAGAACATCTGTTCAGTGTATAACAGTATTTTTATCATTTCACTGTACTGTTTTCCATTCACGTAGCCTACAATTACATAGCCTGCATATTTGTTTAAAACTGATCCCCTTTCACGCAGCGAATCAAAACCAATTTTAACAGCTCTCACATCCGACAATTTCATTCTCGAAATAAAATTGTTATAAAAAGTTCACGACATTTTGGCGCGAAACAACAAAGAAACAAAGAAGTATCAAAACGGCAGGAAGAAACTTAGTATTCAGGAATGCATTCTTACCCTTTCCAACGCAAGCCCTGCTTTTGACGACCCTGCAGGATATCAAAGTAGAAACCTGTGAGGGAAAAGAAGAAAATGATGACGATCAGCGTTTTCTTCTTTTCCCCAATGAGTTTAATTGCAAAAGATCTTACACTTAAATTAATGTTCTCAGTAACATTTGGTCTCTTACTTCTGTGCAGGCAAAAGCTTTCGGTTTTTTTTTTTTTTTTTTTTTTTTTTTTTTGTGATCGGCCCAAATTAAAATAGTGTTGTTTGGGAAAATGTTAACGTCCGATGACGCATTTTGCATACGAATCCTAATCAATTGATGGCATATTCAATAGGATACTTGCGCAAATGCAAAAAAAATAAAATGAAAAAAAAAAAAAAAAAAAAAAAAAAAAAATAAAACACTAGACCTGGCGGATGAGGAAGATCGGTATTGAGGTGTTGAGGTGGTTGTGGGATAACTTTCAGTCTTTGTGCAAGAAAAGAACATTATATACTTAAAGAAAAATGATTCGCAACAACAAATAATTTTGATCATTCGTTTTGTTTTTGTCTTTCTCAAAATCACCCTCATTCGAGTACTTTTTTCAATGCATAGTAAAAGTTCATCATTTGACTTTCTAGTGTCAAAATTTCGTCAATGCCACAAGTTGAACGTGCCATAAATATGCGTTTAAAGGAGAGCTGTTTGGCGTCAATGTTAAATGCGTTCTCGCACGCAATCCAATTTGACGTTCACGATTCCTGGCTGAAATTTGATTGCTGTACTGTCCATGAATAGCATCAACAGTTTTTTTTTTTTTTTCGATGAGAAGATTTGTATACGTAGGTACAATAAGCGAACGTTATCGTCCTGACGTCATGACGTTAGACGTTGACGACCGCTTTTCGGGCGACCGTCAGTTGTTCTGTTCGTTCTAAGACGTTATCTCAAGCAATATTTTGTCAACCAATGCACACCAAAGTACTTGACGACGTCTTTGAATAAGTCAAAAAAGATATGAGGGATTAAATCCAAACGAGAATCGTTGCCTTTTGTCGAGTCGACGTGCATCTACACAAATCAAAAGTTTTATGTAAAGTTTGAACTTTTAAAGGTTTGCACATGAGAAACGTGTAAACGTCTATTTTGACGTTATCTAACTTGTAAGATAGGTTCTAACGTAAACCACCGGAACGAATTAGTTTATATTGATAATTGTAAAACTATTGTACTAGCATGTATTATGGACAGTTGTCTCATACAATAAAGAAACTTGAAACTTGAAACAAAAACATCAATATCAAGCTACAATTCCCTGTAATAATCAGTAACAACTTTGACTGTATAACATAAAAGAGTTAAGAGAAATAACAAAACATAGTTGTTGCGTTTCTTCTTTCCTCTAGTAGGCCTATATTAGAAACAGCATTAGAAAAGTAAATACAAATTGAACATGTGATGGGTTGGTGATATTTGTAAGTTGGGATTCCAAATCTCAATATTGTGTTGTTGGTACTCATGTTAAAGGGGGACGAGCTAGGCTGTAGAAAATGCAAATGGTACAATAATTACAAACCAGAAATAACGTATGAAATTACCAACCTGAAGGGGTAGATCATTTATGTCCATTGTTAACACTCCACGAGCTTTATTAAGTATTAAAATCCAAGTCAATTAATAACATGCTGGCATCCTTGTTTTTGTTTTGTAACGGCTACATAATTATGCCCAACCTTCAAAAATCAATTACGTCAGAGATACGTCATCTGTGCTCAGCGAAATTTAACACACCGTACAACCGGCTGCGTAGAAAGTCTGCGAAGACAGATTCGGCATCTGATGTCATGTGCATGGTAGGTCAAATGAATTTACTTTTATAAATAAACGAAAGGATCTTTGGTATTCTATAGTTGATAAAAACGCGTATAAATGTTAAGTGCTTGTACAAAATAAACATTTTCATGTATTCCTCGCAAATAAGGTCACAGTCATCGACACAGCCGGTTGTATGGCGTGTTAATACCGCGGAGGTGTGTCTCGTTGACCTTGACCTTGTCTTGTTTTGAAGTAAAAATAGAATGTGTAAACACGCTTTTAAAGGATTGATCCATAGCAAAGGAAAGATGGTTATTCGCCGAGATTGAGGTTTTTATGCATTGCTAATTGTTTTTCCATGCACAAATATGAGTTCCCGAACAGTTCGGAAGCATAAAAATTTAGAATGAGCCCCTTCAATAATCTTGAACTATACGATGAAGTATTTGCATTTTGGAATCTCAATCTTCAGTTTGTAAACCGTTGAAAGTTTCCAAAGCGGCAATTAGACAATCGAAAGATGCTGAATACAAGAAAATTCATGTTGATCAAGATAGTATTTTTTGAACACAGTGACACGTACAGAATTATTAGGGTACCCAACCCCTCAAAGGCATCAAATAGCCAGAAGGAAAATTTGAAAAGTGCAAAATAATTCCTAAATTGTGATACATTTCCATTCCAAATACAAACATGAGCATTTTGTACGGCTTAGAATTTTGAAATAATGCATCCTCATGGAATTATTTGAAAAAAAAAATGTTCAAAATTACCTCCCTTGCATATGAACATAGGGTAAAATAATATTTGTAAATTATATTCTTGAAACATAATCTTATATGCGGCACGGTGAATCAACTTATGTGAAGTGTATTTACAATTGTGTGTAATTTGGTGCATTTCGTATGGCTAATAAGTGAGGATTTTTCAGGGTCTGTAAACCCTAACATTGTCTTCTTTTGACCCAATTGTCCGCAAACATTTATTGAAATGGATGTCAAAATCAGGTCTTGTTTGGGAAGGGGTTAATCCAAACAACGAGATGATTGGAAGTGGGTTAGTACTTTATTAGCTCAATTGTGGTAGATTCCTTTGTTAGTTCAAGGTCAACTTTCTAAATGATTACAAAGCTTAAAGTCCGGTCACGATAAAACGACAGTAAAAACTTTCGTCTAACTAGCATGGGTCTCTTTAACCCTTTCAATTAAAAAACGTGGGTAGATGTACCAGCTGTCTTGCGAACATGTCTTGTATTTTAGTATCAGTTTAATTTTATCGGATTTTTTACCTGTTTTCAACTACAATGGTCATATCGCGCGGCTGGAGCACCTAACCATGGTTTCGTGTTGTTTCTCATACCAACACAACCGCAATACCCTAACCGAGCCTCCAGCTGCTCACTCACGTAGGTATCAAACCATTGGTGGGTGACATTTTTGTCAGAAAAGATATACTGAACAAAAGTGAAAACGCTACACCTATTTTGCTTGTTACATTTCTTTTAAATACAACAAGTGAAAAAAAATAAATGAAAGTGTTTCGCATTGTTCATTGACTTGGTTGTACAAATACTAAACGTTTTGTGGATCTTAATTACGGGGATGAAAAACTGACCCTTTTAATGTGACAGGGGTCCGATTTTCAGGTGTACAATTTGAACGGAAATTTTAAACAATTTAAACCCTCAGATATCCAAGCATAAGAATGTAAACCATGCCGGACTGCACGGAATGATAGTCTGACAAGTTACCAGTCAGGAAATGTAAAGAAGCTTGCATAACATTGTTTCAGCGTTTAGAAAATGATGTCTGAAAAGCAAATTATTCATTTTGTTCAAAAGCTTAAAAAAATTACAATGTAATCCCTATGGGAAATTGAAATCGCTATTGCATGGACATCTGGGAAAAATCTTAGTCGAAAAAAGGGTTCAAAAATCCCCTGTAAAGCCTGTATGATGTTGGAAAAACCCAAATCGAAAACGGTGATAAATTTGTGAATAAGAAACATTTCAAATTCCCTATTTGTTTATGTCGAAGGGAGGTAATTCGCAAAATTGACAGATTAGACATTGATTTTAGAGCTTGCTACAAGAGCAAAGTGAGATTTTAAGTGTTTTTCTGGTAAATCGGATATGACCAATTTCGAATAAATAATGAAACATTTTCTGAGCATGCGCATACGCGGCATTAGACGAAATTAGCTCTAAACGCATTAAGGGTCATAACTCTGACATTAAAAGAGACAAGGCAATGAAATTTTGACAAAACGATAGCTGATAGCCTGGGAAATAACATCGAAATATATTTCATGCTATTTGTTCGATACTTTTCCAGAAATAAGAAATCTTTCAGTGTAGTGTTTTCACTTTTGTTCAGTATATTTGCCACGACCGGGGATTGAGCCTTTTAAATTAGTATATATGGTAGCCTAATGTATTTATCCTATAGCATGGAAACATTTTGGAAGAAGGTAATGAGATCATGCAGAAAATCAGCATTCAGGTCGCAGCCCTTAAATGTTTCCAAATATGTGAGAGTCGAGAAAGGAAATGAGTAAACCCAGCCCACCCTACAGTAAAGGATATTTTCTTTTTTCTTAAAACGCCACGTAACTGCAGCTCGGTTTAAGGTATCCAACCCCTCAAAAGCACCAAAGACCCAGATGCGTAATTTGACAAGTACTAGTAATTCCTAAACTGTGTTATATTCCCATTCCAAATACAAACATAAGCATTTTGAACGGTTTAGAATTTTGAATTTATGCATACTTATGGAAATATTTGACAAAAATGTTCAAAATTACCTCCCTTGCATATGAATATAGAGTAAAATAATATTTGTAAATTATTTTCTTCTTGAAGCATAATCTTGAAATCCGGCACTGTGAATCAACTTGTTTGAAGTGTATTTACAAGTGTGCGTAATTTGATGCATTTCGTATGGCTAGAAAGTGGTGAATTTTTGAGTATCTGTAAACCCTAAAAAACCTAAGCTACAGTTACGAGGTTTTTGAAGAAAAGGGGCGATATCTGGGTTGCCCCGACCCGTTCAATTTCGCAACGGGGTAGCTTTTAACCATGAACGGAATATTTGTCCTTCTATTGAGAGACAGGATTTGATGGGACACGGCTAATGGACGTCATAGAGAGCTTAAATACATGAACTGTGAAAACTCACACACTTCTAGCTAAGGTTTGTATAGGTCTAGAGAAATGAATTTTGAAGTATAGGCCGAAACATGAAAAGGCTTGGGAAAGAATGAGCTGGAGAACCCATCATCATCCTTCTACATTATAGGTTATCTGGGTTGCTCCCAATCCGAGATTTCTCTGACGAAGTTTGCTCTTTGATATGTTGATGTCGCTTATTTACATCAGAGCGCACTACCATTCAAAAACAAAGGAAAGTTCGACGCGAGTTGTGGCGCTTTGTTTATCGCCGGATCTTAACCGCTATCCTTAAAACGCCTTATGATACCGATCAATGAACCATTTATTGTCATGCCCTTTGAAAAATTTAAGACCAAAAAGAATTTCTAAAAGGTTTATAGGCAATGTTTTGCAACAGCCCTCACCTGAACAGCCATAGTTTACAATGAACTACTTTCCTCTGTTTTTGAATGGTAGTGCGCTCTGATGTAAATGAGCGACACCAACATATCAAAGAGCGAATTTCATCAGAGAAAATCCGGAGTAGGTTGCCCAGACCCGTACAATGGACTTCCAGCTAGCTAAAATAGACGAACTGTAAAAAACTCACAAACTTCTAGCAAGATTTAGAGACCTTTAGACAACATCCATCCTACAATAAAGGGTGTCTGGGTTGTTCCGACCCATTCAATGTCGCAACGGGCAGCAGTTTTTAATTGGACGTCCGAAAGGACGTACAATTCTTATAACCACTTTTGGACAGGCGAAATGGGTTTTCATTACCAAAAAACCCTTTCTCAGACTCAATTGCCAGTTGACCAAAATTCAAAATAGATTTTGCGACCATACAGGAAAACTGTCGTATCTTTTCCTACTTTCGATGTGTTCTCTAACAAATACTATAAGATTCATTGGCCGATTCAATTCATGCCACGTCTTAACCAACTTTACGATCTTTTTTCGATTTAATCATTTTCTTGTAGTTTTTTGACTTTCGTAATATTTATTGTGTAAAGGGTAAGATCTTTAGAAAGCGATACATGCACAAGGGCGGATCCAGGAATATTTTCCGGGGGGGGGGGGTCTAAGCTCAAATTTTTTTCCAGGGGGGGGGGGGGGGGGGGTCCAAGCCCAAATTATGGCTTAAAATGTAGTAAATATGTAACGTTACACTAAATTAAATAGTCAAAATTCAATTTTCGGCCAATGCCAGGGGGGGTCCGGACCCCCCCCCCCCCCGACCCCCCTCTAGATCCGCCCATGCATGCATACACTATGGTTATAATGTAAACAGACATCCTATATCATCAGCAGCAGCGATAGCTCAAACGGGAAAGGATTAACCTCGCAACATTTTTTCAGTTTGAAATTTGGAACGCCGTTGGTTCAAAACCAGTTCGGATTATTTCTTCTGTAAAACGTTTGTTTTTCTTGATGTGTTTACTGAAAACACACATTTTAGAATGATTACCCAATTTAATGCACGTATTGTGTATGATAGGTTCCTTTTCTTTGATCATTGTTGTTTAAGTCTTTGACATATTTAAAGGAACGGGGTTTCCACGAGACGTACTTTGGAACCAGGGTTTTGAAATTGATTATCGGGGAGTGAGTTCATTTCGCAACTCGGGTTCGACTCGATGACAAATCGGGGTTCCATCTGAACAGCCTCAGATGAGACACTAGTGAAATCCACCTATTCAGAAAAATAGTTGCTCTTACGAGTTTTTTTTTCTCCATCATCTGTATCACTGATATTCGACAGTATCATGACCTATTTACATACTGATCGATGATCATGACAACAATGATTATTACTAGTATAAGACTAAGTGATGTAGCGATCTGTATTTATTTCGTTTAAGAGACCCGTTTACGTGTATTGAGCTAAGAAGATGAAGCAATGGGTCTGCAACAGATGGTACCTGGATGATCGTATGAATATGTTTACAGATAGGGACATTGCTATTCTCAAATTTTCGTTGATAATGATATGAAGATTTAAATTGCTTATTGTACTCCACTGCCATTTTCCCCGACGACACGTTCCCAATTTCTTCTTTTTATGCACATATGTAGATGTAAGGATGCTGCGGTAGTACTTGTATGAGGAATCCATGGTTAGGTGCTCCAATTCATCTGGTATTTTGTTTCAGGAAAAGTATGTATTGAATTTGTTTTGTAACCACAACCAGGGAAAACTGCTACCGTGTTTTTTTCTTTTTTTTTACTCTAAACAGGAATAAAAATCAAAGTGTTTGGAGCACTATATTTAGACGCCTCTCATTGATTGAGCGGAATTGTATGTAAATGATCGGCGTTTCATTACTTTATTTCGTTAAATTTGTGTTAAGATCGATTCTAAATCACTGCGGTCGTTTTTTCGCCAACGATGGTGGAGATAGAAGTCGAACAAGAGTGCCATGGTCACAATATACGCCGCCACTTATAAAACTTGAGACAAAAAAAAATGACATTGACAAGGATTTATAAATATTCACACAAAAACCTGTAAAAAGTTGTGCTCACAAAAAGGTTTTTATAAATATCCAGTCAAAAACCTGGAAGGAATTGCGTTCACGAGACTGAAATATCATTAAACCCTAGAGACTAAGATTGAAGGGGGCATAACTCAGGCAAATATCAATGAACCATAAAATCCTTACTTCATGCACATCTACCAATTAAGGTAATAACATCCACCAAGTTTCATAAGGATCCAGTCAGAATCTTAGAAGAAGTTGTGTTGACAAGGCTGCAATTTCAATCAGCCCCAGAGACTAAGTTTTAAGGGGGCATAACTCTAGCAATGAACCATAAAATCCTTCCTTCATGCAAATCTACCAATTGAGGTGATTGACCAAGTGTCATTAATATCCAGCCATAAACGTAGGAGGACTTGCGCTGACAAGGCTGCAATTTCAATAAGCCCCACAGACTAAGTTTTAAGGGGGCATAACTCTGGCAAAAATCAATGAACCATAAAATTCTTCCTTCATGCACATCTACCAATTGAGGTGATAACATTGACCAAGTTTCATTAAGATCTAGCCAGAAACTTAGGAGGAGTTGTGTTGACAAGGCTGCAATTTCAATAAGCCCCACAGACTAAGTTTTTATGGGGCATAACTCAGGCAAAAATCAACGAACCATAAAATCCTTCCTTCATGCACATCTACCAATTGAGGTAATAACATTGACCAAGTTTCATTAAGATCCAGCTAGAAACTTAGGAGGAGTTGCGTTGACAAGGCTGCAATTTCAATAAGCCCCAGAGACTAAGTTATTAAGGGGCATAACTCTGGCAAAAATCAACGAACCATAAAATCATTCCTTCATGCACATCTACCAATTGAGGTGATAACATCGACCAAGTTTCAAGAAGATCCAGCCAGAAACTTAGGAGGAGTTGCGTTGACAAGAAAAGTGGACGGACGTACGGACGGACAGACGGACGGATGGACGGACGGACGGATGGACGGACGGACGGATGGACGGACGGACGGACGGACAGACGGAGAAGATGATGCCAATATACGTCCGCCTCCGGCGGCGTATAAAAAAAGATGATTAAAAAGAACAATGTCTGAGTAGAATTCGAACCCAGGGCCTTCCGGATATAACATGTGTAAAGAGTACAAGGTGAGTGCCCTGCTAAGTGAGCTATCGCGGCTTTCATTTATGTAGCGCGTTGGCTTACATTTTGAATAAATTGCTTTGTAGCGTACTTTATAAAATCAATGAAAAGTATAACTGACGACAATACTCATAGTAAACCGAAACAAGAAGACAAAAGTGCTAATCGCATGGCCTTAATTGAATTTGGTAATCAAATTAATAGTGATTATTCATAGCGACAAATCAGTTGTCTTGAAACGGCAATCAAATCAATTTGAAGCCTGAGAAGGGTTTTCTGGTATTAAAGCCGATTTCGTATGTCCGAAACCGATCTTATAGAAATAAACACAGAAGAAAGAATAAAATATCTTTCGTTCATGTACAATCCCGCTCAATCAATCAGAGACGTCCAATTACAGTGCTCTCAGCACTTTGATTTTTAAAGCCACGAAAGTAATATTTTATAAATTCCTTCTATTGTGAGAAAATATAGATGAATTGTGAAAACAAAATTCTAGTTAAGTTTGTAACAGAACACATCAAATAGCATACTGTGGTCTGGTTACGATTACGATATTATTGCAGATGCCTATAAACAGATTTTACCCAAGTAAACAAGGAAAGGGCGTTCTAAATCACCAATACAATTTTGCATGCGTTTGGTCGAATCTTGCAGGTGTGAAGCACCTGCGAGATTCGAACCAACGCATGCAAAATTACAATACTTTTTGAGTTCTAGACCGTGATGTTTACATAGGTATATTTTTGTAAATATGTACCATATTTTATCGAAATCAGACCGAACCTATTTTCAAAAGCGGTATAATTTCCTATCGAATTGTTCTTAAAAAAACACACCAACAAATTGGTCAATACGACATGGAATCACAATGACACAACAAATCTTCAATTCAATTATGCTGTTACCTGTTACCAGAATCTACCTGACCGATTTGGATATAGCCTTATATGGTTAGAAGCACAGAATGCGAAAAAATGTCATCTAGCTTTCATGAATGCGGTAGATATATTGAGCATTAGCTTACAACAAGTTAAGCCTCTCTTACAACCCGTCGTGCGTCTTTTTAAATCGTACGTTTCAAAACTCTGCAAATTCGCACGATTTATAAAGACGCACGACGGGTTGTAAGAGCGCCTCAAAATATGTGCATTCAAAGCAGGTCAAAGGTATGAATCTCGTTCGAGAAAAGTACGCATTCTTTGTCAATTTTCTGGAATTTCAGTATATCGTTCCCTGCGTCACACGCACGCCTGTCGTACGTGCTCCATACTTCTGTCTTGTGTGCTCCTGGCGTTCTAAAAGACGCAGAATGATCGTAGCAAAGAATTGTCTGGTCAATTCTTTGCTGCGCGCAGTCTGCGTCGTGGTTGTGTCCACCAAAATCGTACGTTGCACGTGCGTCCATCGCACGACTAAACGTATGTTTTAGATGCAGACTGCACGCAGACCGCACGCAGAAGTACGCACGACCGGTAGACTAGCCCTAGTCGTTTCTGTTTGCTGTATTTGAGCAGGGGTTTTCATTCCTCTAAAAGCTTGTCTCTAAAATCCAAGTTCAAGGTTTTCATTGCTGACAGAAACCTAGTATTCTAGACTAGGATGTCATTTAAAAAGGGTCTTCGCTTTTATACTATAGCCTTAATACTAGGCATTGACTAAGCAGCCAGTCTACAATATTTCCAGTCTATTTTTTTTTATTTTTGGACTGACTAATTTGACGCATCACTTTATCCATTTTTGGATAAAAATCACTACGCGGTGCGCAAAACTCAGATCCTGTCGCCAAAAAGTAGCAAGCAGAAAATTGCAAGAAAAACTACAATACCCACTAAATAAAGTTTACTTTTCGTCTCAATTTCATCGAATAAAATAATTAATTCAAATCAGAGTATTCATTTTACTTTATGCAAACATATGAAGCAAATGTGTCGCGTGACAGGAAGTACCACGTGTATGCATTTAATAGGCGCTGACATCTTGAAAGTAGTTAACCCAGAATGCCCACCAGAGATAGATGGTAATCGACAGGTGGCGACATCTATTGGTAGATATTGTAATACTAGGGTCTGGGCCAGACTAGCACGACCGGTTGTAAGAGAGGCTTTATTGACGACCAAGTATTAACATGTAATATGATACTGGAATTGGCTGACACTAATCCGCTATGATAGTTTGCTATCATCTTGAGGTATATTTTGATAGGAGAATATTTCGTCTGAATCAAATAAAGATACGTTTTCAAAGCGCAATAAAGCCGAAGCGCCCCAAGGTTTTTCGTACCTTTTATAAACCATTAGTGTATTTTGTAGTCCATCATTGTGAGGTAATTTATCACAGCCTATTCGAAATCAATCTGGCAGAAACTACTAGATACGTGACCCTGTTTAGCGGCAAGCCAAAATCAACCTTATTTGATTCACCTTTGTCATTCCGATTGGCGAACTAACCCGTTCACGAGCAATCTCAACTGTTGGCGTCATTTGATTAATTAATACGACAATTCCTTCAGAATTTCGCTGCTTTTCAATAAAAACCTCGTAACTGCAGCTTACAAGCTTCAGTTACGAGGTTTTTGTTGAAAAGCGACGATTTTTCTGTTTTATGAATTTCGAAAATGAGGGCAGGTATGCATGTCTTTCATTTAATAAATAAAATTGTTAAGAAATTCGATTTACTCAACATCCGTTACGCAAAATAATTTTAAACGGCCATTTCTCATACAATAGCTATTATCTATCCAGATGTCTGAGCCGGAGGTCGAACCCACAACCTCTGGATTGAAAGACTCCGACGTTATCGTTTAAGCTACCCGGGTCTCGTCCACGAAAAAGTCAAGAAGAATGTATTTTTATCCATCCTAAAATAGTTTCATCTTTACAACTGTACTATTCACATTATATTACCGAATTAACGATTAAAATATACAGTCTTAAAAACGGCACGCGTCATTAATCAAATTTTATATATAGGTCCTACAACATTTTTTAAAAATAAAAAAAAAACCTCTTAACAATCCAAACATAACGTCGATTTTCAACGAAAACCTCGTAACTGCAGCTTGTTTTAAGCTGCAGTTACGAGATTTTTTATTGAAATGCAGCGATATACGTCTATAGCTGCTTGTTTTATAGGGTATGAAATAAAAGACCCAGGATATGGAAAGGGGGTCTGTAAGGCATTTGAGACCAACATGGATTCAGATTACCCGAAAATGCGACTAATAGTCGACATCGAATGAACAAAAGAAAGACAGGACAAGATCAGTGTTTTTTCTTTTATAAAGTCGAAAGTCGTTGTGTCAAAATCAGAGGCTCCTTAAAAGTAGGCCTACTTTCGACACGAGCAATTTCCTTCCTTTTCCTTTTATATTTCATGGCTATGTTGATATACAATGATGACGGGACCGTTATCGACATAACGAGTGTAGTTCCGTGGTTACACGTAATTATTGTAAGAGAACATCATCGTGGGTCCCTGAGTAATCTACACTTAGGCATAGACTGATCTAACAATGCCTTTCTCGAAATCTCGGCTCAAATAAAAAAGTAAACTTACCTCAATTCATATGTAATTAATCCAAGCCAAGAACTTAAACGTATAGTACCTTCTTTCGTGCAAGGTATATGTACAATAAAACGCTTAAAAATATCAACCCAAATAAAATGTTACGGCTGCTTTTTTCCGAACTAACCTTTTCTTATCTTAATCTATGTAAGGCATTCAGTTAAAAATACTTTATTCCTTTGCCATTTTTTCTCGCATTAAACAAACAACGTACTATTGCGATTGGTGGCACACTTGAATACATATAACTAAAACAAACGAACAGTCTCGTTTATCTCCTATCAATCTTTCTCCATTTATCTTTTTATCTTTTTCTCATATTAATAGTATGTATGTGATCACGTATCAATATTAATTCAATATAAATTATCGACTCAAATTTGAAACCTGTCTCTGATTACTAGCAGTATTTGAATAAGTGGACGATAATTATTGATGACGGATTTTAGACGCGTGAGAAGTGACGAGTACAGTCGATTATAGACGAATGGGAGTATTTTACTCCTTTTATAGCAACTCATTTTATAGCACTTTCTCAAGGAGTAGCCTAAACAATAACTGCAGTTTCCACTGTAAAAAAAAGATTTAATAATCCTTTCCCAGAATCAAAGCCCTGAAGGGCCTGAAAGTCGCTACAACAGAATTATTTGTAAAACAAGATTTGCTTTTCATGATCCTATCAGAGAATGCTTTGAAGTATTGAATGAAATGTATGTATGCCCCCACAAGGGTAAACCTTTATTTAACAATTGAAGTAGTGCAATTGTAGAATTAATTTACATCAAGAATGAAAAGGGAAAATTGGCAATAACTCCACGAACATTATCAGCAGAGTTATATTTTTGTACAATACACTTCTACATAATGACACCATCCACCTATGAAGTTGCACGAATCTACCTCGCATAATTTTTAGTAATGCTCTTGACAAACAATTAAATATGAAAATGAACAAAGGGCAAAAACCCAAAAATATGATTGACAGAGTATCAATTCTTACCTATGAAGTTTTATGCGATGTAAACAAGACCTAGATCTCCATTTTAAATACGCAAAATATATTTTGTCAAAATGACGATAAAGTTTATAAACGATGACCGAACTCGTGATTAGATCACATTCTATAGAAACAAATTGAAAAAAAAATAAAATGAAAGAACAAAACAAGTTATAGAATATTTACAGAGAAACACAGCTTTATTTTTCACCCATATCTATATATACAAATTCATAATACCATAGGCTACAGCAAATCCATAGATAATTATATCGTTAAAATGAATGCTACATATGAAAAGCAGTGGAAGCTAGATCTATTTTCAAAATGTTAGATTGGTCCAATTTGTAGGTAATTTTGGGGTGTTTAGTGATTGGGAGTAAAAACGTCGTAACGACAGATTTCTGAAAGGGGCCCATGCTAGGTTTTTATGCTTCTGAACTATTCGGGAACTCATATTTGTACATGGAAAAACAATTTGCAATGCATAAAAACCTCAATCACGGCGAATATCCATCTTTCCTTTGCTATAGATCAATCCTTTACAAGCGTGTTTACAGATTCTATTTTCACTTCGAAACGAGACAAGGTCAAGGTCAACGAGACACATCCCAAGCAGTATTAACACACTGTACAACCGGCTGCGTCGATGACTGTGACCTTATTTGCGAGGGATGCGTGGAAAGGTTTATTTTGTAGAAGCAGTTAGCACTGAACATTTATATGCGTATTTATCAACTATAGAATACCAAAGATCCTTTCATTTATTCATAAAAGTAAATTAATTTGACCTACCATGCACCTGACATCAGATGCCGAATCTGTCTTCGTTGACGACGCAGCCGGTTGTACGGTGTGTTGAATCTCGCTGAGCACATATGACGTACCTCTGACGTAATTGCTTTTTGAAGGTTGGGCATGTGTAACCGTTACAAAACAAAAACAAAGGACAATAGAATGCGGATCTGCACGTTATTCATTGACTTGGATTTTTATACTTGATAAAGCTCAATGAGTGCTAACAATGGACCCCTTCAGGTTGGTAATTTCATACGTTTATATCTGGTTTGTAATTTTTGTGCCATTTGCATTTTCGACAGCCTAGCAGGTCCCCCTTTAATCTGTAGTTGCGATGTTTTGGCTGCATGTCCCGTAAATTGACTGGAATTGATACTAAACTAAATAAAATTCTGGGTAAGAACGATGTTTTAAATGAAATATTTACCCATTTTGTTCTATTCAGATTTCCCAATTTCAGAAGATGTCACAGAAATTCATTGAATAAAATAGATCTATACTTCATAACGCATTCCTCACTTAACTAAAACCCCTCAAAATCACACTTGTCCTCCCTGGTTGAAAGTAAGATACTTTCAAAATACTGAATTTTACAGCTGGGGGGCCATGGACCACAGGGCCCCCGATGGGTCTATGGAAACGCCCTGGCCAGAGCCCCCCCCCCCCGGGAGCTCTTGAGAAATAGCGTTTTCAAACCCCTCAGGAAGGCGTTCATGACACTATAAATACTACCATCTTTTGATGAAAGTTTTCCAAATCATTTATCACTCAGTTTAAAATTATAACTCAATATGATGCACTTTTTTACATCATTTTTTTTTTCAATTTCGAAAAAAGAACTTATACGTTCTAGTATGCAATGGTGACTCAAGGATTTTTTTCCGAGCCTAAATGATGGCATAAAATGTGTAAAATGTGTAACGTTACATTAAAGTTATACAGCTTAAAAATAATTTTCGGATAATTCGAGGAGGGAGGTCCAAAACACACCCCACCGACCCCCTCTCGATCCGCCCGTGGTATGACATGGCAAAAATTTCATAATATGCACATATTTCACGGTAGTTGCAATAATGTAACCGATACCATTTTGAATATTGATCTCGGTTTCGGATAAAATTCCTTCCTATTTGTTGCATGGGCGGATCTAGAGGGGGGTCGGGGGGGGGGGGGGGTCCGGACCCCCCCCCCCCCCCCTGGAATTGACCGAAAATTAAATTTTGACTGTATAATTCTATTGTAACGTTACATATTTACTACATTTAAGCCATAATTTGGGCTTGGACCCCAACTGGAAAAAAATCTTTGGCTTGGCTTGATTTCAAGATTGTATTTATTTTTCGGATGCATCAAGGCAACTATTACTTAGCTATATTTGATCTTTGCTGTTGTGTTTCCACACTTGCACTTTTGTCATCCCTCTTGGTGACCGTGATATTTCACAAGATTGATATCATTTAGGTACGCAATATTTTACAGTCACGGAAATGAATTATCTCTAGAACTGTTTATTGCGGCAAGCCTAAAGTCGTGATTAATGGATAATTTGAGCCTCTAATAATGGTTTATTCACGAATTAATTTCCCCTCTCTTCACAAAAACTATTTTATTTCACGTTGATTATTCGGTGATTAATGATAAGAAATTTAATCGCAGAAACGTCGACTGAATCGACGGACGCTCGACAATTTAATTTGAATGGTAATTCATGCAGATTTTATGATGTAACGTAGAAAATTATACATCTAGGTTTAGTAGGTTATTTTGTTTTTGGTCGGCAAGCGATAACGTCATGATGATACGAAGAAAATGATACCTGTTAGTCTATTATCCAAACCAAAAATTCACCGGTAATAATCCAACTAACATATTTTGAAACAGTTTCCGAAATAACTGAGCAGATGTTGGCGGTGTTTTTGAAGTCACTATTCCAGCCCAGATTGAGTAGACGCTACGTCATCAAGACGTCATATTGTTTTTTTAACAAAAGGGATCCCACTGTATCACGTGCTTATTCATCTGAGAAGCATGTCAATCAACTAGTAAGTCAATGGATGGGCGGGGACAATTCTCTTTTTCAACCAATCTGTATTTACAAGCATTGCGTCTTAAAAGATCTAGAACTTAAAGGGCAATCGTCAGAAAAGAAGCTTTACCCCGAGTCTCTCCCTTAACCCATTACCACACAATGACTCTTTTTGACTCCCTACCATACAATGGCTTTGGAAAACATTGTGGAAAATGAAGAAATTGCTTGTGACAAGCAATCTCTTCATTTACCACAATATTTTCTACAATAAAAGAATAAACTAGAAAGACCTGAAGGTCTTGAGTCGCTCCACAGGCCTGAATTTCTTTTAATATCAAATCCAAGTTTTGACTAGATTTTTGAATACTTGTGGTTCTTACAGCAAAAACAAAGTCAAAAGCAGCAATCATGTGGTCAATGCAAAAAGAAAGTAATTGATTGACTACTATTTTAGGGATGTTAGAGCGACAATGAAATTGAAAACTGTGATTTTGCCAAATTCAAGGACACATAATTCAGTATGTATATTTAAAATCAAATTTATTATTTTATTTAATAAAATTAAACACATGCAAGATCTTGCGGTCACTATCGTTCAGTTCAAATTTTGTCTATACTAGTCAATATTTGTGGCTTCAAGAGTGGAAAAAGTGTCGAAAACTGAAATTTTGTCAATTTCAAGGGCAAATAACTCAGATTGTAACAGTGTGATCATGTTGAAAATTACACATAAGCAAAATCTTGTTGTCAACAAGATTCTTTCCATGTATCATCTTGATTGGTTAACATTTGTGGTTGTTAGAGTGAAAACAAAGTCGAAATTGGCAATTTTGTCAAATTCAAGGGCACATAACTTATGATGTAAGATTTCGATCAAGCTGAAAATTACACCCAGGCAGCATATAATGCATATATATATTCTGTCCAAGTTTTGTCTTGATTGGTCAATAATTGTAGATTTTAGAGTAAAAATAAAGTTAAAACCAGCAAAATAGAGCCGAAAATACAATTTTTGGCAATTTCAAGGGCACATAACTCATGCTATGAAATTCAGATCAAGCTGAAAATTGTACCAAGGCAAGATCTTATAGTCAGCATCATTCTGTCAAAGTTTTGTCCTGTTTAGTCAATATTGGTAGTTGCTAGAGAGAAAACAAAGTCAAAATACAGCCGAAAATGGCAATTCTGTCAATTTCAAGGGCACATAACTCATGATATAAAATTCAGATCAGGCTGAAAATTTTACCAAGGCAAGATCTTGTAGTCAGCATCATTCTGCCAAAGTTTTGTCTTGATTGTTCAATATTTGTAGATTTTAGAAGAAAACTAAAGTCAAAACCTGCTATTTTTGACATTCAAGGGCAGATAACTCAGGTTATTCTGGTTCAATCCATATTCTTTGAAGGAATCTGAGAGAGGGTCACCCAAGGATCACTCCTGTGAAGTTTGGTTGAAATCCATTCAGTAGTTTTTGAGAAGAAGATTTTTAAAGAAAAAAGTTGACGACCGGACGCACGCACGCACGACGGACACACCGCCATGACAATAGCCCGCTGGCCTGAAAGGCCAGTGGAGCTAAAAAGTTATATTTCATTCACTTCAAAATTTCGTCTGCAGCACCTTTGAATTTGGGACAGCCTAAAATTTTGCCGTCTGGTAATGGGTTAATCGGTCACCCTTTAGTGAATATTTATTAGAGTGTTGACCTCTACATTTTTAAATTTTAGAGTAGATAGATTTAAGAGACAGTTTAATTTCATAAAGAGTTTTCAAAAGAAGAAAGAAATTCAAAGGGTAGACTATTTAGTGAAAAGAAAATTTCTTGCAGATGTAGATCTACATGACTCGTGCTTATACTTGCTACTCTCTTAAAACAAAGTACATTACCTCTTATGAAATGATATGTAATTAGTAATGTATTTTGATGATCTTAATCAATAGACATCGGCTTTGGAGAGTAATACTTGCCGACGTTCGTCTATTTAACCTCTCTCTTAAATCCTTTCACAAACAAGACTTGATTTCGACGACAATCATGGGAACAAAAAGATTGGAAAACATTGAAAAGAAGAAATTGTCGATAACTAGCCATTTCTCCGTTCCGCCGAGATACTTTCCATGATGTAATTCAATCGTTTTTTAAGAAGTTATGTCGTATGCATGCAACAGCTTTCAAAATGGAGTAGTCTAAAAAATATTTCTGTTTTGGGGTAAACAAAATGACGAAAATTGAACATGAATGTAAATATCCATGAATTACACTTTGGGTCTAACGATTATCCATACATACACAAGAATCAAAACGTGTGGGCTGAAATATTTATTCTGATCTGAAACGAAGGTAAGGTTTTAGCTGCGATCTTTCGGGGGAACCGTATGATCATACAAAATGCCCGTGACTTGCAAAGCTGCTTTTGTGCCGTCTATGATCGCCTACCGGTCGCGAGCTTCAACCCTGCAAATCAACAATTTCATTTCCGTAAATCCGGCGACGGAAAACTCTTTGTTTAAAGTAATCGTCGGATATGCACATCTTGCATATTTCGGGATCGTCAACATCACAGAACCAGCCGAGTAGTTAAGTCTCGTTTCTTTGATGTGGTCCCGTAGGTTTTCCCATTGATAAGCTGGCCAGGTGTGTAATAAAATGTGTTTTTTTTCTGGTCTTCCCGGTATTGACTAAAATATTCATGAACCTGCAACACCACTCAGAAGAAGCTTTGAACTCGCCCTGGATTTTGTATTTTGGTCCTTGTCGAGTTGAAGGGCCTTGACGCGAATCCCGATCCTACTTACAACATAGCCACTTGCCCGTAACTCCAAAATCCAATCATTCTGATCATTTTTCTGTGGCTCATAGGGACTGATCCGAATAACCCTCCATTTCTGCAATTTTGGACCATCACAGATCTTTGTCTTCTTTTTTCGCCAGTCTCTCACTAGCTTTTCACTGATGCCGAAATCACTTTCAGCCGCACAGTTTTTCGAATTTTCGGCAAATTTGACCACACGATTTTTTAAGCTATTGTCATCACCAAGTAATTGCAGATTAAAACAATATGCAGTTACGAGGTTTTCGAAGAAAAGTGACGACTGCTTGTTGTGTACAATTATGTCGTGTGTTAATTTAGGGCATATTGATTGCGAGATTACACGCTTGAAATGGCAGAACGATGCATATCAAGCAAGACACCTTGTTAAAACGGAATTTATTATAAAAAGAATCAAGCAAATGAGTATTCCGTCGTTGTCGTATGTTTATTGTCGCCGAGTCATAAAGTCGATGTCTATTGCACTATCTAAGGGAAGTAACTCTTTCATGAAAACTGTCTAATTTAAACCTGATTATTTCCCTTAGACCAATATACCTCAGAAAACGGAATTATTCCGCGCGATCTATTTTCTCCGCCAAAAAAATAGTTCTACATAAAACGTATAATTTCCTCATTCAACAATGATTATTTGGCATGTCAGTTTAGAAATTGTAGAAAGTCGAATTTCAATATTAAATCAAAGTGTGGACAAGAAATCAGAGATCTACTTTGTCTCAAAACAGAAATACAGAAGAAGTTAAGAGGTCCGTCTTTGACCTTATTTGACCTGTCCTGAAAAACTCGTACGGCAACAGTAAGTCGCAGCGCGAGCGCTCAGCGACTTAAAAACGGAGACATTTTAGACAATCCAAATATTAAAACATGTTGCAAACGCAAAATAATTGAAGTGAAAATAGAAAATGTTTTAAAAGTATATGCATGCTGTAGCATAGAAAAAAATAGCATTTCTTCAGAAAAGGGACAAATAATATTGGGAATACTTATATGACATGGTATTTCTATATTATATCCCTTTCCAAAATAAGATCGGGCTTTGACGTGTCCATTCGAAAAGGCATGGAAAAACATTGAAACAAAATAAGAAAACCTGCATTTTTCACCTTTTGCCTAAAAATCTTCCATGTTATTGTACATATATCTTGAACTTTATCAACAACCATTTCGGGACCTTAGGAACAGGATGGGGGCTAGGAGGGCTTTTTTTGTTTTTTTGCTAAGCCCCCCCCCCCCAAGTTGGCCAAAAATGCCAAATTCTCTTTATTTTACACTGAAAATTTAGAGAAATCCAAGTTAGCCCCCCCCCCCCCCCCCACAATATTCAGACAAAGGGGCTTCAGCCCACCCAGTATGAAATTACTTCCTACGGGCCTGCATTTTACTGTCCACAATAGCTCCCATTACCACACAGTGACTCCTTTTGACTCCCCACAAGATTTTGGTTTTGAAAACATCGTGGAAAACGAAGAAATTGTTTGTTACATGCAATTTCTTCATTTCCCACAATGTTTTCTACCCAGACAGACAAAAAAAATCAAAATTTTGCCGTTTGGTAATGGGATAAAGTTGGAAACGTCCAAATTGTTGCCGTTTGGGAAAGGGTTTAAGGAAAAGTAAACTTACTACGACTCCAGTTACATGCGACTAATCCAAGTTTAAAACATTTATCCTTATTTCTGCATTAGTAGGTACTTAAGATTATGAATTATTAAATAATATTTAAACAGTACTCGTTAAAATCCACGCACAATTAAATCAAATTCAAATGAATCTGCATGAATAATGCAAAAATAAAGTAGCAACTATATCATTGTAATTACAAGTATATAGGGTCTAGTGTAAACTAAAACTAACTTACAGTAACTGTTACATCCGACCAATCTTAGTTAAAGTCAAATAGTGGTTAACCCTTTCCAAACAAGGTATAGTTTTGGCATCCTTAAGAAAACATCGAGACAAAAGAAAAATGTTGATAATCAGCATTATTTCCTTCTGTGTCAATAAAATGTGTGCTTTATTGTACATGTTTATAAGTTCCGTGTTGTAAATAGCACCCACTTGGTCGTCTACAGCAGCTTTCAAATTGGAACAGTCCAAACATTTGCCGTTTGAGAAATGGTTTTAATGCCTATCAATGTGAACAAGTCTATGAATAGTCGCACTGAGGGCAAAGACAAGCATTTTCTCCCTATCCCACAATATTTCTTATGTAAAAATGTGTACAGCTGCCTTGTTACTAGCAATCATTTTGTCGTCTGCAGCACATTTCTAATTGATGCAATCGAAACTGTCATTACCAGACGTCAAAATTTTGGACTGGTCCAAATTCAAAGATATTACAGATCTATGAAAATTTCGAGTGAATGAAATTTTGCATTTTTTGGTCTTCAAGCAATTTCCTCATTTTTTTTCCAAATCTAGTATCTTGTAGGGCGTCATTGTGTGGGTATGGGTTAAAAGAACTCTCAATTGAACCTTTACTGTCAACCCTGTTGATGCGACCAAAGATCAAGATGAATCAAGTTAAGCGGAAAATAAACATATAAAATAGTAATGAAGAATAGGGTACCACTGGGGAAAAGTATTTAACCCATTCCCAAACAACAATTTTTGAGAATGTTCTAATTTAAAAGATATGATTAAAATAAACTATATAACATAGAAAATATTGAGGCAAAAGGAGAAAATGCTGATTATCAGCATTTTCTTCTTTTGCCTCAATGTTTCCCAAGCCAATTGTATAAGGGACATCAAAACAAGTTTTGTTTGTAAATGCAGAGCATTGTTTAGTTTTTCACTGCAACTTATCTTTCTTTCTGACCAGTTTAACCTTCGATCGAATTTTTGTTATCCCTTTCACAAACAGGAAAATTTTAGATTGGTACAATGTGAAGAGAATATCGTAGACGTTGAAATAATTGATGTCAAAGGAAGAAATGATTATTGTATTGTAGAAAATATTGAGGGAAATTTCTGATCGTTGTCAATGCCATCTTTTCCCCCAGTGTTTTCCCAAACTTTTTTCTCAGGTCGTGAATCTTTGGAAAGGAGGTCTGGTTTTGGAAAGGGTTGATTTGGTCGATTCCTATAACAAGGGGTCCAACTTACACAAGTTTTTGTGGTCAAAAAGATCGGCAGTGGACAAAGATGGCGGCTAAATGATTGAATTTTGGTTGATTTGGGGGACAAAAACTGAAAGTAAGTATGTTTCTTAGATTTGATATACCATGTCACCTAGCCGAGGATGTGGAGACAGTATTCACGCTCCTAGGGAAATAGGCCTTAAATTCTGACATGTTCTCAAACTCCATTGATGCTCGAAGTAATGCGAAGCTTTCAGCAGCAACAAAATCCGGAACTGATTGTGACCCGTATAAAATCGCCTTTTGCATAAAAAACGCGATGAAATGAGACTTACCCTCGCTGTCTACACCATTTAAACAATAAGCCCAACAATCTGATTGCACTTTTAATGTATGCAACACCTCGCATTCACGAAAAAACCCTATGTAAGCTGTCTAAGGTGGACTGTGGTCAACTGTACGAAAATAATGTCGCCACCATGTCAATTATTAATCCAACTATCTCCTGTAAAAATTTCGAATTGCGCTGCAAATTCAGAGGCGTAAGTTCGCGTAACAATAAATTTTGTTATAATGAAGTCCTAGGCGTATTATCAAGTCCGTTTGACGCATTTTGGGACCCAAACATTATTAAAATAACGATGCGCTAGAAAATACTGTGGAAATTGAAAATTAATGAGCAATACATGTGTTCATTTTCCAAAGTGTTTTCTATCCAGAGGGACCCGAAATGTAAAATTGCATTCACTTGATATGGTCGTCTGGGGTAGTCTCTGGTTTACCAGGCGCAAAATCAGTTTTATCCTATTTTGTATGCTTTGGGTTAGGGCTTGAGATAAAAAATATCAAAATTCATGTAAAAAGAATCGAAAAGGGTCAAGGAAAAAGAGAAGGAGGTGTGGGGGATAGCAGTACCCATCATGATAAGCCAGAACAAAGCACAACATTTAATGTGCCCTGCATACCAGAGGTGCGCTTCTGTAACGCTTTACACTTCATACAGCTAAGTTAAGACAGAGGCTGTTATTATCTAGATTGGTCTAAATTCAAGATGTTGCAGACGACAATTTCAAGTGAATATAATTTTTCATACTTTTCTTTTTCTCCAAAATGATTAATGATTTCCAAAGCATTGATGTTCTGGGAATTCAATTTGTGGTAATGGATTACATGGTATGTACATTCATGATGTAGAAAATCATCTAGAAAAATGACTTATGAGTTTAAAGTTGTAAACAACCTTTCATAAACTAAAGCTAGAGATGAATAGCTGGTGGATTTAATTGGTTATTGTAATACATTTGACACAAAGCATTGATGGGGCACATTGTTAGGTGCACCAGCTACAAAAGTGAAGCTGAAATATTGTTGAATGCAGCTGTAAACTCCATCAAAGCAGTAATCTACCAAAACTATCCAACTTTGTGAGGTATTGTTTCTATATTTCATGGAAAAAGACCATTCAGGAAACAGTTGAATCAAAGAGAATGATGTGTTACAGATTCATCTCCACTTGGATGAGTACCTGAGGCTACACGCTAGAGGGAGAGACAAAACTTTTCATGTTTACTAACGAACTGAATGAATTTGAAGACTTTTTATCCAAAATTCATTGAAAAGAGATAACTATTTTTAAATGAAGTTTAGCTCTTGATAAATGACCAGGCAGAGCATATTTAGCTATTAGCTAGGTATGCTCTGTCAGGTCATTTATCATTAGCTTTACCGGTGTATCAGTTTATTTTGGCTCCTGGGCAGCTATTTCTTGAAAGCAAAAGAGCCGAAAAATTTGACCAAAACATATTAAACTTTGTTTTTTCTTTACATTTAACAGAAGGTGTAACATTTGTAGACATAATCACATTGTTTGAATTTTTGGGGACTCTGGAACAAAATTTTAGGTGGAGGCCAAGATACCCATGGTGGGGGCCATGATACCCCGAGGCCAAGATAAACTGTTACAACGGTTCTTATCATGTTAAAGATTTACATGTTTTAGATTAATTGTCATGCATTAATAGACTTTATTGTGGGTTAATTCAGTTTAAAAAAACTTTGGACTTTTTTGCCAGAGTTTAAAGCAGGATCAATAAATTGTCCCTGGACAAGAATCTAATTCCTCCATGTTCTCAAAAGCTTACCTTATTAGAGAGTTTCAAATAGACTTGTTTGTTAAAATGAGAGTCTTAATGGTTTTTTGCAAAGTTTTAGATATCTAGCCTTAGATTTCCAAGTAAATTATTAATGTACTTTGGTTTTGGCAATTCCCAAGCGATATGAAATTGGAATTTGTTTTGTGTAATTAAAGAAAATAGCAGTGGTTGAAGAATCTTGAGTTTGCTTTTTTGATTTATATTTTCACCTCATTTTAATCCTTTCCCAAACAACTAAATGTTGGACTGGCCCAATTTGGAATCAGCTGTTTCTTAATGAAGATAGCATTTGTGTAGAAAGCTTAAAAAATATTGAGGTAAAAGGAGAAATTATATTAGTTGAAAATAAATGGAAAAAATGAATTATTTGTTCATTCGCTGTCCTATCACCTATAAGCCCAGTTGTCCTGCCATGCAATACACTTGTGGAAAAGGATGAAATTGTTAATATAGTTACCAGCATCCTTTTCCAGTTGATGCTTTCAAAGGCTTGGTCCTGAATGATCCAATTGGTCATTGGTTCATTATTTGCTAGTAGCCTGGTAGTCTGAAATTGTCAGATGACATTTTAATCTGCTTTTGATAGATGTCTTTGTCTATGGAAAATCTGTAGAAAAATTCAAGTTAAAAATAATTTATCCCGTGAGTGTCTGGAACATCCGTTTAAAATTTTGAAGAGAAAAGATTCATTGATACACTTTGATATTTCCTTTTCCATCAATGATTTTACCATAGCGAATGAAGAAGTTTTCACAGATTTTGGTCATCTACATGTTTTCTCAATATGTACTAACAGAACTTCCAATCAAAGCCATCGACTGCTCTCTCATTTTAATTATTCAAATCCATTGACGATAGAAAGACTTCTGTCAAATCAAGGTCTGATCCAAGATTTTTCCTGGGGGCAGGGGGGAAGGGGTGGGATTGGGGGCGAGCGACCCAACGCACCAATCCCCCACTAGAGTCGCCTTTGCGAATGGCAGAAAGGATACTGGTCGAGCCAGGGGTCTGGTGCCTTTTTCTCAAACAATCCTTGGCCGTGATGTATAGATCTATGAGATGATGCTTTTGAAAACATTGGGGGAAGCGTAGCCTAATAAAAATGCTGACAATAAGCATTCACCCCCTTACCCCTTTTTATTTTTTACCATATGAAATGAACATTCAACATTATCGATGGCTCAGCGTGAAACAGTTCTAACAGCCTATATGTTTATAGGCAGTTACAACTGTTTCGTGCTGAGCCCAAGATTTCACATTGTAAGTCAGATTCACATTGTTGTCGGCAACCATTTTCTATTTTGACCAGTCTATGGGACAAAGATTACTCCATCAGTTTACCATATAGTGGCATTTTGAAATTGATGCCCAACAAGATAGAGGTTTTTTATATAACATTGTGGAAAATCAAGAAATTGCATACATATGACAAGCAAGCAATCTTTTCATTTTCTACAATATTTTCAAGCAAGAAAGACCAAAAATCATAAAATCTTTTTCACTTTAAATTACTGTCTGCAACATCTTTGAATTGGGACCAACATCAAATTTTGTTGTCTTGGGAAGGGTTATACAGTACCACATTGTACAAGTTTGACAGGATTTTATTCTGTAATGAGCAACACCAAATGGCCCTCGCCGTGCGATTTTGTACCTTCGAGCATTTTTGGTGACACCGGTAAATTTTCCGGGAAAAGTTGACACTTGCTGTCAATACGTACACTCTGTCACCAGACTATTTCGATTTTCTTTATTGTTTACGTTATTTCACTAAGATATGTCAAGTACAGACCATTTTCGGATAAATATCTTTATTTTATATCTGTAAATTATTATTTCATTAGGGTTATGTACAGTTAACATCGATTAAAATCATTCAGTAAAGACCGTCTGCATCATCCTCACTTATGAAGGTATCCGATCATGAGCTGAACAATTCACTCTAAACAACTCAATTTCGAAGTATTCATATAAAAAAAACAGTACACAAATTAGTCTTGACAGTTTGTGATTAAATATTTTGGAAATGATTTTATTTTTCAGGAGTGCAATATTGGCCGACTTCGATTGGGACTATAGCTCGAGCCATCCGTGACGTCATACAACAGGAAGTTGTGTACTGCGCATGTCACCAAGCGAACGCCAACAAAATGGCCGCGCCCATACGGTTTTACCAACAATTAAATGAGACTCATCGTTCGTTGATAAATGGCTACATTTCAATTAGAAAATAACACTATTTCCATGAATATTAACTTTCAGTCGCATTGACAAGGACATGTGAATATATTGGAATTAATTAAAGGTGTTTTGTGGTTTTTCAACCGGACTTACAATTCGTTTGCTTCTTTGGACGCCATCTTGGAATGAAAGGGACCACGAGTGAGAGCGTGGTCCGACCATGGCTTGGTTCAAAGGTCAAATGACGTCACTATAACCCGGGCTATCGGTGTTCGATTGGAACGATGGCTGAAATAGCTTGAGCGATCGTCCCAATCGAAGTCAGCCATTGAAATTTCTTTGTTTGACAGCTCTTTGTTTATAAATTCTCTGCCCTTGTTGTTAGGGATACGTCTTGTGTAATAATCTCCCTTGGTTCGCAGTTATGACGTAAATAGATAAATATTACGTTATGTGATACAACTATAATACCTGAAGTAGCGTAATGGGTAGCGCGCTGGTCGTTCAAACTCGGGGACCCGGGTTCAAGCCCCGGCGACTGCTCTTTCTTTTTTAACAAAATTCAAAACTGTTAGCAACAAAAAATGCAGCATATAAATATTATGGAAATAATAATACTAATGACAATAAATATAATAAAAAACCTAGAATATCACTGGAAGTGATCATACCCTCAACAGTACTGTTCTTGTGCATTTTGAGAAGTACATTTCATTTGAAATGTGAGCTGATTAATTGGGAAAAAGAGCAGACAAAAAAATCAACAGACCAAACAACATAGTCCATGAGCCAGGACCCGAATTTTGGCCGATTATTACCACTCAGAGGGAGTAAATCTTTTTGTCCTTTGTGATTAGTCTGATATCTGAGGGTAATTTGATGTTTCACTATGATAGCAATGCCAGAATGGTAGCTTATGCCTCGAAAAACACTTATTTTCAGAGGTACCCTTTACTCACATCTTTTTCTTCTGATTTCTGATGAAATAAAATACTGAGATGAAAAAGTTTAGTCAGTATAAAGTTTTTGGTCAATAATTTTGTCTAAAACGTTTTACAATGCCAAAATTTTTACTCATAACAATCTTTAACCAATTCAGTACAAGTCGGTAAAATTCAATTGGCATCCATGTTTTGCTAAACCTTCTTTTCGACAATTCATTCCAAAAGGGGCCAAATTGGAAAGTCACAGCTTTAGGAGTGACTTTTGTAGAGTCTAAATTCTAGGTAATTGACATGAAAAATCGATCTTTGTATCATTTTTCGGTAGAATAGAAGTCTCTTTGTTGACTGTGAGTGAGAAAACTTCTTTTTAATGGAATTTACAGTAGATTATGGTGACTTATGCACTCAACCTGTTGCTCCTAGCATTTTACTGCGTTTTCAAGAAATCGTTCTATCAGGACCAGTAGCTGGTTTACCACTGATACAAAGTTATTTATTGTAGACAGACAATTAGAAAAAAACATGACATTCAATATTTTGTCAAACAATGCCTGAGATCTGGCTGAGCCAATGCTCGAAAAGCCAACTCTCGGATAAATGGCCAGGCAAATAAAAGACAGACTTTTTTTAACAAAATGTAATTATTGAACAAATTGATTTCAGTGTAGTCAATTTTCAATGTTTTTGTCAGATTGGACGTGATGTAATTTGATGACGTCACAATTAACGTGTATTCCAGATACGGTGTTTTCTGAAGTATCAATGACCAAAATCTCATGCATGTGCCTATTTTTGCCAACAACTACTCCCATGCTTAAAATTGGAAGTGCTTGCCAAGTTCAAACTGTAGGAAACCGCCAGAGTTTGTAGGTTAGGTAGATGGTTTCTAAAATTGTCATTTTTGGCCAAATTGATTAAGCCAGGGTGCTAAAATCATGTAAGCTGGTACCAATTTTATTGTGGATTTTTTGTATCTGGGCTATTGTCTTTGGTTTGCATACATTTACACAGGAAAAAGACTTGCGCCTTACCTGCAGCAGGTGCACCTGTCACATTTTGAAATTCTTATAGCACAAACCTAAAAACTAAAATTTAGCAACATTATTTAAAGATGTTT
The DNA here is from genome assembly GCA_963680895.1 of Fragum sueziense. Lineage (NCBI taxonomy): Eukaryota > Metazoa > Mollusca > Bivalvia > Cardiida > Cardiidae > Fragum > Fragum sueziense. The sequence goes on from OY804603.1 coordinate 27,890,377, forward strand.
GTTAAGCGTTGATTGAACAAATATTGTGTGAAATTTTACACTGATATGTTTTATTTTGGCCAAATAATTGACCATCAAAAATACTGACTAAACTTTTTCTTTTGAGTATATATGTATTGGTTGTTGGTTCAGCCCCAAACATTACTCGTTTTGCAAAATTCTTGGTTTATAATTGGGATAAAGGATAGAGCAGCACATTGAGAAAGTTTACAGTGGTCTAAACTGTCATTTATTGCATTCTTTTAGTGTACCCAGAGAACCCCGAACGTTGACTCGAATTCTAAGGGAAGATTGGCAAATAATAGTGCTTTTTGGACAAATAAAGCCATTTTAAAATCTGTTTGCACCCTGTTCTTTGTCTAATATTTAAATGCAGTGTTTCACTATGATATCAATGTCAGAATGGTAGCTTATGCCCCAAAACACATTTGTTTTAAGGGGTACCCTTTACTCACAAAATTGTCTTCTGACCTCTGATGAAACAAAACATGCATTGGTTTAGTCCTGAAAATTACTACTTTTGCAAAGCTCTTGATTATTAATCGTGATAAAGGATGGGGAAATGCAATGAGAAGTTTAGCAGTAGTCTAAATGACATTTGTTTAATGCATTTAGTGTACGCAGATAACTAGTTACTTGGGACTCAAACTCCCTGGAGAAAAGCAAATAATAGTGCATATTGAACAGATTACGCCAGTTTCGTGTCTTTTTTGCAATTTCGGAGTTGTCTGTTATCTTAGGACATTGTTTCCTCATTATATCAATGTCAGAATGGTAGCTAATACTCCCGAAAATGCATTATTTATTAGATAACAAGGCCCGGTCGTATAAACTTTGGTTGGCGCTTACTACATGATTAAATATCTGCTTTGGTTAAAATTATCTGTGTTGTCATATGGAGATTTAATCAAAAGATGTATTTAACCACTAGTTAGCGCTAACCGAAGTTTATACAACCGGGCGCAAGTGGTTTGTGATGTAAGCCGAAATGGCTGGATACGAAAATGATACTGACTTTGTCGGCATAATTTCTTTAATCACCACCGATCAGTAATAAAAAAACATAAACAAGTAACTGAAATTAAATTCTGCATTTAATGTTAGAATACTTCAAATCGTGAAAGCATACACAGTACAAGTAACTATACCAACTACTGTTTCATGATAAATACGTAGAGACCCTTGTATTATTTGATAGAGTACACTGAAAAGCTAATTCGTCTTGAGATGAAAGAAGACAAAGAGAGGAAGAAAAAATGTAGATCTAATTGTGAAACTGAATTAGTTGGAGCGAATGGCATTGTGAGATTTTTTTAATGAAATCGTTCTGACAGATAGCCTTTGTCGAAACAATTTTTTTATCCATATAGATTTGGTGTTTAAGGTAACTAGGTGACCCATCTATTGGTGTTTCAAACAAAGAGTCAATACGGCTATATCGTGTAAATGATTTCTATGGAGAAATACGATTGTAATATGTTTCTATAAATACCAGTATATATTTTCAATGGAAAAATATAACCTATGCAAACAAGAACGCCGTCTTCGTAAAGGAACGTTCCACAGGAAACGAGGTTCGAATACCTATTGTGAAGCGGAACGTAGACGTCCAAAGGGATTTTCCGGATACCTTACCACCTGCTGGTTTGAGCCGGACAAGGCAGCAGTATCTGTATAGGCATGTCAGACCATTTGTACGGCCAGCCTTTCAAGACAGTACGTGTCCGGGACTGCCATAAGAGTAATGGGTGCTTCGCAATACAACTCATTGTTGACGGTTGTTACTCTAAATATATCGAGGGTTGCACGCAAAAGGAACGTAACTCACATTGTTTTTAGAATAGGATACGCTTCTTTTGCGGACAACCCTCGTTATGTTGCTTCATTGTTTTAATTCTAGTTTTTATAATCTTACAGTGTTAGGGCATAAATCTATATCGTATTGTTGACTGTTATATTGTTAAAAGTTTAGATTATTTATGTATTGGGTCAATCTATTCAAAAGTGTTTCTCCATCATCCAAGCCTCTCTTAAGCCTCTCTTACAACCCGTCGTGCGTCTTTTAAAATCGTGCGTTTTAAAACTCAGCAAAATCGCACGATTTATAAAGACGCACGACGGGTTGTAAGAGCGCCTCAAAATATTGTCCGGTCAATTCTTTGCTGCGTGCAATCTGCGTCGTGGTTGCGTCCACCAAAGTCGTACGTTGCACGTGCGTGCATCGCACGACTAAACGTACGTTTTAGACGCAGACCGCACGTAGACTGCACGCAGGAGCACGTACGACCGGTTGTAAGAGAGGCTTTACTACCGGTCATTCGTCTAAAACGTACGTCTAGTCGTGCGATGCACGCACGTGCAACTTACGATTTTGGTGGACGCAACCACGACGCAGACTGCACGCCGCAAAGAATTGACCGGACAATATTTTGAGGCGCTCTTACAACCCGTCGTGCGTCTTTATAAATCGTGCGACTTTGCAGAGTTTTAAAACGTACGATTTATAAAGACGCACGACGGGTTGTAAGAGAGGCTTTATATATTGTAAAATATTAAGATTCTGAATAATATGTGTTGTATATTTGTCTTCATTCATGTTTTAAAGTTATCATATTTGTTTGTTGTCTTAGCAATGTTGCTGTGTGTAATTTATAAGCATAATAAAAACGGAAATTTTGACTTTTGTGCGCTATTTACACCAAGAATGAATGAGTTTTGCTATGGTTACAGTTGTCGCCACATCGTATGGCACGTGTTTATGTTTTCTTTAACGTTCAATTATACTTCGTAAATATTGACCTGAACCTGTTGAATATGTAATGAGTAACTGTGATGCGAAATAATCACTCTCCGGCGTATATTGACACGAGGAAAACGTGCAGAATACAAAGTCCCAATGGTTATGGAAACTATCGACTCTGTTCGACGTTGAGGAGTGCTGGCGAGTATTGATTATTTCGCATCACAGTTACTCATTACATATTCAACAGGCTCAGGTCAATATTTACGGAGTATACATTTGAACAAAACATAAACATTGTGCCATACGACGTGGCGACAACTGTAGGCCTAACTATAATCGATTCACTATTAAACGAGAATAATCACAGTTGAATTGCTTTATCAAAACAACTGAAATTATTCTCGTTTAATTGTGAATCTGTTATACAGTTGGCGCAAGATCGTATGGCACATGTTTACATTTTGTTCAAATGCAATCAAAACATTGCTGTATAAAGAATGAATAAATTCTTTATAAGTAGTGACGTAAATATGCTTAAAATTTAGGTCGGGTGATAAAAACCATCACTTTTTAAACCACAATGTTTTGTTTACACTGAACAAAATGTAAACATGTGCCATACGATCCTGCGGCAACTATAGGCCTACGATTAAATTGTTATATTTGTTTATGAAATACTAATGTTGGTGATATTTTGTGTATTGTTGTGATTTTTCCCTTATCTTTAAGGACATAATCGGGTGTGTCACAATCAGATGTGCAAACTATGTTTCACCAAGGGTGATTTTTCAAAGTCATTGAATACAAAAGAGACAATATTTACCTGAAAGCTAAATAATATATCTTCATGAAAATAATAATATTTCTTCCACATATTTAAGGATTTAAATTATTTTACATGTTAAACTTGGGATTTTAGAGAGAAAAAAGTAAGTTGCATATAATTTCTTACACATATTTGAAAATATCAATTTCATTTGAAATGGAGAAAACATTTTACATCATAACACTCACAGACTAAGCTTTCAAATGACATGCAAAACAAAGTGACCATGACATATTTATTTTGAAAAAAATCTGATTTTCTCACATTTTATCTAAATTAGGCATGAAATGACATCTTTCAGTTTTCTATTTTCATTCAGTATTGTCTGTACAGCCCTGAAAGTAATAAATATTGACAGGAATTTCAATTTTCTTTAAAATGATATATACATGTGTTATCCTAATACGAATACTTACAGAAATAATGACTGTTGAAGTTGGTCGTATTTGCATTGAACATTGTCTACGAACTGGACATTTTAACAATGATTACAGTTCAACGGTATTAATATCATATTCAATTGACAATAAACAACACCAAAACTTTTCATTTTTAAGGGAATAAACTTTAAACAAGAAATGTGCAAATTTCGAGCAGTTATTGAACTGTTGAACAGACATTCGGACAAACGGACAGATGACGGACATTGATAGCTCACAATACCTTAACTAGAGCACTATATGGCCAGATGAGCTACAAATACTTACGGTAGCTATTGTTTAAGACACAAGCATAAAAAATCACATATCAATTTAAACTTTAAAATTAAGCATTAATTATTTTAATGAATATGAATGTTAACCATTTCCCGAACAAGATTGGGTTTTGACACCTGTACTAAAAGAGCATGAAAAACATGACAAAAGAAGGGAGTGCTATACTAGCAAAACAGATTATTTCTTATTTTACATCAATATCTTCTTTGCTATGTTTTTTATACAAGAATTCCAACTAAACGATCATATATCATATCGTCGTCTGCAGCAAAAAGTCAAAGTTGTGATATTTTTGGAAATTGTAAATAGAATAGCGTTTATGGGAGTTAGAATTTTAATTGAGATACATATATGGTAGTAAATACAGGGAGGAAAGGAAACCGCTGGTAAATAATCTATTCAATATGCTATTTATTTGCCTTTGGTGTTTCAAAACCTTTCTCCTTTTCTCTTTTAGAGACCTAAACATCAGGAAACATTTATCAATTTATTTAGTTTATTATTAAAAGTTTAATTTAAAGAGATAGAAAAGGTTAAGAAAGCAAAATATGGTGTTTATCAGCATTAAATTGTTCTTTATACCTCAATGTACAGTACCCAATTTGGAAAAAGGTTCTTGTGAAGGTTTCTTTTTATTGATTTCGACTGTTGGATGCCAACAATAATGAAATACACATAAAAATGATGATTAAAATGCGGCAGGAGGTACTCATAATATCTGTTATGAAATTGTGTCTTGTCCGTAGACGCATTTAATTTTGCCTGTGAGCCACTATTTGACCTTACTTTCACTAAAAATACAGTTCTTTCAAGGAAAAGCACAATTATTTAGCAGAAACATGTCTACAATATCAGCTAACAAAGACTGTGTCCATTTAAGAAGCTATTTTACACCTGTCTACGGACAAGACATTTTGTCTACGGACAAGACATTTCTGTTTTTGTACATAGAAAATAAAGTACTCAATACAATTTGATAAAATTTCACGCCATTGTAAATTTATAGATTTGCTAACAGCTAAAGAATCTTTTGTCACAATCTGAAGTGATATTGCCTAAAAATCACGTTGTTAAAACGTGTCTACGGACAGGACATTTTAGGTCAACGAACTTCTTGCCGAAATAGCTTAGTTACCCTTTGATTCATTATGAACATTTCAATTTAAATTTTTATTTACATGTCTTTTTTCAAAAGAAAAATGAAAATAAGAAAATTCTGTAAGTCATGAGTTAACTTTTTTTCGCACTATAAAAGACCATCTACGAAAGTGAAATTATATAACGAAAGGGAGTTCTCGGTATTTTTGTAATAAATCAATCAATTCTGATTACATCTTCATAAAATAACCTGCAGATAAAAGCTGAATAATTTCTCTAACTGAATGCTGCATGTCGTGTAGAATTATAGAACAATTTCATACAAAATTCTAAAGTGTAAAATAAGGAAAATTCAAATGAAACATCATTTTTTCATTTTTACCCCATTTTTTTTCAATATATTTATTGCAATAACTTTTTTTTCGCTAATGCATTCTTCCTAAGATTTGGTACATAACATTACAATCATTTTGCGATTAATATAAGATCAAATGTATGTTGTTATATTAATTTGTATGTCAACTGGAATCCTATAACATGAGGCAGGTGCAGGATGTACATCTGATTGTGACACACCCGTATGCATTCACGTTTAATGACGTTCTTGATGACGTTAAAACTCGCAATACGGTGACGCCAACGTCATTTTGAAACAACAGAATTGGGTCCATCTATTCAGATTTGTGTATCTCCGTCATTTTTCAAGATATCCTCCTCAAATAAAGACGACAGCGCGAAGAAATGAACGTTCTCAATAAAAAATGTCCGAAGGGCCATTTTCGCACGGCGGCGCCCAAATAGTATCAGAAGACAAAATGCTTAATCAATCCTTTCCCAAACAAGACCTGATTTTGAAGTCCTTAATAGAAAAGGCTTGAGAAACATTGAGATAAAAGAAGAAAATTCTGATGACCAGCATTTTCTCCTTTTGTCTCAATGTTTTCTGGGCTATTTCATAGGCAAGTCCTACCTTAATTAACATATTTTTTGGTCTCTGAAACAGCTTAAAGGAAAGGTTTAATTTAACATAAACTTCTTTAAAAGCTGTAGGTCTGGTCATTAGCATTACAAGACTGGGAACCATCATCCATGAAAATATCTTGAAGCTTGACTGTGGTTTTCATCATCTTGTGTCAATCTTAATAAATCAATAGCATCCATCTTTACAGTGTGTTTACAGAGTTCTTGAAAAACATGCATAAAATGTTCATTTGTGACTTCAGGTAATATTTCTGGTATGCCGTCTCAGTGAATTCAGACAGTTATTATGCCAGTTATTTCTCGGAATTCATCAGGACCGGGATACTGATCTTTCTGCTACGGTCAAGTGTCTGCCATGGAAGATTAACATCACCTGAAAAATATAAACAAGATTTATTCAAACAACGGCATTATAATGATGACAATGATTAATATAACCATTTCCCAAACAATGAATGATACATACAACCAAGTGTTGAACAATTAGAAAATATTGACGAAAAGGAAGAAAATTTTTGATACCGTCTTATTCCTTTTCCTCGATATTTTTACATCTTATCAAAGGGAATTATTAAGTCACGCAGTGGCAGTAGATCCAGTCACATTCTTACTGAAGCCTGACTGACTCCTACTAAACATAGATCTAGACTATAAATGATTTATAAATATTTTTAACATCACTTCATTCTCAAAGAGAATTCGTGGTTCTAAAAACAACGTTCTTTAATACTTTTCAGCAGCGTTCCCATTGATTCTTAAATCTGGGGGTATAAATGCTTATTTTACAGGATGCTTGCACCCCCTCTTTAAGAGACAAAGTAGGCTGTCTACAAAAACGAGGGGTACAAGATTCATTTTGAGGGTAAGATAAAACCATTTGTGGGGGTTTGGGTATCCTGTTTCAGGTATGTGAAAGGATTTCAAAACTAAACCTTTGGGAAACACAATTCGAAATTTGACAAGGGATGGTTAGATTTGACATGGTGGCGACATTATTTTCGTACAGTTGGCCACAGTCCACCTTAGACAGCTTACATAGGGTTTTTACATGAATGCGAGGTGTTGCATACGTTAAAAGTGCGATCAGATTGTTGGGCTTATTGTTTAAATGGTGTAGACAGCGAGGGCTGGTCTCATTTCATCGCATTTGTAATGCAAATGGCGATTTTATACAGGTCAAAATCAGTTTCGGATTTTGTTGCCGCCTCAAGCTTCGCATTACTTCGAGCATCAATGGAGTTTGAGAACATGTCAGAATTTAAGGCCTATTTCCCTAGGAGCGTGAATACTGTCTCCACATCCTCGGCTAGGTGACATGGTATATCAAAGCCAAGAAACGTACTTACTTTCAGTTTCTGTCCCCAAAATCGACACAAATTCAATCATTTAGTCGCCATCTTTGTCCACTGCCGATCTTTTTGACCACAAAAACTTGTGTACGTTGGACCCCTTGTATAAACTGGGGCTATAGCCTAACTCGAAGTTTTCACAAAACCTTTATCGTTTGGTGCGTTATATAATGCGATTTCATGTTGGAAATAAATGGGTTAATGCGCTTTCTCTGCTTGGAATCTAACCCCCCCAACCCACACTCCTTTAAAATTGGTCATAAATTTTCAGAATTATTGAACAATAAGATAAAATGTGCCACGTGTTACCCCGCCAAGTGCATTGCTACTGATAAAATATCGATTACTAATCATTCACGGTATTATATTAACGGAAGATGGTGTCATTTCCTGCTGAGCTGCTTTGATCGGTTCTGCAAACAAATCAATTCAATAATGCTCTCACACTCTTTTCTAGATAAATAAACGCTCATTAATTTTGCATAGACAGTGTCTTATAGCATAAACCTATTGTTGGAAAAAGAGGAATAAATAATTATCAGCAATTCCATCGTTCCTCTCAATTGTTTCCAAAACGATTTCTTTTAGGCACACCAAAACATGTATTGTTTAGGGAAAAAAAATAAATAGCCTACATGTACTTGTAAGCCCGTTTCCCCATCTTTGCAAGCCTATGTACAAGGGCGGATCGAAGATTTTTCCAGGGGGTGTGCTTCCAAACCCAAATGATGGCTTTAAGTTATACTAACGTCAAAATACAATTTTCTTCCAATGCCAGGGGGGGTCCGGACCCCTGACCCCCTCTAGATCCGCCCATGCTATGATTCTACCTCCACGTTGTCCCTTACGTTCGTAAGGAACAACGTGGAGGTAGAATCTTTGGCTGGCGAAGATGGAGCTTGAAATCCTATGCAGTGACACATTGTGTTTTCAAATAAGAACGGATATATTGATTATCTATTACCAGAACGAAATTAGTGTTTCCTGTCGTGCTACTTTGATCAGATTAAAAGCATTATACAAACACATCATGCCGTGCGTGAACAATTATTGTCTGAAAATACCGTCAGATCGAGCAGTGATAGTGTAGCGTTTGAGACAGCTATATGGAATCATACTAACGTACACACGAGTATTCAAAATTAAAACGACGATCCATCGTGCAAGCTAGTGGTCCCTTAGGATAATGAAAAGCAAATAATATACAAATAAAACCAACTATCAGACATCAAGATGGATTATGATCAGAATGCACAGTCTGATCTAAATCGATGTTTTCTAAAATGTCACAAGACCCCCTTTTCATATATTCTGGCTCGACTACTATTTCCTTTTGTTTGGTCAAACATAAAAACACGAACACAAACGTACCATGAAACATTATTGTACGGAAACATTGTTAGATCGTGTGCTATTTTAACAAAACACGCTAGTAAAAGAAAATCCTTCTATCTTTCCCTGACAATAATACATCGATTGCTTCATAATTAGCTGTATGGTGCTATAAAAATGAGCTGCGACATGACAATGGGTCCATTGTGACATCTAAGACCAATATTGGTCCAAATCAGCCTGTACCCATTCAAAATCTGATCAGTAAGGCTAGCCTGGGTCCAGTCGTCGATATACAAATTGGTCAATAAGACAACACATAAAAGACTGATACATATTACAGATATAATTTTGCGGCATCCATTTTTGGTCGTGTTGATATTTAGACCGGAGAAAGTTAAAGAAGGAAAAATGATCATACTGGAACCCAGTCTACCGTAAGGCTACATATAATGAAGAAACAATCATATATCATGATATATTGATAAAATGTGTGTATGCTGATTTAGATCCATGTTGTTCTAAAATGGAATAGGAGTCATATTCCACATCTCAATTCAAGGTAGTCCATCCCCATTTAATGAGATTCATGCAACGTCGTGATTTTTTTTTTTTTTTTACATGTGATGTCGTTAATATTCGTTACGTATCCGAACCTATTCGGGCAACGTCGTGAACGTTCGGCGGTGGTACCGCTTTATGGACCGTTTTCATGTTTAGCAGCAGGTAAAATCTTAACCACTTAGTTACATGTTAGGGTAATAATTCTTCGCCTAACATGGTCGCAGAAGCATGTGTGAAGTTTCAAAGAAATATTATCAGAGATATCGCCGCTTTTCGAGGAAAAACTCGTAGCTTGTTTTAAGCTGCGGTTACGAGCTTTTGTTTTGAAAAAGCAGCGATATGAGACAGTAAAAAAAACGTCAACGTCCGGAGTACCCCCCCCCCCCTTCCTACGAATAGTCGCGCCAAGCAATTATATAAATTGTTTCAGGAAAGAGCAGCCGATGAACCAGTCTTCGAAAGTAGGACTCAAACAATCATCATTGATTGAGAAAAAAAGTTACATGATGAAAAGAAATTGAATCTCATTCAACATACAAGATTATAATTATTTCTAAAACCCTTTGTCAGATAATTACTAGTTCCGCTCCCGATGACACGCCTTGATTGCTGTTACATTCATTCCATGAGTTAACCCTTTCCCAAACGCCAAAAAATGTACGGTGGTTCCAATTCGACTGCTGACTATGACGACAGAGTTGATATCAATAAAGAAGTACAAAAGGAAGATATAATTTGCATACAAGAAAAGGCCGAGAAAATATTGCGACAAAAGGAGAAACTGCTGTTATCAGCAGTTTCTTTTTTTCTCAATGTTTTCCCAAGTGTTGTCTATTAGACACGTCAAAACCAGGTAACCAAAACAGCGACTGGCTCTGATAAATCCAAATAAGGCTTTGGAAAGAACTGACAGAAAAGAAGATTTTTTTTCCTTTACCCTAAATGCTTTCCATGCTATGATGTTTAAGAAATCTATCATGTTTTCACAATAACCGAATCAACTGTTATCGCTTGCAGCAACTTAGATCATGTCGAATTATGTGTCGGTCGCAAGGATAAATGGTGGAGGCGCAAATCAATTCTATACTGAACAAAAGTGAAAACGCTACACCTACTTTGCTTGTTTTATTTCTTCTAAAAACAACAAGTAAAAAAATCAAATGAAAGTGTTTCGCATTGTTCATTTACTTGGTTGTGCCAAGCACTAAACATTTTGTGGATCTTATTTACGGGAATGAAAAACGGGCCCTTCTAATGTGACAGGGGTCCGTTTTTTCAGGTGTACAATTTGAACGGAAATTATACACAATTTAAACCTTCAAAAATCCAGGCAGAAGAATGCAAACTATGCCATAGTTTACGGAATGGTAGTCTGACGAGTTACCAGTCAGAAAATGAAAAGAAACTTACGTAACATTGTTACAGCGTTTAGAAAATGATGTTTGAAAAGCGGAATTTTCATTAGGTTCCAAAGCTTGAAAATTTTACAATGTAATCTCCATAGGAAATTGAAATCGCTATTGCATGGAAATCTGAGTACAATCCTTGTCGAAGAAAGGGTTCAAAAATTCCCTGTAAGGCCTGCATGATGTTGCAAAAACCCCAATCGAAAACCGTAATAAATTTGTGAATACCAAACATTTTAAATTCCCTATTTGTTTATGTTAAAGGGAGGTAATTTGCAAAATTGACTGATTAGACCTTGATTTTAGAGCTTGCTACATGAGATTAGTGAGATTTTAAGTGTTTTTTCGACAACCCGGATATGACCAATTCCGAAAAAATAATGAACTGTTTTCTGCACATGCGCATATGCGATATTAGATGAAATCAGCTCTAAACACATTAAGGCCTATAACTCTGACATTAAAGGAGACAAGGCAATGAAGTTTTGACAAAACGATAGCTGAAAGCCTGGGAAATGACGTCAAAATATATTTCAAGCTATTAGTTAGATGCTTTTCCAGAAATAAGAAATCTTGTAGTGTAGCGTTTTCACTTTTGTTCAGTATATTACGCTTATGTAATTAGTTTTATATTCATTGATACTTTGAAACGTCTTTCTGTCTCCGAGACTAGACTACACTTAAAGACACTTCTAACGCAACACTTACCTTTTTAGTAATAACTTGAAATTTAATGAACCATTTTTCATCAAATTTTCAACAAATTTAATTCATTCACAATTGCATAACATCTGTAATTTTCATAAAGAAACATTGAGTAGAAATGATTAAATTTGCAGTTCATATAATATGACTAGAAAACAAAGTCGCAAAAAAGTTGTGCGAGCTGATAACGTAAATTCATGTTATTCATGTAATAGCAGTAAGGTTTATGACATTCTACTAACATTCTGTGTGTCCGTCATGGACCTAAATGACACGAAGACATCCCTTTCTCATTGATAAAGCATAATTGATCATGAATCTTTGCGGGATCATTCTTAACTCGTCCCTGTTCCAGTTTTTGAAAATTTCTTGGAGCAAAATGGCGAAAAACTAATGTCTGGTAACAAATTCAATGATTTTGTGCAATGCTGACACGTACAAAACATTATTTCTTAAACAAATAAGTTGCAACTGAATTCTAGTATTGCTTCGCATGTTAAAGCATGTTATCAAATCTTATGAAGTAGTGTTACGAGATATGAGCATGATTTGGTGACGCTGCTTTGATGCTATTGAATTCTGCAATTGCCTGGGGTTTTGTGACTTTTCATATTTGAGTATTGGTGAAAAACCTAAATATTCTTATGTTCGGATCAGTCGATTTTGATGAAACTTACAGAATACATGTAAAAGTAGTTGATTTATATTTGCTGAAAATTTCATAAAATATACTGCGTTATCTATTTAGTTATGATGAAAAATGTAAGTGTTGCGTTGGAAGTGTCTTTAAGTGTACATTGCCCCGTTTTTACGCTTTCTAACAGAGTCAAGTCTTTAACGTTCTATAGAAAGACCGCTTTAAAAGCATTGAGAGAAAAGAAATCAGACCGAAAACATATTCTCCTTTCCCCGTTTTTCTGCCACTTGATATCAAATGAGAGTACAAATTACACCAACAAATTTTGTAGTCTGTGCCTCCTCAGCTTAACCCATTCCAACACAGTGACGCATTTTGACTCCTTCACAAATAAATGTTTGGTGAATCATTATGGAAAAGGAAAAAATTGCTTGCAACAAGCGATTTCTTCATTTTCCACAATGATTTCTAACCCAAAATGGAAAGATTTTTGTAAAATTTCATCAACTTTATATTGTCGTCTGCAACACCTTTGACTTTGGAACAGTCCAAAATTTTGTCGTCTGGAAAGATGGCAGAGCTTTACAACGAAACGGGGCCATCTTGGCAAGATTCATATTGCGACTCCATCCCATAACTAAATACAAAAGTTTAGCCTTCCCCAACCTGTAAAAAATAAGACTTGGACGAAGTCGATGGCTACAAAATATTTGGTGTCAAAGGTAGGCCTACAAAACGTGTATGTTATAAATCTAGCATAGAAGTTAATCAGTGAAAACTAGAAGTCATTGGTTATCAGTAAGCCTGTGGCGGATCCAGAGGGGCTCGGGGGGTTCAAACGAACCCCCCTCTGTAGCCAAATTACTTCATTTTCATGTAGAAATGTAGTCAAAATTGTGTAATACTAGGAAAACGAACCCCCCTACTTTGTAGATTCGAACCCCCCACACAGAAATCCTGGATCCGCGGCAGTAAGCTGTTCTTTTCTCTCAATGTTTCCCCAAAGGTTGTCCGCCAGATTTTGTTTTTGACCAGCAAACTGCTACCGATATAATCTGAATGACCGACTCTGTTAAAATGTCTTTCACTCAAAGGGAGATAATCGTTAAGCACCTACAAGGAGTTGTCTCGCTTACAATGGCATTAAATTTTGTGCTGAAAAGTCTGGTTTCATCATTATGTTTTGATAAACTGTCAGTGCTGTTATAAAATCTCGTAAGTACATCCTGACTCACACGAAAATCCTTTTGTTTGTCCGAAATTATGTCACGGTTGACTGGATAAAATCGTTCCCTAAAGCAACATCGGGCTATCAAATGGTGCTACTTGGCGTCCAAGTATCGTCATTTTCTTTAAAAAAAACCCTAGAGACATCAGCTCGTTTTAACTCTTTTCCAAACAAGACCTGGTTTTGACGTCCCTAATAGAAAAGGCTTGGGAAAACACTGAAACACAAGAGCTGTCACTGTAAGATGACAATGCCCCCGACACCGCTTTGATTTTAAATTATGGCCAATCTATGTTCAAGGTCAAGGTCATCCAGGGGTCAAGGTCACCAAAGTATGTGCCTACAGAAAGGTAATGTACCAAGGAATGTTGTGGTAAAGTATGAAGCGAATATGTTAAGTAATAAGGAAGTTATGGCCAATGTTAAAGTTTTTGGACGGAATGACGGACGGACGGACAGACGGACGGACGGACAAGTCAAATTTATGATGCCTCCCTATCGGGGGCATAAAAAGAAGAAACTGCTGATAACCAGTTTCTCCTTTTGTCTCAATATTTTCTGTGCCATATTTTACACAAATCCTATCTTTAATAACACCTACTTTGTCATTTGTGGCAGTTTTTGAAGTAGTTCACCCTAAATTTTGTCGTTTTGGGAACGGGTTAAGCTGCATTTATTAGGTTTTGGGAGAAAAGCAGCGAGATATTGATTGCCAGATTAATTGACGTTTTAAACCTTTCCCAATCACAAACATTGTAAATGCGGACAATGAAATTGAAGTTGATGCGTAAAATATAGCACAGAAAATAGAGACGCAAGGACCGAAATCGTTTTAAACAAGAGATGTTTGCAAAATATATATGCCCCCCTCAAGGGCCTACCTTTAATAATCGAAGCAGCCCGATGGTAGTATTTTATCAAGTATAAAAAATACCCGAAGGGCAATAACTCCAAAAACATGATCAGCAGAGTAAAGGTTCTTGTGCACAGCACCTCTCCATGATGAGATCTACCTAATACTATCTACTTGTGAAGTTTCATGATTCTACCCTACATACTTCTTGAGTAACGCTCTGATCCATAAGGAATAAGTTTCATGATTCTACGCTACATACTTTTTGGGGTTATGCTCTGGACAAGAATTAAAAATAATCAATTTTAGTTTTCCGTGGGTCATGGAAGATTACCCCTAAGTGGTGCCTGTCTGATGTTATGGTAAGTTTACTTCAGATTTTAATCACACTGGGAGTAAAAATAGATCATCAGCCTTGGAAAACATTGGGGCAAAAGAAGAAAATGATGTTTTCTCCTTTTGCCTCAGTATGTTCTTAGCTACATTTGCTTTTTGGGAAAGGGTTAAGAAGCTTTCTCATTCTCTTACTTTAATCTGCTAGGGCATTTTTACCTTTCATATATTCCTTAAACCTTTCCCAAACAACAAAGGCTTTGGAAAACATTGAGGCAAAAGAAGAAAATGCTGATGATCAGCATTTTCTCCTTTTGCCTAAATACTTTCTGGGCTATAATATAAACAAAATCTACATAAATTTACATATTTATTTCCCTGCAGCAGCTTTTCAATTAGAACAGTCCAATATCTTAACCCTCTCCCAAACAAGACCTGGTTTTGACAACCCTAATAGAAAAGGCTTGGGAAAACATCGAAACAAAAGAAGAAACTGCTGATAACCAGCAGTTTCTCCTTTTGTCTCAATATTTTCTGTGCCCTCTCGTACACAAACCCTTTCCTTTTCAACATGAGTTTTGTCATCTGGAGCAGTTTTCCAATTGGATCACCCCAAATTTTTGTTGTTTGGGAAAGTTAATGTTTGGGAAACATTTCTATGGCATGATCAAAGATAACTAGAACTGTCGCAAAGCGGACAAATACCCCCCCCCCCACTAGCGCCTTGTCACTGAAAAAAGTGCTATAGGTCAAAAGGTTCTTTAGTTGGAGCATGGAAACAGATTTTAAACAAAGTCCAATTGTGACCTTGAACTTTGACCTTTGTGACCCAAAAACAATAGGGCACCTCCTTGGGTCATGGGAAACAACTGTGTAAAGTTTCATGATCCTAGGTCAACCGGTTCATGACTTAGAGCACGGAAACAGATTTTAAACAAAGTCCGATTGTGACCTTGACCTTTGACATTTGTGACCCAAAAACGATAGGGCACCTCCTTGGGTCATGGGCAACAACTGTGTAAAGTTTCATGATCCTAGGTCAACCGGTTCATGACTTATAGCACGGAAACGGATTTTAAACAAAGTCCGATTGTGACCTTGACCTTTGACCTTCGTGACCCAAAAACAATAGGGCACCTCCTTGGGTCATGGGCAACAACTGTGTAAAGTTTCATGATCCTAGGTCAACCGATTCATCATCATGACTTAGAGCACGGAAATGGATTTTAAACAAAGTCCGATTGTGACCTTGACCTTTGACCTTCGTGACCCCAAAACAATAGGGCACCTCCTTGGGTCATGGGCAACAACTGTGTAAAGTTTCATGATCCTAGGTCAACCAGTTCATGACTTAGAGCACGGAAACGGATTTTAAACAAAGTCCGATTGTGACCTTGACCTTTGACCTTCCTGACCCAAAAACGATAGGGCACCTCCTTGGGTCATGGACAACAACTGTGTAAAGTTTCATGATCCTAGGTCAACCGGTTCATGACTTAGAGCACGGAAACGGATTTTAAACAAAGTCCAATTGTGACCTTGACCTTTGACCTTCGCGACCCAAAAACAATAGTGCACCTCCTTGGGTCATGGGCAACAACTGTGTAAAGTTTCATGATCCTAGGTCAACGGGTTCATGAGTTAGAGCACGGAAACGAAAAAGTCTACGGACGGACGGAAGGACGGACGGACGGACGGACAGACAGACATGGTGAAACCAATATACCCTCCTCTACTTCGTAGGTGGGGGGTATAATTATTCTACAAAAATGTTTAATCAAAAGTCTACGGACGGACGGAAGGACGGACGGACGGACGGACAGACAGACATGGTGAAACCAATATACCCCCCTCTACTTCGTAGGTGGGGGGTATAATTATTCTACAAAAATGTTTAATCATCAAATACATGTATGTACAATTCATTAAACAACAATTACAAGCTACTCTGTCAGGATTTTGTCAGCACAAGACATAGGTTTTGATATCCCTAATTGTGATCAATTCCAAAAGCATTCAGAAAACAAGATGTGCATGTGAAACATCAATGCCCCAAAAATGGCTATGTTAAGTTTTCATGTCAAATTTTGGACTGACAGACAGACAGAGGGACATACTATGGTAAAACAATATGCCCCTATCTTTCGATATGAGGGCATAAAAAAGAGATAATTAATGCTGATAATGCATGATTATGCATGAGCTGTTTACCACCATTTTCTGTATAACTTACGATGCTTTTCAAGCTTAAACATGCATGTTTATCAAGAGCAGATCCAAGAATTTTTTCAAGGGGTGGGTGGGGGGGGGGTGGGGGTGTTCCAAGCCCAAGATTTTTTTCCAAGGGGGAGAGGGGGGGGGGGGGGGGTTCTGCCGCGGATCCAGGATTTCTGTGAGGGGGTTCGAATATACAGTTAAAGCGGGTTCGTTTTCCTAGTATTACACTATTTTGACTGAATTTCTGCATGAAAATGAAAGAATTAGGCAGCAGAGGGGGTTCGTTTGAACCCCCCGAACACACCCCCCCCCCCCCCCCTGGATCCGCCACTGGGTTTCCAAGCTCAAACTATGGCTTAAAATGCAATAAATATGTAACAATACACTAAATTTATATAGTCAAAATTTAATTTTCGGCTAATTCCAGGGGGCTCCGGACCCCCACCCCCTCTAGATCCGCCAATGTTTATCCAACTTGGTAACATTTGTTTTGTTGTCTACAGAATCATTAAACATTTATGGGACAAGAAAATCACCCTTTGGGAAAGGGATAACAACATTACAATCACATATATTAAAGTTTTGACTCGTGTCTCAAAAAGGGGCCATCTTGGAAATGTGGAGGTAAACACCCTAGTCAGCTTGCGCAGACTGACTAAGGTTAAAACTTTTCACTTACAGAAGTTATTCTATATCTAAAATGCTTTTTCAACCATCAAATACATTCATTTCCGAAATAAGATATCTGGTTGATCAATGCTATGTCCAGTCTGTTTTTTTTTTTTTTTAAATATTGGTTTCTTACACTTCCCCCATGGTCTATTTTCATGTAACAGATTATACAGTTGACACTTGTTATGTCAACTTTGTAACAGTCGCATTTCTTACGCCAAAGTGAAAATTTGGTCCCATCATCATCAATGGATATTAAAAACATTAAAATCATTTTGAAGTAATTGTAGCCATTGAAATGTAGCAAGAGAGGGAGAAAAATTGCTTGTGTCAAGCAATTTTTGTCCTTTTTCTTCTATGTTTCAATTATTGACCAATTCAATGAGCATCAGAAACCGATAAATAACATTTTCATAGAAACTGGACGAAAATCGAATGAGTTGAACTCAGGATATCTCAAAGCAAAATGGCGTTCCCCATGACTTTAACACAAGCTCCAAACAAGACCTTGTTTTGACGTCCCTCATAGAAAAGGCTTGGGAAAACATT
Source organism: Fragum sueziense (assembly GCA_963680895.1). NCBI lineage: Eukaryota > Metazoa > Mollusca > Bivalvia > Cardiida > Cardiidae > Fragum > Fragum sueziense. The sequence goes on from OY804603.1 coordinate 27,908,586, forward strand.
GAAACAAAAGAAGAAACTGCTGATAACCAGCAGTTTCTCCATTTGCCTCAATATTTTCTGTGATGTATTGTGCACAAATTCTATCTCAAACAAGGTCCATTTTGTCATCTGCAGCAGCTTTTGAAATGGAAATTTTAAAAATTTGATGTTTGGGAAAGGGTTTAACACAAGTTCCAACTATAGTTGCAAACCAGAATAACACAATCCTGTCAGTAATTTGTCTGTAAACCACAACTTCAGAGCAACAGATCTTAAGAGAGGGTGAATGCATTCTAAATATTTTACATGTATTTCAAATTCAAACCCTATGTTGTGGGTACTCATTGGAATTGTCTTGATGAGACGATTCCAATGAGTACCCACAATATGGGGTTTGGTGACAATTTAATGAAATATTGCATTTTGAAAAGTCAGTACCCCTCTTATCTGTCTATAAACAACAACTTACATAATATGTCGTCATATTTGACAGTTCGTGGTTTAAACAATAGATAGATGATAGCACTGTCCCATCCTATTATTGTTCATAAATTCAGAGGAACACTTTAATAGATTTTCATTAAACAAGAGGGCCATTGGCCCTGAAGCGCTCACCTGATATAATAAATTTTTTTTGTAAACCAATTTTCAGGTTGATTGGACAAAGAATGTGACCTCTAGGGTGCACACAAGGTTTATCTAAGATTTGACATTGTGACCTAGAATTGATCAAGATAATCATTCTGATCAATTTTCAGGTTGATTGGGCAAAAAATGTGGCCTCTAGAGTGCACACAAGGTTTTACAAAGATTTTACCTCATGACCTAGTTTATGACCCCAGATGACCCAATTTCAATCTTGTCTGAAAATTGATCAAGACAATCATTCTGATCAATTTTCAGGGTGATTGGGTAAAAAATGTGGCCTCTAGAGTGCACACAAGGTTTTTCTAAGATTTGACCCCGTGACCTAGTTTTTGACTCAAGATGACCCAATTTCAAACTTGTCCGAGATTTCACCAAGACAATCATTCTGATCATTTTTCAGGTTGATTGGGCAACAAATGTGGCCTCTAGAGTGCATACAAGGTTTTTCTAAGATTTGACCCCATGACCTAGTTTTGACCCTGTATGACCCAATTTCAAAATTGTGCGAGATTTTATCAAGCCAATCATTCTGAGCAATTTTCAGGTTGATTGGGCAAAAAATGTGGCCTCTAGAGTGCACACAAGGTTTTTCTAAGATTTGACCCTTTGACCTAGTTTTAGACCCCAGATGACCCTATATCAAACTTGTGCGAGATTTTATCAAGTCAATCATTCTGAGCAATTTTCAGGTTGATTGGGCAAAAAATGTGGCCTCTAGAGTGCACACAAGGTTTTTTCTAAGATTTGACCCCATGACCTAGTTTTTGACCCCAGATGACCCAATTTCAAACTTGTCCGATCTTTCATCAAGACAATCATTCTGAGCAAATTTCAGGTTGATTGGGCAAAAGATGGGGCCTCTAGAGTGCACACAAGGTTTTTCTAAGATTTGACCCTGTGACCTAGTTTTTGACTCAAGATGACCGAATTTCGAACTTGTCGGAGATTTTATCCAGACAATAATTCTGATCAATTTTCAGGTTGATTGGGCAAAAAATGTGGCCTCTATAGTGCACACAAGGTTTTTCTAAGATTTGACCCCGTGACCTAGTTTTTGACCCCAGATGACCCAATTTCAAACTTGTACAAGATTTCACCAAAACAATCATTCTGAGCAAATTTCAGGTTGATTGGGCAAAAAATGTGACCTCTATAGTGCACACAAGGTTTTTCTAAGATTTGACCCAGTGACCTAGTTTTTGACCCAAGATGACCCAATTTCGAACTTGTCCGAGATTTTATCAAGACAATCATTCTGAGCAAATTTTAAGTTGATTGGGCAAAAAATGTGGCCTCTAGAGTGCACACAAGGTTTTTCTAAGATTTGACCCCGTGACCTAGTTTTTGACCCCAGATGACCCAATTTCAAACTTGTCCGAGATTTCATCAAGACAATCATTCTGAGCAAATTTCAGATTGATTGGACAAAAAATGTGACCTCTATAGTGCACACAAGGTTTTTCTAAGATTTGACCCCGTGACCTAGTTTTTGACCCCAGATGACCCAATTTCAAACTTGTCCGAGATTTTATCACGACAATCATTCTGAGCAAATTTCAGGTTGATTGGGCAAAAAATGTGGCCTCTAGAGTGCACACAAGGTTTTTCTAAGATTTGACCCCGTGACCTAGTTTTTGACCCCAGATGACCCAATTTCGAACTTGTCCGAGATTTCATCAAGACAATCATTCTGAGCAAATTTCAGGTTGATTGGGCAAAAAATGTGGCCTCTAGAGTGCACACAAGGCAAAGTTTGACGGACGACGGACGACGGACGACGGACGACGGACACCGGACGCCGGACGACGGACGCCGGACACAGCGGTATCACAATAGCTCACCATGAGCACATTCGTGCTCAGGTGAGCTAAAAACAAGATGTTTTTGTGAAACACTAATGCCCTCAAAATGGCCAAAGTTGGATTTTAACGTAAAGTTTTGTACTGACAGAGACGGATGGACAGATGAACAGACAGACATATGGACAACAGTAAAACGATATGCCCCCATCTTTGGATACTATGGCATAAAACATCAATCAATTAAGTTGCAAACTCGAAGAACACTGTCCTGAGTTTTTGTTTGTAAACCACAACTTGCTAACTTGCTAACATGCACTTACATGCACACTTATTTGTCTTCATAATTGATGAACACAGTTTGTGGTTTAAACAATAGATAACTGATAGCACTGTCCCAGTCTGTCATTGTATAACACAATCAGAGGTCGCCATCTTGTCTTTCTCTTACAGCTTCCTGAAAATGTAATGGGAGAATCATTGATAAACTGTCTGTTTAACCCTTTCCCAAACAACAAAATTTTAGAATGGCCCAATTCCAAAGCTGCTTCAGACGACATATTTGGTATGGGTAAATAAAGAATTGGTGTACAATATAGCCCAGAAAACATTGAGGCAAAAGCAGAAATTGCTGATTTTCTGCTATTTCTTCTTTTGCCTTGATGTTTGTCCTATCCATTACTATAAGGGACATCAAAACCAGTTCTTGTTTGGGAAAGATGACAAAATAGCAATTCCAAGGATGGCACAAAGCCGGAGGTATCTACCCAACTTAAATCCACTGTGGTCCTTACATCAAAATAAATCAAAGCCCCCTTTTTATAAGGTTCTTATTCAAACAAGAATAAATGTTAAAAGAGTTTGATAAAATATATTTGATAATTAAATTATTATTTTCTTTATAAACATCAGTCTGTAATATTCAACTTTAAAAGAATTTTAAGATTTCTAATTTTTAGGTGAAACAACAAAATACAATATTTGTTTCATTCATTATCTATAATGCTCGTTACCAAGATTATCAGCTTTTCAAAGCTATCTTTATATTGGGTTGCCACGAGTACGAGGAAATAGAATTCCCTGACAATTCCCTGACAAAATTGAAAATTCCTTGACATGTTTTGTCGTTGTTATTTTGCAGTAACACCCAATATTTTGAGACAATTTTAATGGGCAATGTTGAAATCATTAATTATATGGCCATTCAACTTACTTTTTTAAAATCCTGTAATTTGTCTGTATTTTCAAATGTCCCTGACAGTTAACAAATTTCCCTGACCTTGAAAAAATTTAAATTTCCCTGACTTTTCCCTGACGCATGGCAACCCTATTATAAGTAAGGGACATCAAAACATTGCGTTGTTTGGAAAAAGGTTTAAAGTGACATTTCAGAATTTTTTGTCATAAATTTTACTTTTATTTTTATCTGAAAGAGCATATTTCCTTATGAAAATTCTGAAAATTTCAAGCCAAAATATTGCGCCGTTTACGAGAAATTTATATTTTTGTGTTAAAATTGAACAAATTGTTGTGGACAACAGTTCGGATTTATATGCAATTTATCGATTATGTCTCAACTTTAAATGCGTGTTTCTCGCTTATTGGCAACAACTTCAAAGAACTAATAGTATTTATACTCACTAGAATAACAAATCTTGGCATCAAGACATACTTTAAAGAATTGAAATTGGAATGAAATGTCCCTTTAAGAGTTACAAATTTACCCTAAATCTTTCCTCCATGAGTGATATTTCTGAGATGAGATCTGTGATTGCATTGGTCAGTGCCTCTTGCGGACTATAATCAGCTGTAGTCTGTATACGAAGGATAATCTTGTGTTCTAGTGGGTGGGGATTCTTGTACCCTGTGAATAACACCTGGGGATCTTTCCTCAACTGGCTGTGATAAAAAAATTAAAAAGTATTTTATGCATCTTAATAATGTCAGATCAGAATTTGTGTAATTATCGCAACATGCAATTAAGCTTGCTTTGGTTGACTGACCACTTCAAAAACCTATTACATGCATTATCCAAGTATTAAAGTATTGCATCAGTGTTTATTCTCATATCTTTGGGAACTGGTCCGGAACCAGGTCAAATGGGAAAATGCGTCATTTCCATCAACTTTGGGAATCTAACCCTTTCCCAAACAGCAAACACAAAGACTTTCCCAATTTGAAAGTTGTTGCAGATGACAAATTATATATTAATGAAAATGAAATCTGTGTGCTTTGTAGCCAAGAAAATATTCAGACAAAAGAAGAAAATACTGATTATCAGCATTTTTTCCTTTTTCCTCAATGTTGTCGAAAGCCTTTTCCATTAGGAACATCAACACTGGGTCTTGTTTGGCCCCTTTCCAGACAAAACCTGGTTTTGAAGTCCCTAATAGAAAAGGCTTGGGAAAACATAACCAGCAGTTTCTCCTTTTGTCTCAATATTTTCTGTGTCATATTTTACACAAATGCTATCTTTAAAAACATTCATTATATCATTTGTGACAGTTTTTTAATTGGAATACCCTTAAATTCTGACATTTGGGAAAATGGTTAAAGGAAAGGGTTAAGTCATCATGAATATTCACTTTCAAAAGACACAGGCAGGAACAAAGCTTAGCTTACTGAGCTTTACATGGGGGATTGGCTACAGGAAATAGAATTGAATTTAGCCAACAACGTAAAACCTTTTGATTTGCGAATTTTTAACTTTATTTTGGGAAAAAAACCTCATTTTTTGGCATTGTGAACGGGTCTGTTTTACCTACCCATTTAAAGGAGGAGAAATAACTCAGTCTGTGTGTAAATATTTGTCTTGACATACCTGAGCCAGTTAAAGACTAGATAGAGGGAAAAGAAAACATTAGTCCTTAAAATTTTTCCCTTCTCTTTTTCCCCCGTCAAAAACAAGTCGTTTGAAATAGTTGAAATCTGCCATAATTTCAAAGATATAGAATCAGTCGGCATGAGGTCATAGCCTCACTTTCATTTTTTCATCGAGGGTACTTCCTCGGTCTTTATCGTTACGGGATACCATTTTTGAGGCAGGATATTTCAAAAATCCATTGTTAAAATTCATAAACAAAACGCTTTCTGTAAAGAATGTGATTTAAACTTTCTAACTACTAACACATTTTTAATAATCAGGCGTATTTGTCGAGATATTAATGCTGAAAGATGGTAATGCTTTAACGAATAAGACCGAAAGCTTTCACCTACACCAAATTAGTGCAGGTCCGCACTTTATGACTGACGACGTTTTTGATTGGCTGAAGGGATTGTGCCGACCGAATCAATTATCTGTTTACTTACGTGCATATCATATTTCCCAGAGTGTGATCCTCTTTATTGATGGTAAAAATTGCTGCATTTGGTACCTTGGTGTCCTTTTCAATTGTGATTCTGAAATGACAGAAATTTGTTCTTTCAAAATTTGGGACCACCAAACTTCTGATTAAGGATAGATCCTCCATTTATTTCCTACGGTAAGAATTTTTTTATTTTTTCTGTACTGATATTTAAATATATGAGAAGTAAAAAAATGACTTAAAAACTATAGGTCACCAAGCGAATTAAAAAGTTATTGGATTTCAAGGGAGACTACTCTTGTCTAAAATTGCAAAAATGAGGTGTCACTTAACTACCCACAAAAAAGGTGTTCGAAATGACTGGGATTACTTGAATAAGTCTTTATTGTGTTCAATATGTTTTATTCTGTCTAAATGAGTATCAATTTGGGAAAATTTAGTGATGATTTTGAAATTTTTTGTAAAACATTCTTTCAAAAGTTGCTGAAATTGCTCTTTTTTCGCAACGTTTCTGATAATAAAAAATATTCCAGCGGTAAGAATTTTTTCTTTTTTGGTATAAAAATAGTGCTTGGTCATACCTACAAAAACAAAAAAAGAAAAATATATCAAACCTAGCGTTTTTCTCAGTTATAAGTAAAATTTGGCTTAGTTTTTACAGCTCTGTCCGAAATTGTGTCACTACTTTTATCCATTTTCTTTCTTATTACCAGCTTTAGATAATAAAAAGTGTCATCTTTTGTGTCCATCTGAAGCGGACTAGCTCATAAAGACACCACTTTGCTTTTGTTGCTCTGTTTCCTATCGCAAAGGCCACATGTTGAACGCGTAACAGAAAGCGAAATGTACCATCCGAGTACTATTACACTTTGATCGACCAAACAGAGAAAATTGAAATAACCGAAAAGGGTCTTGTCATTTATCAACCAAATATTAACTAAATGTAAAAAAATACATTTGCTGAAAAGGCCAACTACTGAAACAGCTTTATTTCGTTATTTAGGAAATGCGCAGTAAGTTGGGCAGTAACAACTGGAGGATCTGTCCTTAAATAAGGAAAGCATCAACAATGTTGATATAAATAAAAGACCAAAGTGCAAGCTGATTTATCAACCCCTTAAAATAATAATTAAAGTAACATTTCACATTTATTTCATTTCTTAAAAGTATGTCTTGATGCAAAGATTGCTTACATAAATCCTAATGTGTAGAGATGCTATCAGTTTATTGAAGTTGTTATTTATATGCATGGAATACACCTGTAAAGTTGAGACAGAAATGACAAATTCTATATAAATCTGAACTGTTGTCCACAACAATTTGCTTAATTTTAGCACAAAAATATATATTTATAGTAAATGGTTCAATATTTTGGCTTGAAATTTTAAGAATTTAATTTTCATAAGAAAAGATGCTCTTTAAGATAGGATAAAAGTAAAATTCATGTAAAAATAATTGTGAAATGTCACTTTAATATACAACTGTCTTTTAGAGAAAATCAAAACTATATTAGGATAAATCCTTTGTATCATAACAGAATGACCACTTGAAATGGAATAACAAAAGATGCCTATGTCATGATAGTCGATTGATTGGGGTTTTAACGCCATTTAAAATGATGAGCAGATTTTTACCGATATAGAACATTTCTCCCGCTCCTTTCTATCCACCCCTCTTATAATTTTGATTATTCTCAAAGTTCTTGTCTCCCTAGTAGTGTGCAGGACGTCCTCTTGAACACAGTTCTCTGGAGTATTTTCTAGAGGACCCAGCTTCACAACTTGTGCCAAACTTTCCGCAGTATTCAAAGTGCAATGAGCTCTGACTTAAATAGCGAAAAATCAAAATATCGAAGAGCGTATTTACATCAGAGAAAACTCGGATTAGGGCACACATTGCACTTTCAATTTGTCAATGAGTCATTGGCAATATAACTTAGTTAAGGATTAAGTAATTTGACACAATTTGAAAAACTGGAACATTAAATGCAATTAGTCAATTACTAGAGGTAATATCAAATTCGGATTCCATTGCAAGAACATTTACTTAGTAAGAAACGTACGAAAATGACTGGGTACGAAACTATCAATGATTATTTATGAGATAGACGACGATAAATTTCTACAACTTCGGTTATTGTATGGTTCATGAGGTGATAAATTTTAACATGAAATAATTTTCATACTTCTTCTCTCCCTCAAAAAGGAGAAATGATTCAAAAGTTGGAGGCGCATTCATCTTTTGTTTTCAGTGTTTACTTCCGGTTATTATCATATTTTATGGTTCACCATGAAAAATACAATATCCCCCCCCCCCTTCGAGGGAGAACTTTAGGATTTCTTTCGATATGATAAATTCTGTGTTGTTATCTTTGTGATAAAACGAGGCTTATCTATAACCCACTAGACTAGGCTTTCGCACAGAAATAATTGAGAAAAACGAAGAAAATGCTGGTAAACTGCCTTTCCTTCTTTTGTCTCAATGTTTTCCGATGCCGTTTTTTCCTCAAAATGATCTTCAAAACCAGAGGTCTTGTTTCGGGAAAATATAAAGTATTTATTATATCCAAGGACGCTTAATTTAATGGCTGACAGGATATGAATTTCCTTTATTTTGAATTGCTTTATCTACTCCAAGCCCTTTTCCGAACTGCGAAACTTTGGACTAGCCTACTCCAATTCGAGAGAAGACTAGTTGCAAGAAATAAAATGTTGAGAAATAAAAAAAATTAGCATTTTATTAGCATTTATTGAGACAAAGAAACGAAATGCTGATTATCAAAACCAGATCTTGTCTAGGTAAGGATGAATATTGCATTTGAATCACGGACTTTGAACAATTATTGTTATCATATAATTGATCCTTTCCCAAACAACGCTTAATTTAATGGCTGACAGGATATGAATTTCCTTTATTTTGAATTGCTTTATCTACTCCAAGCCCTTTTCCGAACTGCGAAACTTTGGACTAGCCTACTCCAAGTCGAGAGAAGACTAGTTGCAAGAAATAAAATGTTGAGAAATAAAAAAATAGCATTTTATTAGCATTTATTGAGACAAAGAAACGAAATGCTGATTATCAAAACCAGATCTTGTCTAGGTAAGGATGAATATTGCATTTGAATCACGGACTTTGAACAATTATTGTTATCATATAATTGATCCTTTCCCAAACAATAGGTCTAACTGGTTTTGACGTCCTTAATTAAGAAAAAGTCTGACAAACATTGAAGCAAAATAATTAAGACAACGCACTTTCTCCTTCTGTATCAATATATTCTGTGCTATATATGACATCTTGTCAACAACCACATTAATAATCGCCAATTTAAAGTAGCATTCATTTGGTTCTAATTTTGGAACAGTCCGCAGGTTTGTAGTTTAGGAAAGGGGTTGAAGATAGCAGTGCTAAAAGACCATACATGGATATACAAAGTATAAACACATGTGGCCTTTCAGCTCTAAATCATCGATATGACACAACACAGTTAACCATTTCCCGAACGGCATCATGGGCTGGTTCGTTTGAAAAAAAATGACAAAATGAATTTTGACCAAGATTGAATTTGTTTACATAATTTAGCATAGAAAGTATTGAGACAAAAGGAATAAATTAGAATTTATTTCCAGCATTGTCTTCTTTTGCCGAATCATTTTCTTTTCTTTCAAAACTAGGTTTTGATTGGGAAAAGGTTAAATGATGATTATCATTATGATTCAAATATCGTGAATGGTTTAAGTGAAACATGTTTAGGGATAATGCCAGCATACATTCTCTTGTGATTTATTTAATTATTTCCAGTGTTGGAGCTTATAAATTGTAAGTCCAGTAAATTTATTTTAACCCTTTCCCATACAAGACCTGGTTTGACATACCTAATAGAAAAGGCTTGGGAAAACATTGAAACAAAAGAAGAAACTGCTGATAACCAGCAGTTTCTCCTTTTGTCTCAATATTTTCTATGCCATATTCACACAATTTTTATCTTTAATAACACCCTCTTTGTCTTATTACGCAGTTTTTGAAGTGGATCACCCTAAAATTTTGCCGTATGGGAAAGGGTTCAAGAGGAACAAGTAGTCCCTTTTCAACAAAAGCCTAGTAACTCCAATTTTCGAACAAACTGCAGTTACAAGGTTTTTGTGGAAAAGCATTGAAATCCTTTTCTCTATACATGTACATGTATATCCCCCCCCCCCCCCCTTACAGTCGATCCGTCTTTTTAACCCATTACCAGACGGGAGAATTTCAGACTAGTCCAAATTCATAGATGTTACAGATGACAATAATTATAATTATCAAGAGCATGGAATTTTAAAGTTTTTGGTATTTTTGATGATAAAACATTGTGGGAAATGAAGAAATTGCTTGTCACAATGAATTTCTTCATTTTCCACAATGTTTTCCAAAGCCTTTACCTAGTCGGGCGTCAAATTGAGTCACTACGTGGGAATGGGTTAACATGCTTTCTCTTTCTCTACGTCTATATCATTCCGAGATCTTTCATTCCATCTTTGACCACATTCGAAAAATGCTTTAACTTCAACCAAAATAGGCTGTGGCCATGAAAATTTTAACGTAATCGACACAATAATTGTTGATGATCGGAAATGATCGAAATTTGATCTACCAATCTACCAACCAAATTTGTCTTTTCCCATTATATTTTCGAAGATTTTTATTAAATATCCAAAACTTACTTGAAAGTTGTAACAGACTACTACATGCAATTAATAAATATAGATGCAATTTATGAATATTATAACAGAATTTCAACAGTAAGGTAGTCCATCCCTAATGAGAATCACGCGACGTCGGAATTATTCGGGCGACGTCGTAAACATTCGGCGGTAGAACGTTCCACCACCGAATGTCTACGACGTCCATCAAATCATCTTCGCAAGCCAAGGGTGAAATCTACGACGTAATGTCGTTTCTGTATTCACCCTTGGCGTATCTAGTCCGATTTTCTTGGTGTCCTGGAAAGCGTACGCTGGAACCAATCAGATGACTAAATAAATCTGTTTGTTATGTGTAAACATTTCATGACAACGGGCGGGAAAAAGGCACTGCATTTGCAACCCAAAAACTCGAAGATGAGCGTTTTTTTCCAAAGAATTTCACTGCAAAAGACATCAAGGGTGAATACAAACGTAGGTGGGTTCAACCTTGGCTAGCAAAGTTGCCCTAAAATAGGTTGAGATACGTAATGGATGTTAACGACGCCACAGTAAATAGTCCGACGTCGCGTGAATCTCATTAGGAATAGGGAACGATTTTATCTAGTTGGACGTGACGTTTTTTCGGACAAACAAATAGTATTTCGTGGGTGTTGTTTTAAAGTCTCGTAACTACGGCTTGATTCAAGCCGTACTTGCGAGATTTTGTAACAACACTGACGGTTTATCATTTGACATAATGGTAACCAAATCTATTTTTAGCACAAAAATCATTGCCATTGAATACCTTAAAATGACATTTCAGAATTTTTTGTCATAAATTTTACTTTTATCTTTATCTGAAAAAGCATATTTCCTTATGAAAATTCTGAAAATTTTGAACCAAAATATTGCGTCGTTTACGAGAAATTTATATTTTTGTGTTAAAATTGAACAAATTGTTGTGGACAACAGTTCGGATTTATATGCAATTTATCGATTATGTCTCAACTTTAAATGTGTGTTTCTCGCTTATTGGCAACAACTCCAAAAAACCAATAGTATTTATACTCATTAGAATAACAAGTCTTAGCGTCAAGACATACTTTAAAAAATTGAAATTGGAATGAAATGTCCCTTTAATAGAAATAAATTTTCAAAATTCCTTTCAGAGACCAAACAGCACATAAGGACCACAGAACAAGTGCTGCTGAGATAAACCAAGATAAGTTGCTCCCGCTTGGCCATCGCGGGCAGCGCCTTGGTCCAACCTCTCGACAAACTGATCACGAAATAGAACTGTTGAAAATAAATCGAGAACTTCACAATGTTGATTTGGATGAAAGAGATGCGCGTGATAACCATGTCCAGTCTGATGAGCTGGTTAACGATAATGAAGTAGATTCACAACTGAATAAAGTAGCACATGGCAAAGATATAACCAAAGTTACCCAACAGAGAATTGATACGGAAGAAACGCTTGCAAAAGAGGACAATGAGGAAGGGAAAGAACAATTTGGAGAAGTTCCGCATAAAGAACAAGATAATTCACGACCTGGTGTAGGTCCAGAAGACACAAATGTTAGAGGCTCTGAGGAAAATGAAAACGAAGAAAACATAGAGAGTGACAAAGCCGAAATCATAGACCATTCAAGCATTGAAACACAACCCACAAAACCACCTACTGCAATCACATCTACAACTGAGCTTGAAGAAATAGACGAAGCTAACGGTGATGAATATGTTCAAGAAGAACACTCACCGTCAAACAACGAAACTTCTTGGGACCAAATAAAACATACCACACTAGCTCACTCAACGACAACTACAAATAGCGGATATCATTTCAACAATGGAAGCGATATCACTGAAAAACAAAACGAAGTAAATTCTACAAGTCGGCATATCAAAACGCAAAACTTTCATGAGAACCTGACACAGAATGCAAATGATACTGCTCACAGTGACAATGGCGTCAGAAATGAAAACAACAATGTTAAAAATACAGAAAGAAGCCAACAAATTAAAGTAATTACGCACAATGCAACCACGAATATAGAGACACTAGACACTAAAGTTACGCATAAAGACACAACATTGATGCGTATATCAGAACTTCCCACACCATCCCCAAGTATCAAGTTTGAGACAGAAACTGGAGATAATAATACCAATAGTTTAACAGTGATAATGACCAAAAGCTCCAATAGAGTAACAACAATCATTACACAGGCCCATGAGAAATTAACATTAAAAGGGAAGACAAAAGACGTGCCTCTACCAAGTACAAAATTAAAGGAAGCTTTTGTTTCCTCATCAACATTTTCAGACACGACAACATCAACATCACAACCTACGAAGCACGTAAAAGACGTAGAAAACAGCAAATCCACTGTTGTACGAAGCAGAAGTAAACCTAATATAGTGCACACAAAAGTGCAGACATCTACAAGTACGCTGCTGAAAACAAATAGTTTGAAGTTTGAAAGCAATAAGAAAAAAGTTGAAAGTGATGTTAAAGATGGGAATAAAGCTGACGTCATGACGACACCATATAGTACAGATAGGTGAGTATGGAATGTGATCTCTAACCTTTCCCAAACAAAACCTGTTTTGAGGCTTCCGAAAAGGAATTGCTTTGGAAAACATTGAGACAAAAGAAGACAATGGTGGAAACCCGTATTTTTCCCGAGTCTCATTTTTTCTCTTTTCAACATTATAGGCCTACACAAATGACAGAAATAAAGCTGATGCCACATGTGACAACGCCATATAGTACAGATAAGCGAGTCAATAAGACCCGCTTCTGACGGTCATAATGAATAGAACAAAAAATCGGACAATCAAGATCAAAATATCAATATGACTAAAGAAGAAAATGCAAAATTTTATGTTACACGTTAACGTGTTCTCCCATTTAATTAGCGATATAACGTCCTTCTAACGTAAATTTTAAGTGTGAACATAATTGTCTTTGCCAAGCATAAAAAAGGCCACCAAAAAGAATTTTCTGCAACGCTGTGGGACTACGCCATAGACTTACGTTAGAAGGACGTTATATCGCTAATTAATGTGTTGCTACATGGCAGAACCGGCGATAAAGGTGTTGTAATTTCCCTGACGCTACACCATGAACGCACCAGACTTGACTGGTATAGAGTCCTAAATGCTTTAACCCTTTCACTGCCAAATATTTTTTTCGGACGTGTTTCTCACCGCTGAATTAATTCGAAGAAATTTCGATACCCTGTTCACAAAAACATGCATAACTTTTGACTCATTTGATGGATTCCTTTCAAATTTTCAGCACATACAGACAAATGAAGCACCTATATGTGACCAAAATTTAAAGGTAATTTATGAAATAAAAAATTTTTTTTATGTTGTTGGTACTCGTCCCCATAAATTTGTCGACAAAAGTCGCCTATGGCAGAAACCCCTCGTCGACAAAAGTCGCCTATGGCAGTGAAAGGGGGCCAAATCAAGCGTATACAACATTGATGTACTCCCATTATCATCCCTTTCTCTCTGATTTGTCACCCTTAGAGCACATACGGTGCATTTAAGGAAGACATGTGCGTGACCGTACTGACGCGAATGACGCTCAATCTCTTGATAAAGTAGTGAATGTTGATACTGTGTACAAACAATTTAAGTGGATTAGAAAACGCTTCACTGCTGTTCTTGCTCGAAAATGGCCGCACAGTCGAGACCGAATTCTATTGTAACTTTTTATTTTGACCCCTCACCTACGTCAAGACAATGTTTCTAACACTATCTACGAGGTACAGTCAGAAAGTTCCCGGACTGCCGTTATATATGAATTGAACGCATTAGGATATTAAAAGAAATTTTATAAATGAAAAGAGAAAATCAAGGCTGATATGTACATCTGATATGTGCATTGATAAATTTATAAAACAGGATATTTTACGACACTAAAAACATATACTAACAGTGTACGGATCACTTTGACGTCGTGCAACGACGTCTAAATAACATTGCGTACAGATTCGAAATTAATTAATTCATGTCTGTTCGCAATTTTCAAATTCTTTACCAGAATGATCTAAATACTTCCCATTGCGACGGATAAAAAGTTTTATGATTGAATTCGGTGTCATAACGTTATACTTTAGACCTGGCCGAAGGCCAAACTTCTTCGTTAGACTCAGATCTGCAACCTCGGAAAATTCTTTCAAACAAGGAAATGCTGAAATAACAGTTGACTGAGTCAGGATTGGATTGTATGGAGTTTTACGTCCCACTCAACAGCTAAGGTCATATGGAGACGGGACCTCGGTTTAAAGTCTCTTCCGAAAGACCGGAGAAGCGGGGGATCGAACCAGCGATCCCTGTGTTTCAAGTCCAGCGCGTTACCACTGCACCATATCCGCCCCTTGACTGAGTCAGGACTGTATTGCGCGTGGGACAGTATTTCATAGCCCAGAAACTCTATGGTTCATATTTTCATAGCATTTCGATGGATACTTTAGATAGATATTATAATGTGCATAATTCATATAAATATCAGCGTTCTCGAGATTCGTAGGTAACAAAGAAATGACGTCGAGTAGGCCTACGCAACGCTGGCCTTTTTCACGTCGTCCGTCAAAAGCAGCGCCTTCCACCCTTAGTACAATTTGGACGTATTTTATTCGATAGAAATTGCGTAATTGATTGTACCGCGACTAATTCCAACAATGTTAGCAACTGTGTGAAATAATTTGTTTTGGTCCGAGAGAATGCCTGTCTTTACTTTTTCATGAACATGTTTTGGCCGCTTACTGCGAAGACCGTTGCTCATTTTCAAGCGGTAATTCAGTAAATTCGTGTGTCAGTTAAATACAGTATTCCTTGAATATGTACTGCAGCCGTTGTTAAGGTAAATAGACTTCTACATTTCCGTAAGCGCCATCCCGACCATCACATAGACGTTAACAGTGGAAATTTGTTCCGTACGCTGTAATGACGTCGGCCAGATTTCAGTTGAATTTTATCCATTGCTTCGAAAAATATCTAAATATCTGCAAAACGCATATTTCTAAAGTCGTGACGTTAGATTTTGAACTTGCTGTGAAAATAAGTTGGTGAAATGTCATATCGACGCTCCATGGAAAAGCGCCTGTAATTCGTACGAATTGGTCCTTCGAATAACAGTAAGAATTTCGGACGTAAGCGTTATTTCAAAGTGATCCGTACTCTAGATTACTATGCTAAAAAGTTATAGAAAAAATAGATTTTAAACAATTTAAACCCACAAAAACTTGTCAAAATGGTAGTTTATATCTTAAAGTTACTATTCGAATAAAAAAAATGAAGCAAGTACGGCGGAATAAATACAATTCGAAGGCAGTCCGGGAACTTTTTGACTATCCCTCGTATATTTAACGTTACCACAAATCGACCTTTCAAGTTTCAATGTTGTGCGTAAATGCATATAATATTATGCTAAAATACATAATAACGGTTGTGAAATAAATATCACAGAAAATACATGTTTTCAATTAACAAAGTCAGAGTTGCTAAACTTTTTTTACATGGTATATTTTCATTTCAACTTATGAAATATCCGGATATACATAATTATAGGTTATGACCCTTTTATCTCCTGCAAACTTCTTAAACATTTCCCAAACTATGCCTTGTTTAGGCTTTCTTAAAGTAAAAGTTTGAGCTCTAAAATATACTAGAACAAAAAAGATACGCAACCCCAATTTTTCGAAATAATTTCGACCAAATATGTTTTAAATGGATATTGAGTACATTTTTGATATCCCTGCCTCCATACGCATAAATACAGTGTTGTTTCTTTCAGATGTCGAAAATTCACCACGTAATACATAGTGAATTGTTAAAAACTGATTATCCCCCTGTCGTGGTTTCTAAATGACTACTATCAAAACAAATTTTCTTCAAACACAACCTAAAACATAGACCAAGAAGATGCCAAAGCATTTATACACTTCTTGCTACCCTACGCATAGCACGGCTACGCCAAACCCAGCGCCAACCTGCAGTACGGATGTTGTTTGTTTGAAAAGGTTAAATTGTTGTCGCAAGACATTGATGGGGCAACAAATCGAATCATGTTCGACTATTTACGCTGTTGGCTCTCAATGGGACCACAACCGATCGAGCACGGAGCGGGCGTGCAAGAGATATGACGTCAAGGCAGGACCGTATCATCAGGTTAACCCCACCTACGGGATAGGTTTAAGACTGCAACGGAGACCGCTCATAAATCGCATGGACTTCACAACATTCGAATATCGGACCAAACTAAGCGAAACAGAATGTGTTTTTCGACCTACATTCACTTTTTTTTGTCATAATGTGTTGACACCTGGTGTAAACTGGGTGTTTTCTTATTAATGGAATTTGCTACAAACAAGATTTTGTTGACTTTATAAGGTGAAATGTTATTGCTTAAAATGCATCACATTTTGTTCAAATCTGATTTGATGTCTTTGCGTAAAAAGGAATTGAAATGGAAGTTGCGATTCTTTTTTGTTTCAGTATAATTATTTGAGGCATTATCTCAATATTTTCTGAAAATGTACGTGACCGCGTACAAGTCTTACGGGTCTAGTCATCTACAGCAATTCTTTAATTTGAAATAGTGCAGTTTTTCACCGTTTAACCCATTACCACACGATGACTCTTTTTGACTCCCTACAAGATAATGGCTTTAGAAAATATTGTGAGAAATGAAGAAATTGCTTGTGACAAGCATTTTTACATTTTTCACAATGTCTCACAATGTTTTCCATCTAAAAAGGCCCAAATTAAAAATTGTGTTCACATGAAATTGTCGTCTGCAACATCTTCGAATTTGGACCACCCTAAAATTTTGTCGTTTGGGAATGGGTTGAGAAAAGGATTAATCTATTTGTTTCAAAGTAAAATGATCTCATCATTATTTTCAGACACACCACGTACTACGACTCATCGTCCGTGCTGGCGTCTACACTCGGTGGTGCCTTTCTAGGTGGACTTCTCATTCTGGGGATGATTTATTGCAAGAAAAGGATAAATCGTTATGTCAGGGGTGATTATAGGCGCCTTCCAATGGAATATGACTTTGAGCTCAATCCTAGACTTAAATCTCCATGACAATATTCCATTTTTTGAAAACCCGTCAAAATAGGGAACGTTTTTATCAAGTAATCAGTGACGTTTTTTTCGGACAAACAATAGTATATCGTGGGTGTTGTTATAAGATCTCGTAACTACGGCTTGATTCAAGCCGTAGTTACGAGATTTTATAACAACACCGACTGTTTATCAAAACATAACGGTTAAACCAGTCTATTTTTAGCACAAAAATTATTGCCATTACAGTTCAAAACAAATCTTTGATATTTTGCACATTAGGCTACTTCTCTGCTCCACGGTTATTGTTGTTGTGTCTCGTGATTCCCCACCAGCCATTAACTCTTTCCCAAACGTCAACATTTTCAGATGGTCAAATTCAAAAGCTGTTGCAGACGACAAAATGGATGTAGTTGAAAATTTGATTTGTGTAAAATATAGCCTAGAAATTATTGAGGCAAAAGGAGAAAATGCTGAATATCAGCATTTTCTTTTGTATCAATGTTTTCTCAAGCCTTTTCGGTTAGGCACGTCAAAACCAGGCCTTGTTAGGGAGAGCGTTAATATGATTATGAAGATTGCAGCCTCTAGAAATATACCTATGGAAATGGTTGAAGATAACGAAGAAAACGATGATAAGCAGCATTTTATCCATTTTCATTTAGGGGTAGAAAACATTGTGGAAAATGAAGGCATTGCTTGTCACAAGCAATTTCTTCATTTCCCACACGATTTTCCAAAGCATTTCTCATAGGCGGAGAGAGATCACTGGTCACTGAGTGGGAGTGTGTTAAGGTAGTCCGCCCCCTAATCAGATCTTTGCGACGTCTAAGTTATTCGAGCGACGTCGAAAACATTCTGCGGTGAAAAGTTCACGACGTCGCCCAAATTTATGCATCGATTACGATAGAGGCGGTAACTAATCCTGTAAAGGGAAATCACTGTGTATGATATCGTCGCTTTTCATAATAAACCTCGCAACTACAGCTTACAATCTGCAGAAACGAGGTTTTCGTTCAAAAGCATCGATATTGCAGCATAAGACCTTTATGACAAACCCCGCCAATATGAAAGTGCATGTTCATGTTGTGATGGTAACATGATACACTAGCGTGCATGCTTCACCATTGTATATATGTACATAGCTTATTATACTATTAGCAGTCGTTGATTAAACTTTGTATACATCACGTCTATTGTTCTTACTCTACGCCTTTCACATTTGTGATTGACATTAGTAATACAACAAGAAATAACTCATGGTGTCAGAAAAATGGATTTAAATGTACCGCATCCACATATGGATTGGACTGACTCTAACTTGCCGGAACAATGGAAAAAGTTTGAGAGACATGTGAATCTTATGTTTAATGGACCGCTCAAACGTAAAAGTGAGACGGAGAAAGTTGCATATCTGCTTTTATGGGTTGGAGATAAAGGAAGAGACATTCACTCCACATGGACTGATATAGCCGAAGACGACTCCAAAAAATTGGACACTTACTTCACGAGATTTAGAAAACATGTAGAGCCGAAAAACAATCCAATTTTCGCGCGTTGTAAGTTTTCCACACTCGTACAAAGTGAAGGAGAATCTATGGACAATTTCATTACAAAGCTACGTTTAACCGCAAAGGACTGCGATTTTCCGGATTTCGATAATATGATCCGTGATAGAATCATAATTGGAACGACCTCGCAAAGGATACGGGAACGATTAATTACTGAAGGTGGCGATCTAACACTGGATAAAACGATCCAAATCGCCCAATCGTTCGAGTACTCCCAAAAACGGATGGCCGCGATGATGGACCAGGATATCCACCGGGTACAAAATCGATCCGACGGACGGACGGAGGGAGCTTATTCCAACAATCGCAAGGGTGGACGTGGACAGAAGAAGAAACAAAATAAGAAAAAACAATCGACATGCGGGAACTGTGGCCACAATCACACAAAAACTGACATTTGTCCAGTGAAGGGTCAGAAATGCTATTTTTGTGGCAAATTGAATCACTTTGAGAAACAGTGCCGAAAGAAAATCAAAGTGAATAGTGTAGACAATGACAATGAGTTAAGTGATAGTTCTATTAAGGATAAGGATTGCCATATTGATACGGTAAATTCTTTAACTACTTTCACTTCCTTGCCTGACCGTGCCTGTGTTCAAATTCAAGTTGGTCCTTCCCATGTCCCAATCAATTTTAAGATTGACACTGGCAGCTCTACAGTTGTCATACCATTGAAACATTTTCAAAGGCTAAATCTTAAATGTCCACTTCAAAATGCAGAAACAAAGCTAACTTCCTACACGGGAAATGTCTTACCAATTAAGGGAAAGGTATCGTTGAACCTTAGGTATAAGGATCGAGTTACAAACACAGAATGCTTTATTGTAGACAGCAACACGCTTCCCCTACTCAGCTTACAAGCATCTGTTGACCTTGGACTGATAAAGTTGACATATTCACTAGATAACAGTAGTATGAAGACACTTGACAAGACAACGGTTTTGCACGAGTACGATAGTTTGTTTACGGGAATAGGGGTTATTCCAGGTAAATGCAAACTTTACTTGAAACCGGACGCCATACCTGTAGTAAACGCGCCGCGCAAGGTGCCAGAAGCACTTAGGTCACGCTTACAGGATGAATTATGTCGCTTAGAAAAGGAGGGCATAATAAAGAGGGTAACGGAACCTACAGACTGGGTTAATTCATTGGTCATCGTTGAAAAACCCAAGACAGGACAATTACGGATATGTCTTGATCCAAAAGCGCTTAATGAAGCCATACGACGTCCTCATTATCCGATGCCGACGTTAGACGATGTCACCTCTAGATTGACTGACGCAAAATTCTTTTCGTTGTTAGACATCACACATGCTTATTGGAGCATTGAACTAGACGAAAAATCGTCATTTCTCACTACATTTAGTACACCGTTCTCGAGATATAGATGGTTGAGACTGCCCTTCGGTATCTCAGCGTCGTCTGATCTGTTTAATCAAAAGATCAACGAAATTTTCGAGGGAATGACTGGTGTGACAGCAATCGTAGATGATATACTGGTCTATGGTAAAACTAGACAAGAACATGACGCAAATCTTATTTTGGTACTCGATAAAATTCAGAGTAAAGGGATCAAGCTTAACCCCGACAAATGTGTAATAGGAGTCAATGAAGTCCCATTCTTTGGACATCTTATTACATCAAACGGACTCAAACCAGATCCTTCGAAGGTTAAAGCTATTCAAAATTTGCCGATTCCACAAAATAGGCAAGAGCTAGAGACAGTTCTTGGCATGATTAATTACCTGCAAAAGTTTTCCCCAAACTTGGCAGAAATGACAGCTCCAATGCGGGCATTGTTGAAAAAGGACACAGAATTCCTATGGGATGACGCACAGACCAAGGCCTTTCAGAAAATGAAAATAACTGTTACGGAAAGTCCCGTTTTAGCTTATTTCAATGACAAAAAGCCCGTTACGCTTGAATGCGATGCGTCGAAACAAGGGTTAGGTGCTACAATTCTGCAGGATGGACGACCTGTTGCATATGCATCTAAAACATTGACACCTACAGAACAGGGTTATGCAAACATTGAACGCGAAATGTTGGCAATTTTGTTCGGTTGCAAACGTTTCCATCAATATGTCTATGGAAGACGTGTCACTGTGCGATCAGACCACAAACCGCTTTCAGCAATTATGAAAAAGCCATTATCTGCAGCCCCACCTCGACTGCAAAGAATGATGCTTCAATTGCAAAAATATGACATTGACGTGGTATACGTAAAAGGAAAGGACGTACCCATTTCTGACTTATTGTCAAGACAACCGTTAAGGGAGACTGATTCGTTCGACATAGAAGGTCTCGACTTACATGTACATACAGTATTACAAGCATCTTTTGTCACAGACAGACGTCTTGATATCATACGACAGTCGTACAAAGACGATAGTCAGATGCAAAATTTGATATCTATCATATCAGAAGGATGGCCTGTTTCTAGGTCAGATTGTCCCAAAACCGTTCTCGAATATTGGAATCATAGGGATGAACTTTCATTTGCAGACGACCTAATTTTTAGAGGTCAGACAATTGTTATTCCAAAATCACTCAGACAGGAAATGATCAAGTCCGTGCACTCTGCACACATGGGTGTACAGAAAACTGTTCAGCGAGCTAAAGATGCATTGTTTTGGCCCGGTATGACCAAACAGCTGACTGATCATGTTTTACAGTGTGATCTTTGTCAAAAATACCAATATTCAAACGCGAAAGAGCCATTAGCTCAGCATGACATACCAGGACGACCATGGCAACATGTTTCAGCAGACATATTTACGCTCGACAACAAAAATTACCTGTTGACAGTTGACTCTTACAGTCATTATTTCTTACTTGATTACTTGCCTGACATGAAAAGTAGCACAGTAATCAGAAAATTCAAAGTACATTTTTCAACATTTGGGGTACCTGAAACTTTGAAAAGTGACAATGCTGGTCAATTTTCTTCAGAACTGATGACAGAATTTGCAAGGGAATGGAATTTTAATCAGTTATTCTCCAGTCCCTTGAATTCTCAATCAAACGGTCTCGCCGAAAACGCCGTTAAAATCGCGAAAAGGTTACTTACTAAGGCGAAGGAATGTAACCAGGATCCATATATTTCACTTATGGAATATCGCAACACTCCCCTAAGCTGTGGTTACACACCATCTCAGTTATTGATAGGTAGAAGAACCACATCTTTATTGCCTGTTAGTGACAAATATCTGGAACCCAGTAAAATTGATCATGAAAAGGTTCAAACTTCCAAGCAAAATCAAAGAAAGAAGCAAAAGGGTTACTTTGACAAAACAGCAAAACCTCTTCCACCTCTCAGAATAAATGATCATGTTTATATGCAGGTAGGAAAAATCTGGAAAACTGGTAAAATCACAGATATCTGCAATGATAGATCCTACATAGTTCAGGATAAGGATGGTGCTAAATATAGACGCAATAGACGGTTACTCAACCTAGCCCGGGAAAATGTCACAGCTCCAGACCCAGCTATGAGCAATACCCCACAAGTCGCACGCCAATCCCCAGACAAGGACAAAGGTCAAATTCCACATAAACAATCTGTTAATGATTCCGTGAGAAATTCCCAAAAAATTAAAAACCAATTTCACCCCTATCAGACAAGGGCAGGCAGGAGCGTGAAACCAAATAGATTGTATTATGACTAGTTAATTATGAGTAAATACTTTCAGAACTCTTTACTTCATGAATTTACAAAATTTGTGTTTTTGTTTTACATGCATTTTTCATTGATAATGATTTCATTTTACAGTTGCATGTTTACTTTTCTTTTTATGAAAACAAGGGGGATGTGATGGTAACATGATACACTAGCGTGCATGCTTCACCATTGTATATATGTACATAGCTTATTATACTATTAGCAGTCGTTGATTAAACTTTGTATACATCACGTCTATTGTTCTTACTCTACGCCTTTCACATTTGTGATTGACATTAGTAATACAACAAGAAATAACACACATGTGACTAGGAACATTCTGAGAAAATCTCGTTCAAATCCGTCCACCTTCTGCGCGGTGTATAAAAAGGAGACGTTGTGATTCTCTTTTGTTTTGAAATGGCTAAAATCAATGGCCTGTTTTGAAATGTCATCAACTGCGACTTGTCAATAGTTCTAGATAAACGATGAATTACTCATACTAATTATTATGTTAGCCTATAAGTAGTCTCTTTCTCTGTTATCTTATGATGTTGATAAACATAATCATTATTTTTAATCATTTCCCAATAGCAAACATTTAGCTGATATCTACCATTTCCCCCGTCTGCAAACAGATTTAACTCATTACCATGAAAAAACTTAGGGCTGTTCCGAATTCAAAGATCATGCAACGAAAAATTCAAGTGAATGAAAATTTACATTTTTTGGTCTTTTTGGAAATAAAACATTGTGAACAAAATGTGTTTGTGAAACACCAATGTCCCCGAAATGGCCATTTTTTCTAAAATGTTAAGTTTTCATGTAAAGAGTTGATAAGGGTTAGCAGATGACCTTGAGGAATGTCAAAGGAATGTCAAACGGCATGGAACAGACAGATATTATTGAAAGGAAGTTGCATACCAAATTTGAGTTTTGTATGTCAAATACTTTCCGAGACAAGAGCCGTCATAGACGGATTATGCTCCCCGAATAAGTGTTTGTCACAAAATAAAAACTATCATACATTAAGCCGCCTTTTCCCATGACGAATTTTTTACACACATTAGTTATAGAATATGGTCTAGAACATCTCATTTATCACGTAAGCACAAAATTTCATTAAATTCTGCCCATTGGATGAAGAGAAATTTGAGAAAATCTATTTTTACATTAAGGCCCCCATTTCCATGACGCAGCCTCAAATTTAGAAACGGAGAAAAAGTTCCCTAGGGATTATCCCAGGGAGTTTACATGTGAAGTTTCATTGAATTTGGTCCAAGGGTTGCTGAGTTATGGCTGTGGACGGACGGACACACGGACGGACGGACAGCGTGGCGACTATAATTATGCTCCCCCGAATTTTTTTCGGGGAGCATAAAAAGGCAAATGTTAAGTCTTCGGACAGACAGACGGACGTACGGACGGATGTCGGGGGGTTTATGTGGTTCAATCCGTCCATAATTTATATGAAATAAGAACAATTCCACTAAAACCATGCCATTTTATGTTGCACTTTTCTTCACAAAGATCAAAGAAAAAGGACTTAATCCTGAAATCTTGGCGCGGACAGACAGATGGACGGAAGTACCACAATAGCTAGCCTTGAGCACTTTGTGCTTAGGCGAGCTAATAATTAAAGAGAATACAAATTGACAGGGATTTCTTTACATTCAGAAACTCTCATTATATTCTAAACCTTAATTTGCCATTTTGTGGCAAATAAAGACGTTTACACAAGTGTCTAAGATTCTTAGATATATGTCGGAAGCAATCTTGAAACTATGCAGTTTTAAGAATGGACAATTGTAACAGAACTCATTTTGACCAGTTTTAAACAGCATAATATATTATTGATATTTAAATCAAACAACATATATACATGTACATCATGGCACATCTTACCAAATGAAACAATTTGGCTGCTTTATTGTTATTTTGATTGAAAAGTGATGATTCATTGATTGCAGAGAGCTGTAATCTATTCTACTCATGTAATAGGGAACGATTTTATTTGGCTTACCGTGACGAAATTTCGGACAAACAATAAAATTTTGTTGGTGTTGTTATTACCAGATTTTTCAACAACACCGACGGTTTATCAATACACAACGGCATAACCAGTCTATTTTAGCACAAAATTCATTGCCATTACGAAAAGAGGAAAACATGAATCGTCTTTCTGTCTGCGAGTTTAGATTGTTTTACATGGTTTTACAAGATGGCTGTGACATGATCACACCTACAATTTGATTTGCTTTAAACCTTTCCCAAACAACAAAATTCTAGATTGTTTCAATTTGAAAGCTGCTGAAGATGACAAAAATGCATGGATAAAGATTGAATTTTTGTATGATAAATCAAAGAAAATATTGAAGCAAAATGAGAAACTGCTGGTTATCAGCAGTTTCTTCTTTTGTCTCAATGTTTTCTGAAATCGTTTCTATTAGGGACGTCAAAAGCAGGTCTTGTTTGGAAAGAGTTAAAGTTTGGAAAGAGTTAAACCTTTCCCAAACAAGACCTCTTTTTGACTACCCTACAGGCTGTTGGTGAAGGAATTCTTGTGGGGAAAGAAGAAAATGCTGATGATCAGCCTGTTTCCCTCTCCCCTTAAGCATTTTATTTACTTTAAATTGTACATTTCTATGTTCAATAACATTTTTTCTTTCTGCAACTCTCTTTAACTTGGACCGATGTAAATATGTTCATTCTACATAATTATAATTTGAATTTGAATTCTTATATTCACTTTTACTTTTTTTTCACTCAAAGGAAAGTGTGAATCAGATACTAAGTCTTGTGACAAGCAAGCTTGAACATGTGATTTCTCTTTTCTAACGCAATGGCTAGCACTTATGGTAATTCAGATGAACTGACAAGAGGGGGTAAAGGAATTCTTAATTAATTTTGTTATTTCAAAGCCAGACCTAATGTTGCGGGTACTCAGAAAATTGCCTTGATGAGACAATTCAAATGACTACTCACAACATTGGGTTTAACCCTTTCCCAAACAAGACCTGGTTGTGACGCAAAAAAGACTTAGGAAAATATTGAAGCAACAAAAGAACCAGCATTTCCTCCTTTAGTCTCAATATTTTCCGAGCTCTAATGTACAAAATCAACATCCTGTTAGTTGTCTGCAACAGCTTCCATACTAGACCATTATAATTTTCTGCTGTTTGGGAAATGGTTAATAAATAAATAATTAATTAATTAATTAATAATTAATTAATGATCCATTGCAATTTGAAAAGCTATTACCCCCTCTTATCTGTACCTCTGCTCATGATAAATAAGTACGAACATGTGATTCGATTTTCTGTCTACATATCGGACACTCCTTTAGTTTCTGTGAGCACACTTCACATGCCACTAAATGTCCGCACGGAATAAACACATTTTCAACCTCGCGCTCGTTACAGATTTTACACTCTCTCTGATCCTTTAGTTGTCTGTACTCCTCTTCCATTGACGAGGCTCCTGAATACATAGAGGAAATACTTTAACAGCAATGTGTAGTTGTGAAATGCAAAACATCCACACAATTTTCAAATTTGTCTCACATGATATAAGTTTTTGTCAATGTGAAAAGGCACCAACAAATGTTTGTCTGTCTCTTGATTATCTAATTCATGCACATTTTATCTATCTCAAATGATATTTAGATAGCTCTTATTCCAAACAAGAGTGCCATGGTCACAATATACGCCGCCACTTATAAAACTTGAGACAAAAAAATGACATTGACAAGGATTTATAAATATTCACTCAATAACCTGTAAAAAGTTGTGTTCACAAAAAGTTTTTTATAAATATCCAGTCACAAACCTGGAAGGAATTGCGTTCACAAGGCTGAAATATCGTTCACAAGGCTGAAATATCATTAAGCCCCAGAGACTAAGATTGAAGGGGGCATAACTCAGGTAAAATCAATGAACCATAAAATCCTTACTTCATGCATATCTACCAATTAAGGTAATAACATCCACTAAGTTTCATTAGGATGCAGCCAGAATCTTAGGAGGAGTTGCGTTGACAAGGCTGCAATTTCAATAAGCCCCAGATACTAAGTTTTAAGGGGGCATAACTCTGGCAAAAATCAATAACCATAAAATCCTTCCTTCATGCACATCTACCAATTGAGGTGATAACATTGACCAAGTGTCATTAAGATCCAGCCAGAAACTTAGGAGGAGTTGCGTTTACAAGGCTGCAATTTCAATGAGCCCCAGAGACTAAGTTTTAAGGGGGCATAATTCAGGCAAAAATCAATGAATCATAAAATCCTTCCTTCATGCACATCTACCAATTGAGGTTATAACATCCACCAAGTTTCATTAAGATCTAGCCAGAATCTTAGGAGGAGTTGCGTTGACAAGGCTGCAATTTCAATAAGCCCCAGAGGGGCATTACTCTGGCAAAAATCAATGAACCATAAAATCCTTCCTTCATGCACATCTACCAATTGAGGTGATAACATTGACCAAGTTTTATTAGGATCCAGCCAGAAACTTAGGAGGAGTTGCGTTGACAAGAATGCAATTTCAATAAGCCCCAGAGACTAAGTTTTAAGGGGGCATAACTCAGGCAAAAATCAACGAACCATAAAATCCTTCCTTCATGCACATCTACCAATTGAGGTGATAACATTGACCAAGTTTCAAGAAGATCCAGCCAGAAACTTAGGAGGAGTTGCGTTGACAAGGCTGCAATTTCAATAAGCCCCAGAGACTAAGTTTTTAAGGGGCATAACTCGGGCAAAAATCAATGAACCATAAAATCCTTCCTTCATGCACATCTACCAATTGAGGTGATAACATTGACCAAGTTTCAAGAAGATCCAGCCAGAAACTTAGGAGGAGTTGCGTTGACAAGAAAAGTGGACGGACGTACGGACGGACGGACGGACGGATGGACGGACAGACGGAGAAGATGACGCCAATATACGTCCGCCTCCGGCGGCGTATAAAAAGCTGTAGGTAACAAAACAGATATTTAAGATATTGAACATGAAACAATGAGTCAACAACATGGAAGCAATTATAGGAAAGTATACAATATGGCAGCTTTATCTGCTTGAGAGTCACTTTACCTTTCCTGTTTTAATACAATTCTGTACAATGTTTTATTGTGTAGTCTGTATAATCATATGTTATTAACCCTGTTCCAAACAAGACCTGCTTTTGATGTCCCTATTAGAGCATGCTGGGGAAAATATTGAGACAAAAGGAGAAAATGTTGATCATCAGCATTTTCTTCTTTTGCCCTAATATTTTTGAACACAAATGATGGTAGTGTTATTATTGTTTAAGTAGTCTTCAGCAACATTTAAATTTAATGATCTTAAAATTCTGCTGTTTGGAAAAGGGTAAAATATTATCCCTACCTGTGCCTGATGAGGCCCCTTGAGTCCCTCCTGCTGCTTCTAAATCTTTCCCTTGTGAATACATTCTGTAATATAAAGATGGTAAAACTTGGTTCCTTACCTATTCAGCTCCATAATGCCACCTTGATTTCTGTTAAAGGCAGAATAACACTTAACATCTTGCAAATTTTCTGAGAACTTCGTACAAAAAATAAATATATATTATTAAAATATGGTCTTTAAATTGCATATATGCCAAATCTTAGCTTTCTACCTTGTGTATTGGCTTAGATGTCGACGGATTTAAAACCCCATGATTTGTTGTCCCGGGGATAATATTTACAATAATGGAACATATGGGGTTTTAAATCCGTCGACATCCTAGCCAATACACAAGATAGAAAGCTAAGATTTGGCATAGATGCAATTTAAAGGCCATATTTTCATTATACATATTTATTTTGTACGAAGTTCTCGGAATATTTGCATGATTTTAAGTGCCATTCCCCCTTTAAGTAAACAACCAACATTCCCCAAGACTACTTAACAGAATTCAAGGTGGCATCTTGGAGCTGAATAGGCAAGTTTTGCAATAGAGGTGTTATCTATAATTCGTCCTGCAACACATAATTTGGGAAAATCCGCTTATCAGCATTCAACTTTGTTAAATTGTGGGAGAATTTAAGTAGTATGGAAACAACCAAGATTCCCCAAGACTACTTAACAGAATTCAAGGTGGCATCTTGGAACTGAATTATAAGCAAGTTCTGCAATAGAGGTGTTATCTATAATTCGTCCTGCAACGCATAATTTGGGAAAATCCGCTTATCAGCATTCAACTTTGTTAAATTGTGGGAGAATTTAAATTTTGAAGTAACTGCCTATCTGGATTATGGGACTATTACCTTGAATATCCCATCATTGCATCTCAGCTGGCTATTTCTGCTAGCTAACATCTATCAGGGTGGAAGTAGAATACCACCTGGGGTTCACATCCCAAGAATTATGGACCAGGAATAGACTGAGCATAAGCCACAGTGTAGTGTTCTGCCCAGCCCAATAAGCCGTATCGGCCCCACTACAGCTTCATGTAAATCAGTGTAATGCCCCTACAGCTTCAAAACCACCCCACAGCTTAAAATTTCTTCAAAATTGTCACCAAATAGAGGAATTTGAGTTATTTTATGTCAAAAACTGATTAATTAAGATATTCTGTACAATGCGTAAAACATTATTGGAAAAGAAATTTCTCAAAATGAGCAATGTATTCTTTTCTCATTATGTTTTTAATTTTAATTATTTGCATAAACACTGTATTGTTAGCTTCCAAAGATACTGCCACTAGAGCTTCAAATAATTCTTGGGAGAACCCTGGATTAGACAGTGACCTACTTCAACCCTTTCCCAAACAAGACCTGGGGCCCGTTTTACTAATGAACTTAAGCAATAATTTTTCGTAGATTTGAACGTAAGTTCAAATTATTTGTGTAAGTGCGTTTTACTAAAAATGTTCGCAGCTAAGATTTGCGTAAGTTCTTGCGTAACTTTACGATAAAAAAAAGTTTGCGTACGTATTTTCGTAACTAATGCCAGTGCCTCAATTCACCTTATAAAGCCTTGTAAACTAAAGAATTACCGAAAAATACAAAATACATATCAAAGGAAAGGCTGAAATTAAAAAATCGACGGAAAATGTATGTTTATTTCGTTGTTTCTTCTCACTTTGTTTTGTGTTACTATTTATAGAATACAAGAGGACCATGATGGTCCTATATCGCTCACCTGAACCAAAATGATATGAGCAACACTTTTAAGACTGAAAACTAACTTATGGTCAATAACTTTGTGAAAATCAACCTCATCCGAGATCTAATTGTGCCCAGTATTCTGTCCAAGTTTTGTCTTGATCGATAAATAATTACAGATTCTAGAGTATAAACAAGGTCAAAAACAGCCAAAGACGGCAAGTTTATCAAATTCAAGGGCACATAACTCTCGACAGTCTCGTCCGAGATCGTATGGTCCTAAACATTGTGTCCAAGTTTTGTCTTGATTGATTGATAATTGTAGATTCTAGAGTGTAAACAAGGTCGAAAACAGCTGAAAATGGCATTTTCATCAAATTCAATGGCACAATAACTCTCAACTTTCTGATAAGATCAGACTGAAAATCAGTCTTGTCCGAGATCTTATGGTCCTAAACATTGTGTCCAAGTTTTGTCTTGATTGATTGATAATTGTAGATTCTAGAGTGTAAACAAGGTCGAAAACAGCTGAAAATGACAATTTCGTCAAATTCAAGGGCACATAACTCTCAACTTTCTAATCAGTTCAGACTGATAATTAAAATCATTCGATATTTTATGGTCCCCAACATTGTGTTCAAGTCTTGTCTTGATTGATTAATAATTGTAGATTCTAGAGTGTAAACAGGGTTGAAAACGGCCGAAAACAGCATTTTCATCAAATTCAAGGGCACATAACGCTCAACTTTCTCATCAAAACAGACTGAAAATTAAAATCATTCGAGATCTTATGGTCCCCAACATTGTGTCCAAGTTTTGTCTTGATTGATTAATAATTGTAGATTCTAGAGTGTAAACAAGGTCGAAAAACAGCCAAAAATGGCAATTTTATCAAATTCAAGGGCACGTAACTCTCGTCTTTCTGGTCAGATCCCACTGAAAATCAAACTCATCCGAGATCTTATGGTCTCCAACATTGTGTCCAAGATTTGTTTTGATTGATTAATAATTGTAGATTCTAGAGTGTAAACAAGGTCGAAAAACAGCCGAAAATGGCAATTTGATCAAATTCAAGGGCACGTAACTCTCGTCTTTCTAATGAGATCCCACTGAAAATCAACCTCATCCGAGATCTTATGGTCTCCAACATTGTGTCCAAAATTTGTCATGATTGGTCAATAATTGTAGATTCTAGAGTGTAAACAAGATCGAAAACAGTCAAAAATGACAATTTTATCAAATTCAAGGGCACATAACTCTCGTCTTTCTGGTCAGATCACACTGAAAATCAAACTCATCTGAGATCTTATGGTCTCCAACTTTGTATCCAAGTTTTGTATTAATTGGTCAATAATTGTAGATTCTAGAGTGTTAACAAAGTCGAAAACGTTAATTTTGTCAAATTCAAGGGCACATAACTCTTGACTTTTTTGTCTGATCTGACTGAAAATCAAACTCATACAAGATCTTATAGTCTCCAACATAATATAAAAGATTTGTATTGATTGGGCCATGATTGTAGATGCTAGAGTGTAAACAAAGTAAAAAACAGCATTTTTCGTCATTCAGGGGCAGATAACTCTGCACTTTCTGGTCTGATCTGGCCCATAATCGAACTCATCCGAGAACTTATGACCATACTTGTTTTGACAAAGTTTGGTCAAGATTGACTAATATTTGTGGATGCTAGAGTGTAAACACCAAATTGTGGACAGACGGACAGACGGACAGATGGACAGACGGACGGACGACAGACAAAATGCGATCACAATAGCTCACCTTGAGCACTTTGTGCTCAGGTGAGCTAAAAACAACAACAACATGACAGCTAGTATTTTTCACGTTTTCCCGATTCTAATGGACTACTTCGAACGTATATAATACGTTTGGAACCGTATTAGTAATAGTTCAGCAATTCACCTAAAATATCCAATTTCTGTAATTTTTAATAGCAGAATTACCTTTATCAATGCTAAAAAGCACAGTTTAAAACTAAAACACAACTAGTAGTTTTTGATATTTACGAGAAACTAAACTGGGATAAGAGCATATTGTTGTTTTATTTTTAGCCACTGTTGTTCTATTTTTAGAGTACGATAATTTTTTTCTTACGTTCAAAATTTTCTTACGATCGTTTTGTAAAACGCACTTAAGAATTTGCGTAAGATTTTTTTAGACGTAAAGTTACGCAAAAACTTACGCAAATGTTAGTAAAACGCTACCCTGGTTTTGACGTCCCTAATAGAAAAGGCTTGGGAAAACATTGAAACAAAAGAAGAAACTGCTGATAACAGGCAGTTTCTCCTTTTGTCTCAATATTTTCTATGCCATATTTCACACAAATTATATCTTTGATAACTTCCATTTTGTCATTTGTGGCAGTTTTTGAAGTGGATCACCCTAAATTTTACCGTTTGGGAAAGGGTTAAATACACTCCCCCCAACTTTATTTGAGAAGAGTGGGCCCTCAGCTGTGCTTTGACATCTTTCTGGTACCTGTCACTCCGTGATGGCTACCTAGTTGCAGGTAACATCATGAAACAAGAGTTGTCCGCGGACAACATAGCTCGCCTATACGAGAGCTTGTCACTAAAAAAAGTCAAAGGTCAAGGTCACTAGGTCAAAGGTCATGGTCTCAAGGTCAAGGTCATGGCATGAGGTATACATATGTGAACAAGAGATGTTGGTAAAACATATATGCCCCCTCAAGGGCCTACCTTTGATGTAGGTCAAACTATGATGTTAAGTTCACAATGTCCAAGGTCAGGGTCAAATGTGAAAGATCTTGGTAGGAGGTGTCTATGTGTGAAATACCAAGGCTGTAGGTGTAAAAGATTTTAAGATATAGGCCAGGTTAAAGGTATTTAAAAGTAGGTCAAACTCAAAGGTCAAGGTCGCACAGGCCAAGGTCATGGTCAAATGTGAAAGGTCTTGGTAGGAGGTGTCCATGTGTAAAGTATCAAGGCAGTATAGGCAAGAGGACATTAGATATAGACCAGGTGATAGCTTTTTAAAAGTAGGTCTCAACTCCAAGGTCAAGGTCCAAGGTCATGGTCAAAAGTGAAATGTCTTGGTTGGATGAGACCATGTGTGAAATATCAAGGCTGTGTGTGTAAAGGGACATGAAATATAGGCCAGGTTAAAGTTTTTTAAAAGTAGGTCAAAATCAAGGTCAAAGGTCATGGTAAAATGTGAAAGGTCTTGGTCGTAGGTGTCCATGCGTCAAATATCAAGGCTGTATGTGTAAAAGGACATAAAATATAGGCCAGGTTTAAGTTTTTTAATAGTAGGTCAAACTCCAAGTTCCAGGTCACAAAGTCCAAGGTCATGGTCAAATGTGAAAGGTCTTGGTAGGATGTGTCCAAGTGTGAAATATCAAGGCTGTATGCGTATAATAGGACATGAGATATAGGCCCAGTTTAATTCTTTTTAAAAGTAGGTCAAACTCAAATGTCAAGGTCACAAAGTCCAAGGTCATAGTCATATGTGAAAGGTGTCCATGTGTCAAATATCAAGGCTGTATGTGTAAAAGGACATGATATATCAGCCAAATTATAGTTTTTTAAAAGTAGGTCAAACACCAAGGTCAAGGTCACTAGGTCCAAGGTCATGGTCAAATGTGTATTGGAGGTCTCCATGTACGAGATATCAAGGCTGTAAGCACGGTTCGGAAACTACAGAGACAGAGCCAATGGCTCTGCTAGTCAAATCCTCCGGGGCGCTTCCGACCATGTGTGGTTCTGTCTCTGGGAGCACGATTTTTGGACAAAAACAGGTGAGTGTTCAACTTTGTTGTTCAATAATTTTCCTTTGGTGCTTAAAAGCGAAAAAACGGGAATGTCATGCTCCCCTAAGACCATTTCTCTGTCAGTTCTAATTCTGTGGGCTTCAAAGTCGGCAGGGTTTCATAGGATCATTGTCATCGTGAGTCGACCCTATGTATTTTTTTCTTGTTTACATCATGCATTTATGTACATTCCAACGGTAAATAGCCAATTGCAGAAGGCAAAACTCATTATATACTAATTGAGGGATACTCTCGATAAAACACCCCTTTCCCATGTCACAAAACCTTAGAAATGATAGGCAAAAATAAAATTTGAGCAATTTCTATCCGTGGCTCTGTCTCTGGCGGCTGGCTCTGTCTCTGCGTACTAACAACTTAAAAAAAGTTAATCCACCACAGAATTCGTGTCGAAGTACTATGCCTAACTGACTCGCACACTGAATAGATCATTGCATATGGCGAACGCTTCAGTCAATGATTAAACGCTTTCCAAAACATAAAAATTTTGGCGTTGTTCAATTTCAAAGCTACTACTAGCGACAAATTAGGTGCTGACAAAGAACATTTTGCACCAATGTAATTAGACATCTTTCCATTTAATCTCTCTCAAACAAGACATTGTTCTGACGCGTTGGGAGAAAAGAAACAAGAGATGTTTGTAAAACATATATGCCCCCTCAAGGGCCTACATTTGATGTAGGTCAAAGTCCAAGGTCAAGTTAACAAGGTCCAAGGTCATGGTCACATATGAAAGGTCTTGGTAGGAGGTGTCTATGTGTGAAATTTCAAAGCTGTATATGTAAAAGTAAAATGAAACATAGGCCAGGTTAAAGTTTTTAAAAGTAGGCCAAATGCCAAGGTCAAGGTCATGGTCAAATGTGAAAGGTCTTGGTTGGAGATGTCCATGTGTGAAATATCAAGGCTGTAGGTGTAAAAGGACATGATATATATGCCTGGTTTCAGTCTTTTTAAAAGTAGGTCAAACTCCAAGGTCAAGGTTGCAATATTCAAAGTCATGGTCAAATGTGAAAGGTCTTGGTAGGAGATGTCTATGTGTGAAATATCAAGGCTGTAGGTGTAATAGGACATAAGATAAAGGCTAGGTTAAAGATTTCTAAAAGTATGTAAAAATCAAAGGTCAAGGTCACAAGGTCCAAGGTCATGGCCAAATGTGAAAGGTCTTGGTAGGATGTGTCCATGTGTGAAATATAAAGGCTGTATGTGTAATAGCACAAGAGATATAGGCCCAGTTTATTTTTTTAAAAGTAGGTCAAACTCCAAGGTCAAGGTCCAAGGTCATGGTCAAAAGTGAAATATTTTGGTTGGAAGTGACCACGTGTGAAATATCAAGGCTGTATATGTAAAATGACATGAAATATAGGCCAGGTTAATGTATTATTAAAGTCGGTTAACACCAATGTCAAGGTCACAATGTCCAAGGTCATGGTCAAATGTGAAATGTCTTGGCCGTAGGTGTCCATGTGTGAAATACCAAGGCTGTATGTGTAAAAGGACATGATATATCGGCTAGATTAAACTTTTTTAAAGTAGGTCAAAGTCCAAGGTCAAGGTCACAAGGTCCAAGGTCAAATGTGAAAGGTCTTGGTAAGATGTGTCCATGTGTGAAATACCAAAGCTGTATGTGTAATAGCAAATAAGATATAGGCCCAGTTTAATTTATTTAAAAGTAGGTCAAACTCCAAGGTCAAGGTCACATGGTCCAAGGTCATAGCCGTATGTGATAGGTCTTGGTTGGAGGTTTCCATGTGTCAAATATCAAGGCTGTATGTGTAAAATGACATGATATATCGGCCAGGTTAAAGTTCTTCAAAAGTAGGTCAAACTCCAAGGTCAAGGTCACAGAGTCCAAGGTCATGGTCAATTATGAAAGGTCTTGGTAAGATGTGTCCATGTGTGAAATATCAAGGCTGTATTTGTAAAAGGTCATGAGATATTTGCCGGGTTTAATTTTTTTAAAGTAGGTCAAACTCCAAGGTCAAGGTCACAAGGTCCAAGGTCATGGTTAAATCTGAACGATGTTGATAGGAGGTATCTATGTGTGAGATATCAAGGCTGTATGTGTAAAAGGACATGAGATATAGGCAAGGTTAAGAATTAAGTGTAAAAATCAACAAAGGGCAATAACTCAAAAAAATTGATCGGCAGAGTTACGGTTCTTGTGCACTGCACCTCTCCATAATGAAATCTATTCACCTGTAAAGTTTCATGATTCTACCTTACATATTTTTTGAGTTGTGCTCCGGACAAGAATCAAGTTATAAACTCAACAAAGGGCAATAACTCAAAAAATTTGATCGGCAGAGTTACGGTTCTTGTGCACTGCACCTCTCCATAATGAGATCTATCCACCTATTAAGTTTCATAATTCTACCTTACATACTTATTGAGTTATGCTCCGGACAATAATCAAGTTTGAAAATCAACAAAGGGCAATAACTCTAAAAATCTGATCGGCAGAGTTACGGTTCTTGTGCACTGCACCTCTCCATAATGAGATCTGTCTACCTGTAAAGTTTCATGATTCTACCTAACATAGTTTTTGAGTTATGCTCTGGACAAAAATCAAGTTTGATAATCAACAAAGGGCAATAACTCAAAAAATTTGATCGGCAGAGTTACGGTTCTTGTGCACTGCACCTCTCCATAATGAGATCTATTCACCTGTAAAGTTTCATGATTCTACCTAACATAGTTTTTGAGTTATGCTCCGGACAAAAATCAAGTTTGAAAATCAACAAAGGGCAATAACTCAAAAAAAAATGATCAGCAGAGTTACGGTTCTTGTGCACTGCACCTCTCCATAATGAGATCTATCCACCTGTAAAGTTTCATGATTGTACCTTTCATACTTTTTGAGTTATGCTCCGGACAAGAATCAAGTTATAAAATCAACAAAGGGCAATAACTCAAAAAATTTGATCGGCAGAGTTACGATTCTTGTGCACTGCACCTCTCCATAATGAGATCTATCCACCTATGAAGTTTCATGATTCTACCTTTAATACTTTTCGAGTTATGCTCCGGACAAGGTTTGGTCTACGGACCGACCGACCGACCGACCGACCGACCGACCCACCGACACTTGCAAAACAATATACCCCCATTTTCTTCGAAAGGGGGCATAAATATTAGTATGTAGTTGCTGGAATGCTAGGATATGGGAATTTCTAAGTGGTGTGACAGATTTGACAACATTTTGAGGGAGAGGGACGACTACTTTATCATTGACAATGTTATAGAATCTAACCAGCCGTTGGTCAATACGGCACAAATCTGATCTTCTCCAACAGAAACACTAAATATGCGACCATAGCATTGCATGGCCCAGCGAGCTGCTCCCCGCTGCACAGATTCAATCTGGTTAATCAGTGTTCCTGGATGTTTGGCGGACTGTAGTCCATACTGCAGCGCAGTACTAGAGCTGGGGCCTGACAAGCGGTTATTCCATGGTAAGTCGTTTGAGATTGTAACACCTAAATATTTTGCTGAGGAGACTGTTTCAAGTAGTTTATTATGTAGAGAGTACTGTGCCGGTAATTGTGTCTTTGTCTTGGAAAACTGTATGACTTGGCATTTGGCAGGATTAACTCTTTCGCTGCCAAATTTCCTGGAATTGTGCTTTTTCCAGTGCCAATTTCTTTTAAATTTCATAATAGGGCTTATCAGTTTATGATATAGTAAAATCGTTATATGATGATTTTTAAGCTGAAACCCTCAGGAATGATTGTACATAAACTATTTTGTTGAATAGCATATTTCTTATCAGGCAGTTTGATCAGATGACCCTGACCTTGACCTTAAATGACCTAATTAAGCTATTGTTTGGAAGTCGCCAAAAGGCGACATTGGCAGTCTCCTAATAGGTCGCTTTTCGGCGACATTGGCAGCGAAAGAGTTAAAAGACATGTCCCAGTCTGATTCCCATCACTCAAGCTTGAGTAGATCCTTTTGTAAGAGGCTGGGACAGTTTGAGTTTATTGGGGTTTTACGCCGTTTTCAACTACCAGGGTCATATCGCGGTGGCTGGAGCACCTACCCATGGATTCCTATTGTTTCTCAAACCAGTACTACCACAACACCCTCACCGAGCCTCAAGCTGCTCGCCCACTTGAGTTAACGATTTCAAACCCATTGGTGGGTGACAATTTTGTCAGAAAGGGTATTAGCCACGGCCGGGTATCGAACCCGGGACCTCTCGTATGAGGGTCAGATGCGCTACCAACTGCGCTAAGGCCGCGGCCAAAGAGGCTGGGACAGAATGTGATAGTTCGTGACATGTAAATGATAGTGTCATCACCAAAGAGACGTACTTCAGAGCATTGTACATTTTCATGGAGGTCATTGATATAGATAAGGAATAGTAGGGGGCCTAAGACCGAACCCTGGGGCGCACATGAATGAACTGGTATGATGCTGGACATGGATCCATTGGCCAACACTGATTGTGTCCTATTGTCTACAAAGGCTTTGACCCATGCCAGAGTGTGACCTCTAATGCCATAATACTTATTTATCACACTATAAATCAATCTTCAACTACATTTATTTGTCGGCTGGGCAGCTTTCAAACAGTTGTGTAAATGTCTAATATTGTATGAGTTGTATGTCAGATGCCACCCCCAGAAAGTACATCGACCCAATCTGGATTCGAACGCAATGACGTAACGTCAAAAGTTGCGGACCAACGTTGTAACACGCATATCGTCCGTTTTCCGACGTTAACGTAACGCGAAGTTGAAAAGACAGTTTTAACTTTCCCCCAAAACATGAGAAATAACAAATTATGAATGTTTTAACAACTCAACTCAACTCAATCCATCGGCATTTCGGTACGTCCTTTACCTCTGGCTAAAAGAAAACATTTTCACAATAATACCAATACATGCATAGGCTAAAATAAAATAGCACCGTGTAATTAATAATCTCAACTAGATCAATAAATAAACAACAGAATAATTTCGTAAGAAGAGTGCATATTGAAAAATCAAGCTCTTATGAATATTGAAAATGAGTATTTTACACCTGTATGAGAAATGGAGCCGTTTCATACGCTAAATATAACTTGTCAAGTATGCATATTTTTATTATTGAAATATTTCTGTTTGCACAAATGACAAAAAATATTAATGAAAATACTTACTTTAAATTTATCGTCTTCAAGTTCACTCGTTAACAGACAAACTATAGAATATTCATTTAAATGGGGTCTACGACCAATGCATTGTATGAAAAAATGAAATTCCGAGACCAGAAATTAATGCGGCAACATACATAATGAAACCAATGAAATGCTTTACTTAAAAATTGTCTTCTATTATCTCAACATTTTCTTAAGCCCTTTTCAATGCTTTTCCTCCTTTCTTTTTTTCTGCTACGGGTCTCAAATTTTAACTTTAAGTTGCGTAGACCACAAATAACAAGATAGTCAGACAAACAACGATAAAACAAGTCGATCTTAAGCATCGATACATGGTCGTAAAACGCCATGAATAGTTCCCAAATTAACATGACGTCAAATCGTCAAAAACGCGGTTTTTGTGACATTTTTAAGACGCTACATCACACTCTATATCTTCGCTAGTTTAAGAGATATTGACAAATGCATTTATTTTTTCAAATTTCATCCGAGATGTATGTCGAAAATCAATTCAAATTCAAAATATTTTGATTTTTATAAGAAAAAAGCTAAACACTTAAAGACACTTCCAACGCAACACTTACATTTTTTATCATAATTAAATAAATAAATAATGCAGTCTACTTTATGTAATTTTCAGCGAATATAAATATACTACGTTTACATGTTTTCTGTAAATTTCATCAAAATCGATTGATCCGAACATAAAAAATATTTAGGTTTTTCACTAAGACTCAAATATGAAAACCCAAGGCAATTGCAGAATTCAATAGCATCAAAGCAGCGTTACGAAATCTTGCTCATATCTCATACCACTGCTTCATAAGATATGATAACATGCTTTCACGTGCGAGGCAATACTAGAATTCAGTTGCACCTATTTTGTTTAAGAAATAATGTGTTGTACGTGTCCGCGTTGCACAAAATCATCTAATTTGTTACCAGACATTAGTTTTTCACACTTTAGCTTCAAGAAATTTTCAACAACTGGAACAGGAACTTAAGAGGGACGAGGTAAGAATGATCCCCCAAAGATTCATCATCAAGTATGCTTTATCAATGAAAAGGGAGTGTCTTCGTGCCATTTAGGTACATGGTGGACACACAGAATGTTATCAGAATGTCATAAACTTTGTTGTTGATACACGAATAACATAAATTTACGTTATCAGCTCCGACAGCCTTTTTTGCGACTTTTTGTTTTCTAGTGATATTATATGAACTGAAAATTGAATCATTTCTACTCAATGTTTCTTTGTGAATATTACAGATATTATACAATTGTGGATAAATTAAATTTGTTGAAAATTTAATGAAAAATGGTTTATTAGATTTCAAGTTATTACCAAAAAGGTAAGTGTTGCGTTAGAAGTGTCTTTAAGTGTATGTGAAAAATCACCCTTGCATTCTGGACCTTTTTGGTAAAAATGTGACATTTTTAAGACGCTATATTCTGGTTTTTTTCGGGAGACAGGGCGGAGCCTAGTTAACGGTTCATTACATTTAAGCTTGAGGAGAAACAGCCTTCTCGCTTAGCGGTACATCGTCGGTATTATTGCAAAACATTATAACTACAGCATGAATCAGGCTGTAGTTACGAGGTTGTATAACAACTCATCTTACAATAGAACGTTCTTTCAATTTCGAAATGTGTTCATGCTCGTGCCGCACGTTTTTCTCTTAAAGAGGTACATGAGACCAAAAGCATTCTACCAGTATCAGAATATTTACTATTTTCAAAGACAATCACAAAAAATTGTTTCCCTGAATGTTATCTTATAAGCGAGTTATTGGCCAAAATCTGATTATCTTACCTGTGGGAGATTTGCAAATACTAGATAAAGCCAGTGTGACATCACAAGTGTGAGATGCTTACTGAAATCCTTTGTATCTACTTTGGTTAATGGACTATTTTGTGGATTTTTTGTTCATATATACGTTTACAATTAACCAATTTGTAAATAAAGGTTCTGTCTGGGTCTTTTAAAATAACTAAATGTATCTATCATAGATATATTACATACAGACTAAATTGATCGTCATCAATCCTCAATAATAAACAAATTTGATGGCTAAAATTCCTTTGAATGGTATAGAACATGCCCTTTGCCAGATCAGAAATTATAACCTATATGCAAAGAAGCAGTTTAAACCAGTTATTTTGTTATTTGCTTTTCAAAAGTCCAATTTCATAGTAATAAATTGAATATTATTTTTATTTAGCTGTTTTAAATCGGTCAGATCTAAGAGCAAAAAATAATGAAATTAATGAAGATTTGTTACCAGAATCACACAACTAATAATTACCGTTGTGACAAGTTTCTGATGTTCTGAGGTTTGAGATTCAATTCAAAAATCTTGTCATTTGGGAAAGGAAATATTTTTCAGCAACTAATATATCTTTAAGTATGTCATTTGAAAAAAACATGAGTCAATCAACCCTTTCCCAAACGACACAATTTTAGAGTAATCCACTTCAAAAACTGTCACAAATGACAGAATGGATGTTAGCACTGGTGGTGAACTACAACAATTTTCGCTACAACAAGATATAGGCCTAGATATTTTGCGTTTAAATGTGAGTTTATAGATTTTTTTCTAATGACATGAACTTGTTCTAAAAACAGACCGGGTAATATTTACCGTTTTGTATTGACAAACTGTCGGTTTTGTTATAAAATCTCATAACTACGGCTTTGATAAAGCCGTAGTTACGATGTTTTATAACAACACCGACGCAATACATTGATCGCGAAAAATCGTCCCTCGCTTTGGCCGAGTTCCCACCAGTGGTTATTAAAGATAGGATTTGTGTAAAATATGATACAGAAAATATTGAGACAAAAGGAGAAACTGCTGGTTATCAGCAGTTTCTTCTTTTGTTTCAATATTTTCCCAAGCCTTTTCTATCGTCAAAACCAGGTCTCGTTTGGGAAAGGGTTAATAAATATTTACACTTGTATATGAATTTAAATACGGCAAATGTAGCTCGACAAAATGAATATCCAATAAACGTACATTCTACTATGCAATGCAATAATTTTGTTTTCTTTTTACAAAACAATGCTGCAATACGGACAATGAATATAATTGAAATATATTCTACTTTACTTCTTTATCATTTTCTTCAATGCAGAAAGTTAGGGAATAAATAAAGATAGTATAAATATTCTAAAGGATTGGTGCGAGGAAATTCAAATTGCATAGGGAATTGTAATCAATATCATTAATTTTGATCAAACTGTACAAAAATAAGGTGCAGAAAAAAACTTGGAGAGAAGCAGTTACAAAGCAAAATTTAATGTTTTAAAGAAACTATATGCATCGATAGATTACTGCAGAACTATTCTTATCACAATCATATATAATTATACACAATGTATTACCTCTGTCTGATTTCTGAATAAAAAATTATAAATTTTAAGGCTTACATATCCGCTGGAAAAACAAGGTGGAACGGTTTCGGCAATTTATTACAAAACATCTATCTTTATGCATTATTTTGACATTTTTACTGAAATAGTACTTGAGCATCTAGTGTTGAGCCTAAACATTCTATTGTTTCCCATTCAAAGCATAAAAACCTTATGAATGTCTACTTATTTTCTGTACCAACAGATTGACTGCAATCTATGTTTGCACATTTATGACGTCACAGGCACACATCCCTATTTACAGGATGTTGGCAAATCCCTAATTACATAAATTTATACAGGTAAATATTGGCTACTTTAGCAGCTTATATCTCTTAAAGTAAGATGTGTATTAGAATGGGACTTTTTCATTGCATTTGAATAGTTGAAAACTTTTGAATAAGATGGGTGATGAAAAGCGTTCATGCTCCTCTTTAATATATCAACCAAGATATCGAGAAGTAAACTCGTCGAATAACCTCTTCGCTTAGCCACACCCTGTGAGGTGAATAAAAATGGATTATACAAACGCAATAAAATAATGATTTTCTTCAACTCCAATCAAAACATAAAAATAACTACAAAAACTAGAGCTCAGATGTATGTCATATTTTTTTAAATAATGATTTCCAATCGCTATTAGAGAAATAAATTAGATTTAAAAATTAGACATACCGAAAAAATGACGTTTTTTTAACAGCGTGACGCTACTTATCTCTTTCTTTCCGTTCCTCCATAGTTGGTTTACACCATCCAACTGCCGTAAGATTTACGCTATATCTTCTGTGACATCACCGACGTAATTTGCCATAGTTTGTGCGCTTTTAAAAGTCTTACTTTTCATTATTTTGGGATTCTCGCGAGTTTGTTTGGTAATTTATGTTACACGTGACGACGTCATTTTCTGCGTCAGAGTTTATTTATTTTGTTTATTAAATTGTACGTATTCAAACATTGTTAAATATCGACATATATAAATATATTACAATCCAATATCTTTTATATGATACCAAATAGGCTACATGTGTGTTTCTCAAATAGAAATATCGAATATACTGTTTTAAACAGAAGCGCATAGCCAATTTTGGCTTGGTCCGCAACTTTTGACGTTACGTCACTAGCTTTTTGTATAAATTTGTTAGATTTCGATCAACAGGGACAAGTCTTATATAGTTCAGTAATGTGGGAGAGTTGATATTCAGTAGTCTCTCAGCTTAAGCAAGAGTGCCATACTCATAATATTTGCCGCCATTTTGCTGCTGTTGCACGAAAATAAAAAGTTGTGGTTACAAGAAGGTTTTACAAATATCCAGTCAAAAACCTGGAAGGAATTGCGTGCACAAAGCTGAAATATCATAAAGCCCCAGAGGCTAAGTGTCAAGGGGCACAACTCTTGCAAAAATATATGAATCATAAAATCATCGATCTATGTACATCTACAAATAATTGTAATGACATTGACTAAGTTAATTTTTATCAAGACAAAAAGTTAGGAGAACTTGCGTTCACAAGGCTGCAATTTCAATAAGCCCCAGAGACTAAGTTTTTATGGGACATAACTCAGGCAAAAGTCAATGATTCATTAAATCCTTAATTCATGCATATCTACCTATTAGGGTGTTAACATCCACCAAGTTTCATTAAAGTGACATTTCAGATTTTTTTGTCATAAATTTTACTTTTATTTTATCTGAAAGAGCATATTTCCTTATGAAAATTCTGAAAATATCGAGCCAAAATATTGCGCCGTTTACGAGAAATTTATATTTTTGTGTTAAAATTGAACAAATTGTTGTGGACAACAGTTCGGATTTATATGCAATTTATCGATTATGTCTCAACTTTAAATGCGTGTTTCTCGCTTATTGGCAACAACTTCAAAAAACCAATACTATTTATACTCATTAGAATAACCAATCTTGGCATCAAGACATACTTTAAAAAATTGAAATTGAAATGAAATGTCCCTTTAAGATCCAGCCAGAATCTTAAGTTACGTTCATAAGGCTGCAATTTCAAAAGCCCCCAGAAACTAAGTTTTTAGGGGCCATAACTCGGGCAAAAATCAATGATCCATAAAATCCTTACTTCGTACACATCAACCAATTAAGATGATAACATTGACCAAGTTTCAAAAAGATCCAGCTAGAAACTTAGGAGTTGTGCTCACAAGAAAAGTGGACGGATGGACGGACGGACAAACGGAGATGACGCCAATTGATATACGACTGCCTCCGGCGGCGTATGAAAAAGCCTTGAACATGTATTAAAGCACAAGAAAAGTTTCTTTGTTTTATTTTTTAAAAAAAATTATTTTCAAATTCAGATTGCTCTTACAACATATCTGTATGTACCTAATCATCTATCGATTTAAATCAACCTTTTAAGATGCGAGAAAAGAAAAACATAGCACAGCGTATGTTTATTCCCATCTATCTTTTCTAAAAAGTTATGTGGAACAACT
Source organism: Fragum sueziense (assembly GCA_963680895.1). Classification (NCBI taxonomy): domain Eukaryota; kingdom Metazoa; phylum Mollusca; class Bivalvia; order Cardiida; family Cardiidae; genus Fragum; species Fragum sueziense. The sequence goes on from OY804603.1 coordinate 27,953,234, forward strand.
TTCATTTGAACGAAATATTCAAAGGTGCAAGTATTCATTTTTTTCAAAACATTATTTTTAACCCATAATCAGATAACCAAGTTTTAATCAGACTTCAAAACAGTTTTTTACACTAACTAATGACAGAGTTTTGCTTCTTGAATAAAAGCTTAATTTTGATATAGATCTATAGACTCTATGAAACAACATATTTTCAGTAAAAATGTCTATGAAATCCATTTCCATAAAGGATCTGTGATCTCTTATGCTAACTTGCATTTGGTATAAAACGTGAACGGACGGACAGACGAAGGGGCGGAAGGGCAGTGTGGCTATTTATGCTCCCCAGAAAAAAAATCGGAAGGGGGGGGGGGCATAGAAAACGGGAGAGATTATCATCTTTATGCGTTTCATTCCCATTTCGTTTCTATGGTTTGTGCACGAGAACGTTGAAAGTGTGAGATTGTGCATGAATCCACTGACACAAAACCACATGCCTATACCCCATTGAGCATTGACGCACGAGATTTTTAGCCTATGCATGTATTGGTATTATTGTGAAAATGTTTTCTTTTGGCCAGAGGTAAAGGACGTACCGAAATGCCGATGGATTGAGTTGAGTTGAGTTGTTAAAACATTCATAATTTGTTATTTCTCATGTTTTGGGGGAAAGTTAAAACTGTCTTTTCAACTTCGCGTTACGTTAACGTCGGAAAACGGACGATATGCGTGTTACAACGTTGGTCCGCAACTTTTGACGTTACGTCATTGCGTTCGAATCCAGATTGGGTCGATGTACTTTCTGGGGGTGGCATCTGACATACAACTCATACAATATTAGACATTTACACAACTGTTTGAAAGCTGCCCAGCCGACAAATAAATGTAGTTGAAGATTGATTTATAGTGTGATAAATAAGAAAATGATGACAAAAAGGCAGATATTACTGATAATCAGCATTTTCTTCCTTTGTCTCCATATTTTCCAAAGCCTTTTCCATCATTGGCATGAAATCAATGTCTTGTCTCCACTAGGACGCCGATCACTTGCCGAAGGGTTGCAGATGAAAAAAATAGCTAATTTCGGGAAGCCTTCGGGATGAAAATGGGCGGAGCTTTACCTTCGGGATCCCTTCGGCATTGATACGCGGAACTGTATGCGAATGGTTGCCGAAGACATGCCGAAACCTTGCCGAAGTATGCAGATCCAATGCGGAAGGATGCTGATCGGTTCATGATTGTTGGCCGAATGTTTCCCGATCATGCAGAATGGCTGCCGATCACATGCAGAACATGCGGAAGAATCTAAGAAGCAATGCCGATATGTTGCCGATGTAAATTCCTAGCTATATATAGGGCATTCGAGTGATACATTTTCAGTTCACATACATTATGGCTGCGAGAGACATAGAATTTGCTTTGGCTCTTCAGTACCGTGTAGCCTACTAGCCGAACAGGCTGCAATGATTGGTCTGGCCCTACATTTACGTAGGAGGCGAAGACGACAATGTCGGTGGTGGGTTCGACCTTGGCTTTCTGACGAAAGAAGTTTGCAATGTGGCCAATATAATACATTAATGCAAGAATTGCGGGACGAAGATGTGTCATCATTTAAGGGGTAGTTAAGAATCATCCCTAGAATGTTTGACGACATACTTTGAACAGCGTCTTGCGCCTCGCGTTCAAAGCAGGAACACGAGTTTCCGCAACGCAATTCCAGCTGGCCTTTAAGCTCGCTGTGACATTGAGATACATGGCAACCGGAGACTGTTACGCATCGTTAGCCTATGACCTCCGTATTGGCAAGCAAAGTGTGTGTAGAATTGTACCAGAAGTATGCACTGCACTCCTTGATGAGTTTAAAGACGAGTACATTGCTATTCCAAGTACTCCTGAGGAATGGCGACAAGTGGCCACTGAGTTTGAGCGAAAGTGGAATATGCACTCTGTGCCATCGATGGTAAACATGTGGCAATAAAGAAGCCCTTTGGTTCCGGTAGTCTGTACCATAATTATAAGGGCTTCTTCAGTATAGTGCTTTTAGCCTTGGTTGATGCCAATTATAAATTCATCTGGTGTGATCTAGGTGGATTAGGATACATGTCGGATTGCCAAATATTCAATGACTCTGAATTGAAAGAGTGCATGGATGAAATTCGATCGGTTTCCCACCACCTTCGCCAATCACCAATGACGACAGGGATATGCCCTACTTTATAGTTGCAGATGATGCATTTCCTATGAGGACCAACCTAATGAAGCCATAAAGGCGACACAAGTCAAAAGATTTTCAACTATCGGCTCTCTAGAGCTAGAAGAATAGTAAAAAATGCTTTTGGCATTTTGTCAGCTAGATGGCAGTGCTTGGCAAATACGATGCTTCAGAGTCCAGAGATAGTTCGAAAAGTTGTTAGTGCTTGTATATGCGTGCACAACCTAATCAGGTCGCTGTATCCTTCTCTTGATCGCGGCCAGTTTGACACTGAAGACAACAACCACAATATAGTTCCAGGAAGCTGGAGAGCGGCAGATCATTTGCAAGAGGTCGAGAGAGCGGCTGGAAGGGGGAAATATAGACTCTGTAGAAGCAAAGCGCCAGAAGGAATACCTGAGATTGTATTTCAACAGCATTGCTGGGTCGATCCGTGGCAAGATAGAATGGTGGAATAGGAAAACAATGGTCGCTGATGTGGTTTGAACTTTTTGACATTGATTGGCAAACAAGTTCATTTCAATTTTTCTCGATTCCTATTCTTCCTGTAAATCACTCGTGCCGAATGTATGAATCGATGAAAATTCAAAACAACTACCTGCGCTACCGGGGATCGAACTTTGATTTGATTTTATTGTGGTTTTAGTACTTTTACGCCGTTTTCAACTACTAAGGTCATATCGCGGCGGCTGGAGCACCTAAAAATGGATTCCTGTCGTTTCTCATACCAATACTACCACAACACCCTTACCGAGCCTCCAGCTGCTCCCCCATATAGGTTCACGATATCAAACCATTGATGGATGACATTTTTGTCAGCAGTAAGGATATTTTCCGCGGCCGATACCCGGGACCTCTCGAATGAGAGGCAGATAAGCTACCAACTGCGCCATGGCCGCGGCCACAAATGTCTAAAGGATATTCGCCGCGGCCGGGGATCGAACTTTGGAGACCATGATCACAATATACATAGATATTTTGAATTAAGGTATGCAACCTACATGTATCATTAGCACCAAAGAGCCAGAGGCGAAATTTGAAAGGTGCCAGTAATTCCTAGACTGTGATGCATTTCCATTCTTAATGCGAGTACACAAGCATTTTGAACGGTTTAGAATTTTGAATGAATGCATACTTTAAATTACTATTGAAATATTTGACAAAAATGTTCAAAATTACTTCCCTTGCATATGAATATAGAGTAAACCAATATTTGCAAATTATTTTCTTCTTGAAGCATAATCTTGAAATCCGGCACGGTGAATCAACTTATGTGAAGTGTATTTACAAGTGTGTGTTAGAAAGTGGGGTTTTAAATGATGGGCTGTATACCTTAAGCCTCCTTTTGTGACATTGCCTGATTTCAAAACTTCTGAAAATAATCACAAGATGACACTAGAACATTCTGAAAATCTGAATTTAACCATAAATGTGGTGGAATTTGCGATCATATGATGTGGACACACATACGCAGAGACGGACAGGCAGAGAGGGTAAATTTTACCAATATGTAGTACGTCGACCTTCAGCAACCTTTCGTGGACCGTTCGGGGTATTACAGTGGATTTAATATACTTAGATAGGACCCGATGAGTTACAGATTGTCCAGAAAGGTTCCCGAACGTTTCAGGAAGGGATGCCGATGATCCCGAAGCTTTCCCGAACTAAAAGATCGGCGTCCAAATTTTAAAACTTTTAAAATTTGGATGCCGAACCTATTTGATCCCGAAGCATAAGGATGACTTCAAGAAGGGTTGAAGAAGGGTTCCCGATCATCCCGAAGGTGTGCCGAAGCATCCCGATCCTGAAATTTTTTCGATCGGGAACCCTTCCGCGTCCTAGTGGAGACGAGGTCTTAGGAAAGGGATAAGCCGTGTTTTATAACTTAGGCAGTAAAACAGCATTTGAGTGCAGAACTCCGCCCAAAACACAACTAAAACAAAATATTACCACGTCCAACAGATTTTAGACGTGGTGTGGACGAAGAGACATGTAAATGGTCCTTTATGGCCTATGTGTCCAACTTAGTAATGAAAATACTAATGCAAAGGCCTGATCACATGTACACAATTCCGCTCCCACATCACGACCGGAATACGTCAAAATAGTCTGTCGTTAAGTATGTTTGTGGGTGCGGACTTGTATGTGACCAGGCCTTAGGGATCGGTCAAATACAACTCCACGTCCACATCGCTAGATACTGCTAATCACTACCAGCTTTTTACTGTCTTGGCGTTGTTGGCAGTGCGTTTGCAAGCTTTTCTCAAACAACCTTTAATGGTGGTCTAATTTGAAAGCTGCTGCAGACGACGAAAGGGTGAACAGAATGATGAAGATTGAAATTCAGTGTGATATAGCTTAGAAAATGTTGAGACAAAGGCAGAAAATACTGATAATAAGCACTTTCAGCCTTTGTCTCCATATGTTCCAAAGCCTTTTCCATTATGGGCGTGATATTAAGGTCTTGTGCGGGAAAGGGTTAGATCGTGATATGACAGTACTTAGGCAGTGGAACAGAAGTCAAAGACAATACTCTAATGCAAAGGCCTTAACCCATTACCAAACAAGACCTGGTTTTGACGTCCCTAATAGAAAAGGCTTGGGAAAACATTGAAACAAAAGGAGAAACTGCTGATAACCAGCAGTTTCTCCTTTTGTCTCAATATTTTCTGTGCCATATTTTACACAAATCCTTTCTTTAATAACATCCATTTTTTCATTTGTGGCAGTTTTTGAAGTGGATCACCCTAAAATTTTGTCGTTTGGGAAAGGGTTAAAAGTTAAAACATACTCAATTCTGCGCCCGGACACGTCCAAATTGGTCTGTCGTACAGCATATTTTTGAACGCGGACTTGTATATGCGACCAGGCCTTACCGCCCGGTCAAACACAACTCCACATGGATCTACTGCTAATCACTGTCAGCTTCAACTTTTCACTGTGTGGACGTTATAAATGCTATGCTGTGGTAGTAGGCGGTACTTAGGCAGTGGAACAGAAGTCCAGTACAATACCCCACCCAAAGCACGGCTAAAACAAAGTACACGTCCACATCACCACTGGAAAACACCAGAATTGGTCTGTCTTACAGCATATATTTGGACCCGAACTTGCATTTGACCAGGCATTAACCCTTTCCCAAACAAGACCTGATTTTGACGTCCCTAATAGAAACGGATTGGGAAAACATTGAGACAAAAGAAGAAACTGCTGATCACCAGCAGTTTCTCCTTTTGTCTCAATATTTTCTGGGATCTAACATTGACATTTTGGCTTTCTACGATCATTTACTTTGTCGTCTGCTGCAGCTTTCAAATAGGACCACCCTTAAATTTTGTCGTTTGGGAAAGGGTTAAGGCCCGGTCAGATACAACTCTGCATCCACTTCGCACCAGTGCTTATCACTGTCTTTGACTGTCTGGACGTAGTAGGCTGTGCTGTAGCAGTGCGCAAAGGGACACGTGCTAGGTTGTTGAACGTACAGGTAAACAATATATTCACGAAATATTTCTATACTTAATTTGAATGGAATTCAGTTAGTACTTCTAGATAATTACTATGTAATCTAGTATACCCGCGCTATCTTTTTAAAGTAACATTAAGAAAACATACAAATGGGCATTGATGGATAATCAATTTATTCTTATATATACTAGGACAAAAAAGATACGCAACCCCAATTTTTCAGAATATTTTTGACAGAGTAGGGATTTAATGGTTATTGAGTACATTTTTAATATACCTGCACTCATACGCATAAATGAAGTGTCATTTTCTTCAGATATTGTAAATTCATCACGTGATACAAAGTAAAGTGTTAAAAACTGATTATTCCCTATCGTGTTTTCTAAATGACTACTATCAAAACAAATTTTCTTCAAATACAAACTGAAACATAGACAAAGAGCCTAAGCGTTCATACACTTCTCACTACCCTACGCATAGCACGGCTACGCCAAAGTCATCGCCAAGCTGCAGTGCGGGTGTTGTTATACTAACCCACACTTCTAACGCAAACTTATTTTTCTGTATATCTTTTTAAATATGCAAATAATTTCCAATTTCAATGTTTTGAAACGTATCCCCATGCACGAGTTCCATGTGTATGACAACAATTTGCTTATTTTGTTTTGGTTCGCTGATCAACGAAGCCAGAGCTCAAAACCACAAATTTGATGTTGCATGTGCAACTCGAAGTCATTCCCAACTACCCACAAGATTACCAAATGTAGACTTTCCAAAGATTTTCGACATTTTATACGCGAGATGCCTATATTTGCTATTGAAAACAAGTGACCGGCTATCGGAATGGTCCAAACTGTGACGTCATTTGCTTCCGTGGCCCGTATTTTGCTCTCTGCTAGGTCAACCGTACAAATTTTATGGCAGAAGTTTATTCAATCGGGCACCGATTTTAAATCGACTTTGTTACCAGCAATACATTTCAAGTATCCCATACAAATGCACCCTTTTTCTGATTTGCACGTACACGAGTTATTGCCCTTTTCATGACGAGTTGCTTACCTTTCTCGATGTATTCATAGCAGAGTAACTACCCAGGTATACGACAAAAGTGTTCGGACAAACAACACAACTTTCAACAACGCACATGACAGTCTTGACAGTTTCTGACGGGCGTATATCATGGTTTGGAATGGATTTTAACATAACAGAAGAAAAAAATCGTCGATTTTTGTCATTAACACAAGAGGTAGACATCCCGCTGTTGTGTTCATTGGCTTTTTTAAAGACACCTGTCTGTCGGATAAAGGTTATTTCTTCTTCTGTGAAAGAGTTTTTGGCTTAACAAATGCATTTGCGGATTTGAGTAATGGTCCAGCTATATCGTGTTCAAATTTCGTGGATTTTGAGAAAACAATAAGGAAAATATAAAAAGTCAAACACAGTTTTGAGTTGGAAGTGTGGGTTAGTATAGTTTGAAAAAGCCGAACTGTCGTCGCAAGACATTGATGGGGCAACAAATCGACACATTTTCTACTATATACGCTGTTGGCTCTAAATGGGACCACAACCGATCGAGCACGGAGAGGACGTGCAAGAGGTATGACGTCACGGCAAGACCGAATCATCAGGTTAACCCCACCTACGGGATAGGTTTAAGACTGCAACGGAAACCGCTAATAAATCGTATGGACTTCACAACATTCGAATATTGGACCAAATTGAACGAAACAGATGGTGTTTTTCGACCTAAATAAAGTTTTTTTTTGTCACATTGTATTGACGCCCGGTGTAAACTGGGCGTTTTCTTATTTATGGAATTGACCACAAATAAGATTTTGTCAACTTTACAAGGTGAAATAATATTGCTTTAAATTTATCACATTTTGTTTAAATCTAATTTTCACGTCTTTCCGCAATAAGGAATTGAATAAGAAGTTGCGTTTCTTTTTTTGCCTAGTATATAAACTAAAGGATCTATCGTATTCTATAGTTGATAAATTATACGTGTGTAAGCGTCCAATGCTTATACAAAATCAACCTTTCCGCGCATCCCTCGCAAATAAGGCCAAAGTCATTAATTATTTCGGAGGTTTCCAACAAAAAGTTACGAAATTTGACTTTGTGCTCGCATATTTCGCATATCTCTAAATATGCTTGTACACGATTAAAGGGACATTTCATTCCAATTTCAATTTTTTAAAGTATGTCTTGATGCCAAGATTGGTTATTCTAATGAGTATAAATACTATTAGTTTTTTGAAGTCGTTGCCAATAAGCGAGATACACGCATTTAAAGTTGAGACATAGTCGATAAATTGCATATAAATCCGAACTGTTGTCCACAACAATTTGTTTAATTTTAACACAAAAAAATAAATTTCTCGTAGACGGCGCAATATTTTGGCTTGGAATTTTCAGACTTTTCATAAGGAAATATGCTCTTTCAGATTAAAATAAAAGTAAAATTTATGACAAAAAATTCTGAAATGTCACTTTAAAGTTTTGTCTTCCTACGATATCGCTTCCAAAGGGGGTCTTATTTGCGCCCACGCACATATTTTCTTTACACATAGAATGCCTCTGACCTATAAACAAAAACAAATCCCTTTTACTCAAAGAGTGCATATATGCCTATACGCGGCACCTTGAAGTGTCCCCGGTTTCATTGATATCCGTCTTACAACAAGAGGGCCATGATGGCCCAGGCCCCTGTATCGCTCCACTGGCTTTTAGACTTTTAGACTACGCAATTCTTCAAGGAATGCAATAGAGGTCTATCCAAAGAAGATTCATGCTACACCAGAATAAAATCCAATGAGTGATTATGGAGGAGAAATGTTTTTAAAATTTTCTTAAAAATACACTATGTTTCATATAGCGAAATATAAGCCTAGCCCACAGCGGCCAAGTTTTTCATCCGATCGTGAAGGAATTTGGAAGAGATTCATGCAAAGTTTGGTTGAAATTGGTCAAGTAGTTTTGGAGAAGAAGATTGTTTAACGATTTTTTGAAAATTTAATTTAATTAAATTAATTAAAAGGACCTCTACGGATAAGGCGAGAAATCTCCATAAAAGGCTCAAATGGAAAAGTCATTTTTCGAAACATGCAAATTGATTATTATTTCGAACTGTATTGTTAGATATGTATCTAAATCATATGAAAACTGATTTTGTACGATCAAAACGATTCGACAGGTACAGATAACTCTTGGTTTCTGTACCTACCCCAAAAATTACATTTTCTTACCCCACCGTTATTCATTAAACCAGATTTAAGTTTTCTTTAGTTTTATAGGCAAAAAAAATTCTGTAAATGTAAGGACAATTGATGTTGTAATCATAAACCATTTTTCGATTTGTCCTTAATGCGCATGCGCATCATTGAAACGAGTTTAAAGTACATAGGAAATGCCATTTTATTTAGTATTATCTGAAAGGCCAAAGGTTTAAATAATTTAAAACTGCAAGTTTCGCCAATAAAAACCTAAAATTGAGTTAGTTATTCACGAAAAACCGTTTATCTCACCTGTGCTACTTTATCAAACGCGAGCTTTTTTCGGGATTAGCGTTGTGACGTCACAAATTGGAGTGGCCATTTAAAGTCTATGCGTTTATTCGGTATTTCATTCATTTCCTATCGCACATTGTTGTATCCAAAATATCCGCAAACAGGATCAAAGAAATTTAAGTTCATTTTTTGCATTCCTGAGATAAAGGGATAAATCACAGCCAATATAGTCGTGTTTTTATAAGAATCGGTGATTCAAAGGGATAGCGCACGCACGACACTTCGTGGATTATGTCAAATTGTTTGACCCTTCGCAGCAAATAACAATTGTTAACAGAAATGAAGTTGGATAATTAATTTATCAAGTTTGTAGCTTTAGCAACTGATCCAATTTTTATTACGCACATTTGGTTTCTTGTATAGTTCTAAATGTGAATGGTTATGCACTTTTACATGATTGTATTATTGTTTGATTTTTTGAATGCAGAATGCATTTACTTTTTTCAGGAATAATTAAAGAAGTGTAAGAAAAGAACCTTAGTTTGATCTTTTCTTCTAAAATTCTACCATCCATTTAGGGAACAATTAAATATCAAAACTTGGTTTAAAAAACATATATTTTGTTGCCATCAGAGTTTTAGAACATGGGTAAATTTTACAACAAATTCAAAATCAACAGTTGGCAAAAGGGGCCTCTTCTTGAACAATTACTTAAATCTTAAAACGAGATCTAGTCCAAACTGTTAGCAGTTGAGATCTATGACAAAAAAAGGTAAATCGGAACTTGGGCTTGTTTGGAAAAGGGCAAAGTGATCAAGTGGGCATAGGAAAAAGTTTAGGAAAATTAAGAAATGCAATTTCTTCAATCCCCCACTATCTTTTTATCCCTAAATACTTCAAAATGTAAATTTTCGTTGCTTGAAATTGTCGCCCGTGAAATATTTGAATTTGGACAAAACCAAATTTTTATCATCTTGCAGTGGCTTGGCTTAGGGAGGTGATGATCATTTTCAAAAAGTATTTTTAGATTTTATGGTTAAACCATTTCACCAAGCATTTCCCCTAACAATGGAGTGTAAGATTTCTAAAATTTGAAATCTGCAGAATATAATCAAGTTTCGGTAAACAAAATTAAAATATGCGTAGATCCTTGTTACAGGGGAGAAACATTCCAGGAAAAGAAGAAATGGCAAATATTTAGACTGTTCTACTTTGAAGGCTGTCGCAGACAACAAAATAGATTTTCTTGTGCAATGTGCAATATAGCTCAGAAAATATTTCTTTTCTGGCCGTATTTTCCCTAGAATGTTAAATAGAGCCCAATTAATGTAGAGTTTCCGAATCTTTTTCATTTATTTTTTCGGGATTCGAATGCATAAACAAAAACAGCGACTGGTCTAATATTTTAATCCCCCCCCCCCAAAAAAAAAAAAAAAAAAAAAACAACTGGAATTTACATCAATCATCGACAGATAACATTTCATATAACCGTAATAGCTTATCTCTGCCAATAAAATATCAAAGATAACAAAATGAAATTATGCTTTTTAGACAAATCGATCGCTTTTCATACGTGCCGAATCTAGTTAATTCAAATTGCCACGCCTATTTTCACATATTATACAAAATATCCAATCGGAATCTTTGTTAACCATCTGACACGCCCAATCGTCAATTAAACTAGATTATTACAACTTGTCAATATGCGTAATTGACATTATCATGTGACACGCGTCGATGTGCTAATCTCATTGTAAATGTGATTATTGACGTGTGGCAGTCCCACGATCGGCTGAATGTTGATTTTCTTTTCTTTAAAAAAAAAACACTTGCCTCTTGACGATTTTTATCGCTATAATTTTGCGATTTTTGCAAGTGGTAATACTAATACAAGTTGTGTATTTTCCAAAACTACCTCTGTTATTTCGTTCTTATTCGTCTCACAAATCTTTACAAAAAATTCTTGAGCTGAATGGTGTGTCAAATTCTATGTTTTCTTCAAAATAATTAGACGCGGTGTCATAACATGTAAAACCGTGACCATCGGTAGCCATTAGCCATTTTAACTCCATTTGGTGACGTCACGCATACCTATCGTAGTTAAGCGACTGTTAGAGGAATTCTGAATATCGGAAAATTTTACAGGTAAATTATCACCACTTTGGGACTTAATTTCTCCAAAACTAGGCATCGGAAAACAACCGGAATTGTTTTATTGTTATCTTAAATGTGTAAACTATGTAGTTTACACACACACAATTCTCATTTCCTTACTACTTTAAAGGCGAAATATTCCCGCCAAAATTATGGCATATGGTATATGAGTACTATTTTTAGTATAAAAGTACGTTCCCCCCCGTGACCCAGCAAATCCTTTTTACCAAGGAAGCCTATGATCCAGTTACACAACATATGTCAATGGGAAGCTGGGTCAAGGGGGGAACGATGTTAGCCAGCCTTGGGAAGGTAGGTATGCCTCGGTTTTTGGCGGGAAAGTGCGCGTTTAAAGTTGTTTCAATGGTGCGTATGCGCAATACGGACAAAACCAAAGCTGCCATATGATGTCAACACCATTTATCCCTGTATCTGTAGAAAATAAATTGCAAATAAAAATAAAAGAATCTTCATTTTACCTCTTTGAATACCGGTAGTGTAAGAAAACGAAACCATTTAGGTGGGTACTAAAATCAAGATTATCTGCACCTATAGAACTTTTAAAATGACATAAAAATCGGTGTTTATTTCCTTTATTTGTCTACCTAACCATAAAGCTTAATTTTTTTCTCAATTTGTTAGTTTTGAGAATTGACCCATCGAGCTGAGCCTTTTAGGGAGAATTCTCGCCTTATCCGTAGAGGTCCTTCAAGTTCTCCACAGAATTTATTTTTTAAGGAATTTAGAAGAGATTCGTGCAAGGAAGATTCGTGTGAAGTTTGGTTAAAATTGGTCTAGTAGTTTTGGAAAAGAATACTTTTCAAAAATTAAATTTAATTAAATTAATCAAAATTCAAGTTCTGCATGACATCTTTTTCTTTTGAAGAAATTAAGAGGAAATTCATGCAAGGAAGATTTCTGTGAAGTTTGGTTGAAATTGGTCCAGCAGTTTTGGAGAAGAATTTTTTTTAAAGGTTTTTCGAAAATTTAAATTAATTAAAATTTAAATTAATTAAAATTCAAGTTCAGCACGGATTTTATTTTTTTAAGGAATTTGGTAGAGATTTAATGCAAGGAAGATTTACAGTGCCCTCCAAAAGTCCTTGGACAAACTCTTTTTTGGCCTTTTCAGTAAAGTTCATAGCAAAATTCCAATATTTAGGATATTTTTTGCTTTATTATTATAAAAATCAACAATAACCATGAAAATATTCAAAACCAGTTCTATGATTCTGGCAATTTATTGACAAAAACACATTTTTTGGAAAATAAGCGCTAAATAGCAATTATGCCAATAATTGTCAAGACTTCTTCTTCTTCTTCTTCCAAGTTAGAACCGGGTCTTGTGACGTAATTGGTTCTGCGGTGTCTGCGCTCCGGGAATAAAACAACAGGACCCCACGGAGGTCACTATTTACAGGTTAAAACTATGTACAAGTCTGTTGTCTTAGTGGTGCACTACTGGAGAGCTGGCTGCTAGGTAGTGCTTGAACGACTCCAGCGAGCTCGCAGATGTAGTGTTTGTCGGAAGGTTGTTCCAATCTCGGATTGTCCTTGGGAAGTAGGAGTCTCTGTAAATTGGGTTGTTGGATCTTTCTTGGAAGAAGCGGTACTGGCCTCTGGTACGGCTGTCACTGGCTTGGAGGTAGCCTTTTGGGTCGATGTCTACAAGGCTATGGGCCACGCGATACATCATGGTTAGTCGATTGTTGTGGCGTCTTTCAGCTAGGCTGTCCCATTGTAGATCACGAACCATTTTGGTGACACACCCCGGAGTGCGGTCTGTGTAGCTATTCAAGACGTAGCGGGCTGCTCTTCGTTTTACTTGTTCAAGTAAGTTGATGTGGGCTTTGCTGGTTGGATCCCAGACTGTACTCGCATATTCCATGGCTGGTCGCACTAATGTAGTGTAAGTGGCCTTCTTGACTGGAATAGTGCAGTCTCTGAAATTGCGCCGAAGGAAGCCAACTGTCCTGTGCCCTCTGCCCGCCACACTCTGTATATGGGTGTCCCAGGTCATGTTGTTGGAAATGGTGACCCCTAGGTATTTGTTGGAATCCACAGTGTCTAGAATGTGTCCATGAAGTTTGTATGTTGATGTAATAACCTTTTTGCGTTTAGGTGGGATGTTGATGACAGTACATTTGGAAGGATGGAAACTCATCTGCCATGTTTTCTCCCAGTTTTCAAGGGCAGTAAGGTCCTCCTGAAGTTTTGCTGCGTCTGCTGGGCATGTTATAGGTTTGTAGAGAAGGCTGTCATCCGCAAAAAGTCTTTTATCATGCTTTTGTGTCAACATTGACCTGATATCAGCTGTCCGATAACATTAAGTTATATCAGTCACTTATTTTTAGAACTACACTGTAGATCTAATTTGCATATTGACCTTGACCCCGCCGGAACTATTTTCGACCTACATTATGACGTCATATTTACCCTTCTCATGATAAGCAGACGTAAACAACTAGAAATGGCCGAAAACGCAAGTTTTGAAATGGATTTTGACTCGTTTCTGCGCGACACAGACAGTTTTCTGGCAGATATAGATTGGTCTAGTCTGGGAACATGCGTACTCGCGGTACTTATCGCAAAATATGTAAAACCGGAAAGCCATCAACAAAATCACAAAAAAATCTTTTTATATCTTTTAACTCTAAATGTCACGCATCATTCTGTAAAACAACCAAGATGCTCCGTTTATTTCTGATTTGACAGCAACGGATTCATTCATGCAAGGCGCATCGCCGCCATCTTGGATTTGTGTTATGGGATCTCGCGTTATTTGTTTATTTTTTCGTGGCGGGAAGCGCGAGCTCGTGTCACGTGATCAAAATATTTGACAACTTTTTTGTCAATTCCAGACGAGCGTAGATCTGTCAAAATCGAATGGACTTTTATTGATTATGCCATGGAAAATGTGTTTTAATTGATCGGGGTACAAAAAGGTAGGTGCAGCTTCTATTAATTTGCATATGGACACCTTTTTCATCGATAACTCACTTTCAGAGGGAAAATATTTGGAAAATAGTCGCGATCAGTGAAGCGTGGACTTTTACGTCAGAGGTTATCCCGGGAAAACACCCGATAGTAGGCGTGGCCGTTTGTTTTCTTGCAAAATACCGTTTACCGCGAGATCCCATGTACCGCGAGTACACATGAAGCGACTATATATTTGATGAAGACATGATCATCCCCCCTGAACCAGTAAAGAATGAAACCCGCATGGAGTTAAGTGAAATTGAACATTTCATTGAATGCCAAGAGAACAAAAACACAGCAAGAAAGACACTTTCAGATGTAAAACGTCTCAAAGGTTTCATTCAACAGCGCGGTGAAAACCGAGATCTGCACCAAATCCCTGTTGATGAATTAGATCAACACATCGCCAGTTTCATAATATCCTTGAAGAAACCTAATGGCGAAGAATATGAAATCAGCACGGTCAGAAACATGGTATCCAGTTTTGACCGAAAACTAAAGCGACAGCGCTATCCATTCACTATAGTTGGAGCATCTTCGCAAGCCAAGGGTGACATCTACGTCGTTTCTGTATTCACCCTTGGCGGATTTAGTCCGATTTTCTTGGCCTCCTGGAAAGCATTTTCATTGGTTCCAGCGAGGTCTCGCTGGAACCAATCAGATTGTCGACTGATACATTTGTTATGAGTAACAAAATCATGACAACGGGCGGGAAAAAGCATTGCATTTGCAACTCAAAAACGCGAAGATGTGCGATTTTTCCTAAGAATTTGACTGCAATAGACAGGAATTCCCTAACTTTAATCGACGAATTATTATACTTTCGACAATTCGACCAAAAAAGCATCTAACTTTTACATAATCCGCATAACGTATGACGCGAAAGACAACGCGCGTTAATGACGTCATCAATGGTGGACGTAAACAACCAGCAGAACAACCGCTAGGCGGCGCTTCACGATTTCAAGAAAATCGGACTAAATCCGCCAAGGATGAATACAAACGTAGGTGGGTTCAACCTTGGCTAGCGAAGATGTAGTTGGAGGAAATGGGTTCTCGTTAACCAAGGAAACACTGAAGGTAGCTAACTTCCATAAATACTTTTACAGAAGTGTTCATCAGCATTTTCTTCTTTTGACACAAGGTTTCATCCTATCTTTCTTCTTATCAAAAATGAGGGTCCAAGCACAAGGTTTTCTTGGATATTGGTCAAATCAGTAAGAATACTTTAACCCTTTCCCAAACGACGAAAATTTAGACTTTTCCAATTTAAAAGCTGCTTCAGTGGACAAAATTGGTAGTAATTCATATGGAAAATGTGTATATCATGGCATAAAAATATTGAGACAAAAGGAGAAACTGCTGGTTATCAGCAGTTTCTTCTTTTGCCTCAATGTTTTCCCAAGCCTTTCCTATCAGGGACGTCAAAATCAGGTCTTGTTTGGGAAAGGGTTAAAAACATTGATTTCAAATGATAACATACTTAAAATGGAGAGAAAAAATATTTGGCTGGTGCAAATATGTTGCAAGTGTCAATGGAACTCATCAGCACTTGAAACAGTTTTGTACTCACTCCTTGCTCTGAATCTTTTTTAACCCTTTCCCAAACGGCAAAATGTTCAGATGATCAGCTTCAAAAACTACTACAAACGACAAATTTGGTGTTATCAAAGATAGGATTTGTGTAAAATATGGCATAGAAAATATTGAGACAAAAGGAGAAACTGCTGGTTATCAGCAGTTTCTTCTTTTGCCTCAATGTTTTCCAAAGCCATTTCTATTAGGGACGTCAAAACCAGGTCTTGTTTGTGAAAGGGTTAATAGCAAACAAAATAATAACACACACAAAATTTGTATCACGAATTATGAAAATGCCTTTTTTTTTTCTTTTTCTAACTGTCTGATAACATCATGATCTGTATGAAAACACAATATATTAACAGAAAATCTAAGTATCTGGTACATAAAACAGAAACCAATCATGGATTACCAGCAAAGGAAATATTGAAACAAAAGAAGAATTTGCTGATTTTGAGCATTTTGTAATTTTGCTTTGATCAATGTTTCTAATTCTATGTTAATATCACTACTGGTTTGGAAAAGGCTTAAATGAAATTTCGATAATCATCTTATTATGTTTTTTTTTCAACTTCACGAACATCATTAAATGGAGTATTGTCTATCTAATCACAGGCAAAAATGAAACTGTTGAAGCGAACAGGAAAAGGCAACAGACCCTTTGAGGCAGAGCCTCTGTCTGATGATGACATCAATACACTGTTCACCCAGAATCTCCTCGGAGATAGCAGTCCGCAGTCAATAATAAACACACTGTGGTTAAATAACTGTATCCATTTCGGAATGAGGGGTGTCTCAGAACACTATAATCTGTGGTCAGTATTTTATTATGCAACATTTCTTTACCAATGGCCAATCTGAATATCAAAATCCTGTCAAATCTTTATTTCCTGCTACACAAATGCACCATCAATTATAGTCTGTAATCACGACTGCTGAATGGAGACTGGAAACTCCGAATATTTAGTCACCACAATGTTTTCCCACCTTCTTTTGACTGCAAACATGTGATCCGAGTCTTCTTTAAGCACATCTTTTTTCTGTTTGTAAGCTCATTTTCTGGTTCCTTCACTCAGTTCTTGTCCAGATTCAATCAATTTTGGCATTAAACCATTTCTGAAATGATAAATAATTATGTTCATTTTAAGAAACGGTCATAATGTTAGATTCATCTTGGAGTTCTCCACAGAATAAATTAAATCTCTAGTGGCAATGTACCATAAACATCATGTGTACAAAGCGTTTTAAACATATCGTCGTTGTAAATGCAAAACCTTGTATCTCGTTTTTGAAAAAATTCAAAGAGATGGGAAAAAATGTAAAAACTTTTCACAAACTGAAATGTTTTACTTGAAATTTGGACATATTGTTCACAAATGATTTGCCATCAATACTGACCAGTAAAATATCTCAAAACTTACAAGAATTGTCTGTAACTGGGCACACAAGTTTGTACTTTGAAAATCGCAAGGATCGACATACGAGGTTTTGCATTTAGTTACACCGACGATATGCAAATATTATGAATGAAAACATTATGAGGAAAGAAGAAATTGCTAATTTGAGCTATTACTTCTTTTTCCATGATGTTTTCTTACATAATTATTAATTCAGTTGATAAGAAAATGCTCTATTGGACAGTTTTTGATATAAAATTTTAGAGAAATCACCTTTTTTTGTAGATCCACTGGTTCTAAAAATAACTTTAATAAATTTTGCAGCTGGGGAGATGTCATACTGAAAAGTGATGGGCATGATGAATATCTAGAACTGAATGAAAGGCAGACCAAGACCAGAAATGGGGAAAATCCATCCAATGTCCGTAAAATCAAGCCAAGGATCTACTCCAACCAAACCGACAGTCACAGATGTCCGATCAAGATTTATAAACTATATAGTTCAAAGAGACCAACTGATTTTAATGATAATCACCCTTTTTATTTAGCACCAAACACAAAAACTGTGCTTAGTGCTTCTGATCAATGGTTTTTTCGCCAGAGAATTGGCGTGAAAAAAATTGCATCTCTAATGAAAAATATGTCAACCAAGGCGGAATTGAGTGATAAACGCCTCACAAATCACTCTGCAAGAAAGCACCTCGTCCAAAAGTTACGAGATGCCAATGTCCCCCCGACGGAGATTATGCAAATCTCTGGACATAAAAATGTCCAGTCGGTAATCAACTACTCGAGCATATCAGCAGAAACACAAAAAAGTGTTCAAGAATACTGTCGCACACCCTGGAAACTTCAAATGCTACTTACCCACAAGTAACTGGTAACTCATCAGTCCCATCAGCGACAATCACGTCGCCTGATCAGTTGACAGTTGCCGTACCTCCAGCCCCACCCACTGATCTCGTTTTGCAGCCAAATTTATCAATCCCAGCACTGAATCTAACCACAACCACTAATAATAGTATGAATATAAATCCAATGTTTTATGGAGCAGTCCTTCACGTAGGAACCATGAATATTGGCGTCCTTCCAAGCGCACAAAACCAAAATTAATGCTTGCCATGCGACACGCTTCATCTCGCTAATTCCGTAATGGCGAATCTCATGTCGAACTAGGTCAACTCTTTCGAGTCGAGCGTAAATGTACAAGGATTTGTAATTTTCTATGTATGTAATGAGTTTTTAAATAACTATTCCTGTTAAAATGTATTGATTTTGTGAAGAGTTAGTAAGTAATAAAGTCATTTTCACTGTGCAAAAACTGGACTATTTTGTCTTAAGCCCCGCCTTTCATGGAACTTCAGGCGCGTCAACAAATTAATGCGCAATGTTTACAAACATTTTCATTCATAAAAAAATACTATCGAATACTATCGTAGTAGAAGTAATTTCAAATGTTTCTACATATTTCTTCCATAAATGTAAAGCCTATAGAAACCAGCTTAGATAAAATGATAAATATAATAACATGGCATTGTCTCGTGATATCAATGTTATCTGGCTCGGCTGGTAGAAATTATCAGGACTCGGCAGAGCCTCGTCCTGATAAATTCTCCCAACCTCACCAGATAACATTGATATCACGAGACAATGCCATGTTATTATATATGTATCTGAGTGTTTGGTCCATTCCGGCATGTCATTGATGTACAGGAGAAACAGAAGGTAGAGACTAAATACTAGCAGGCTCAAGTCGAAGATGCGCGCGCATTAATATAACCCCCCAACACTTTCTGTTAAGCGCCGCAAAAGACGACAAATCTGATTTTTTTTCTTCTAAAATGTTGCCATGGCAACCACTAATGACAATGCAACGTCTCAATAGTAATATGACTGCCACCCGGTTGCGGTCACGGTTAGTAGTCATTTCGTACCACAACCATTTCGTACCATAATTTCGACTTGAGCCTACTAGTATTTAGTCTCTACCGAAACAGAAGCGGGCTGAGTACAGTGCCTTGTGGGACTCCTGAAAGTACGTTGGCTTGGCTTGAGCGGCTACCCTCTAGGACCACTTGCTGTTTTCTCCCGACCAGGAATGATTCTATCCACTTGTTGATATTATTACGGACGCCATAGTAGTCAAGTTTGAGTAAGAGTCTTGAGTGGGGGACTTTGTCGAAAGCATGGCATGCTGTGGCTTGTATAAAAGCATGTATACGATATGGCATACTTTAAACAAGGTGTTGGCATGTCTCTGGAGTGACTTGGTCCCATCAAATCCTCACATTATGCTTAACGTCTCGAACGTTTTGGTTGCAGGTGTTTCGGAGACTTGTTTTCTTTTGTTGCCAACGATTTTCAATCAGATTGAGGTCAGGGGACTGAGGTGGACAATTCAAACATTGCAAATGGTTTTCATGCTTCCACTCATTCACAATTTTTGCTCTATGACGTAATGCTCCATCATCCTGGGATGTAAAGTCATTTCCATATTCTAATAGATGGGCTGATGGCACTGCACGATCTTGTAAAATCTTGGCGTAACCCTGAGCATTCAGCTTTCTTTCAACATAAGCCATACACCCAGTATCCCTGCAAATCATTGTTCCCCAATCCATGACACTACAACCTCCAAACTTCACCGTGGGAGCAGTACAGTCACTACAAAGCTGCTCACCAGATCTCTGTCTCAGGCACACTCTACCATCACTCTGAAAGAGAATGAGTTTTGATCATCACTGACAAGTACAGCAGACCAATCCACTACTAACCAGTCCTGGTGTTCTCTGGCAAAGTCCAAGCACAATTGTCTATGATGGGGGATTAGCAAAGGCTTCTGAACAGCCAAATGGTCATCTAGTTCTGCGGCATGGAGTCTTCTCCATACTGTCAATGTTGATGCAAACACATTTGTGTCTCTCCAAGTAGACTGTAGCTGTGGAACGGTCCCCAAGTGAAGGTCTAACCATCAGTCAGTCATCCCAAGTACTTGAAACTCTTGGTTTGCCAACTCTAGGCCTACCATCATGGCTTCTTGTCATTGCATACCTCTGCAGTAAATGGTAAATCATCAATCTGTACAAGATAAAGAGCAAACATTTCGAGAAAATGTTACATTTTTACTGTATATAAAACAGTAAGTTATCAATTCATCTAGTAAGCATTGAAATAAAAATGCAATTGCCTACCTAGGATGTCCAATCTGCCTAGAGATGTCTGCAACGGAGATACCCTGCTTTCTCATGAGTTGGCAACAAATTCTTCCCTCTTTGGTCAGCATTTTTTGTAAATTCTTTTGGCAGGTGATCAGGGACTGATGTTCTGGTCACCAGTTATATGATGTTTCCATTCGCTTTCGAAAATTGGTTCAAAAGGTTGCATACAGACATGAAATATCTATGCGTCCGTTATTGTGTAATTAATGGATATTTTATGAAATTGATTTATTTCAATGAATCAAAGTCTAATTTCGAGGAAAAGTACTAGAATTATCTTAGAGAGTGTTAACTGTTTTACCTCCCTGTATTAGAAAGAGTTGGAAAAATCCAGGCATTTTCTCTAAAACCCTACGAAAAGGGCAAAAATGCATAACGAAATATTTGTCCAAGGACTTTTGGAGGGCACTGTATGTGAAGTTTGCTTGAAATTGGTCCAGTAGTTTTGGAGAAGAAGAATTTTTGAAGATTTTCCTAAAATTTAATTCAATTAAATTAATTGAAATTCAAGTTCTGCACAGATTTTATTCTTTTGAAGGAATTTGGTAGAGATTCATGCAAGGAAGATTTCTGTGAAGTTTGGTTGAAATAGGTCCAGTAGTTTTGGAGAAGATGTTTGAAAATTATTTACGCACGGACGGTTGCACGACAGACACAGGGCCATGACATAAGCCCCGCTGGCCTTCGGCCAGTGGAGCTAAAAACTCAATGTTTATGGTGTACCGATAGGGTCGAAAGTATACAACGTAAAATAATATACGTCCAACGTGAATTAATTAGCGTAGGACAATATTTCATTTGCGACGGACGTAAAATAATTAACGTCCCAGGTAAATTGATTAGCGTGGGACGAATATTATTTTTTGTACAATGCATAGTACTCCAAACTGAGAGTGGAGTAGTTCAATCAAGTCCACCCCAGTACTCATTGGGTGAGCTTTACACACTGGGTGAGAATTGGATTGAGGGAGTCAATAACAAAATAAATCCACATGAAAACTTCTTTAAATACCATTTATACATAATTACTATTTAAAAATGGACATGAAGTGAAATAACTTTCAAAATTTGAGTTTGAGTTTATTGGGGTTTTACACCCTTTTCAACTGCCAGGGTCATATCGCCGCGGATGGAGCACCAAATCATGGATTCCTGTTGTTTCTCAAACCAGTACCCTTACAGAGCCTCCAGCTGCTCGCCCAAGTAGGTTAGTGATTTCATACCCATTGGTTATCAAAATCAGAGCATAGATATGTAAGCTTTCCAGGTTGTCAATGAAGATGTTTTTTTGCACTGCTACAGGTCATGACGAAGCTATTGGAGAATAACATGGATCGTAATCAGACTGGATTCATGTTGATCCCATAGCTTTAACACTTTCCAGACAAGACTTTGAGTTTGATTTGGAAAACACTTCCTCTTTTGCCTTAATATTTTATGCGCTATAAGATCACAAATCCTTTCTTTAAAAACATCCAATTTGTCATTGATCTGGGGCAGGTATCAAATTAGGCCTACCTGAAATATTGTGTTGCAGACGACGATTATAAGTTTATGTAATTTTCAAACTTTTTCCATTTTGGGTTAGAAAACATTGTGGGAAATGAAGAAAATGTGACAAGCAATTTTCCACAATGTTTTCCCAAGCCGTTTATTTTAGGGAGTCAAAAGGGGTCACAGTCACTGTGCAGTATAGCATCAAGAAAACTTCCCCGAAGTGGGGCACTATATATTGTCGCTTTTCAACGAAAACCTAGTAACTGCAGCTTTAAACAAGCTACAGATATAGGGTTTTCGTTGAAAAGCATCAATATGCAAATGCCCCATGTTAATGTTTGAGCGGAGATCTGGGGTGGTATTACCAACCTCTAAATCCCTTAATATTAACCCTTTCCCAAAACAAGACCTGGTTTTGACGTCCCTATTAGAAAAGGCTTTGGAAAACATTGAAACAAAAGAAGAAACTGCTGATAACCAGCAGTTTCTCCTTTTGTCTCAATATTTTCTAAGTTATATTCTACATAAATTTTGTCTTTAATACCACCACTTTGTCATTTGTGGCAGTTGTTGAAGTGGATCACCCTAAAATTTTGCCGTTTGGGAAAGGGTTAATACTTTTCAAATACACAACAATCAATCCATATGCCCAAGTCATAAGTCTCGTCCAATCAGATGGCTTATGTAATTTTTCTTTAGACAATCTCATTAGCAATGTTGGTGAATATGACTAATTAGAGGGGTTTTGTGCAATTCATGTCATAAACTGATAAATAATATATTTCTATAATTGTTACTGTCAAAATTGGTTATATTCTGTTATATTTGAAAAGATAACGAGACTTTTGTCAAACTAAAAAATATAAGATTGAAAAATCAGCACTAAAAAGTAAATTAGTCACTATTTAAAAATTTATCCGTTATCTAATCCTTACCCAACAAGACCTTGTTTTGATGTCCCTAATAGAAATGACTTGGGAAAAGATTGAGACAAAAAAAGACACTGCTGATAATCAGCAGTTCTCTTTTTGTCTCAATATTTTCTGAGCTTTATCATACACAAAACTTATCTTTCTCAACCTTTATTTTGTCGTCTGCAGCAGCTTTTAAATTGGATCACCCTAAAATTTGTCATTTGTGAATTGGTAAGTAACTGTTAGACAATTGCTGGTTTTGGCATTGCTATAAAACTTTTTAGGATAAACAAGATGTGTTTGTGAAACACAAATGCCCCCGAAATGGCCATTTTTCTAAAATGTAAAGTTTTCGTGGAGTAAAGGGTTATTAAGGGTTAAGGGATGACCTTGAGAAAGGTCAAATTGCACGGAACAGATAGATATCATTAAAAGGAAGTTGCATACCAAGTTTGAACTTGGTATGTCAAATACTTTTGGAGAAACGGCAAAGGTTAAGTTTTTGGAGTAAAAGGTTAAGTTTTGGTAGAGTAAAGGGTTGATAAGGGTTAATGGATGACCTTGAAAAAGGTCAAAATGCATGGAACAGATAGATATCATTGAAAGGAAGTTGAATACCAAATTTGAGCTTTGTATGTCAAATACTTTTGGAGAAAAGGCAAAGGTTAAGTTTTCGGAGTAAAAGGTTAAGTTTTGGTAGAGTAAAGGGTTGATAAGGGTAAATGGATGACCTTGAGGAAGGTTAAATTGCATGGAACAGATAAATATCATTGAAATCAAGTTGCATACCAAATTTGAGCTTTGTATGTCAAATACTTTTGGAGAAAAGGCAAAGGTTAAATTTTTGGACAGACGGACATACTGACAGACAGACAGATGGACACGAGTAAAACAATATGCCCCCAATCTCTTGATATGGGGGCATAAAAAAGCAAATGCTAATAGGATGTGTTTGTGAAACACAAATGCCCCAAAATGGCCATTTTTGTAAAATCTTAAGCATTCGTGTAAAGGGTTGATAAGTGTTAATAGATGACCTTGACAAAGATCATATTGCGTGGTACAGATAGATATCCTTGAAAGAAAGTTACATACCAAATTTGAGCTTTGTATGTCGAGTTCTTTTGGAGAAAAGGCAAATGTAAAGTTTTCAGACAGAGAGACCGATGGACAGACGGACACAAGTAAAACAATATGCCCTCGATCTCTCGATACGGAGGCATAAAAATGGACATTTGCTCCTTTTCCCTGCTTTTTTTGTGCACAATAAATCAATTTTATCTCCACTTTTCTGTTATCATCTGCCACTTTCAAATTAAATGGTCTCAAATTACATTGTTTTTGGACAGAATTAAAAAAATTGTCTTTCAATTTTTTTATTCAAACAAGAGCTTCGCAGAGCGGCGCATATACGCCCGAGAGGGGCTTGTCAGTAAAATTGGCCATTTTTTCAATTCAAGGGCAGACAATTCAAACATGAAAAGTTATCAAAGTTTGTTTGCACAACAAGACACCATAGAGATTCATTATGGCTAGTTTGATTAAATTTTGGTTGAAATTGTAGAAGTTGCGCACAGGAGAAAATGGGCATTTTTGAGAAAAAGGGCATTTTTTCTTAAATTCAAGGGCAGATAAATCAAGAACGAAAACAGTTATCTAAATTCCGTAAGCAGTGTGCACAACTAAACACCATGGAGATTCATTGAGGCAAGTTTGATCAAATTCTGATCAAATCTGTAGGAGGGGTTGCGCACACAAGAAAATGGGCATTTTTTTTTAATTCAAGAGCAGATAACTCAAGAACGAAAAGAGTTAATTGAATTCCGTAAGCGCTATGCACAACTAGATACCATGGAGATTCATTGTGGCAAGTTTGATCGAATTCTGATCAAAACTGTAGGAGGAGTTGCGCACACAAGAAATTGCTAACGGAAGGACAGACAGACGAGCGGGGCCATAACATAATACGACCCTTCGGGCGTATAATATTAAAACAAGATGTGTTTGTGAAACACAAATGCCCCCGAAATGGCAATTTTTCTAAAATGTTAAGTTTTCGTGGAGTAAAGGGTTATTAAGGGTTAAGGGATGACCTTGAGGAAGGTCAAATCAATTGGAACAGATAGATATCATTGAAAGGAAGTTGCATACCAAATTATAGCTTTGTATGTCAAATACTTTTGGAGAAAAGGCAAAGGTTAAGTTTTCGGAGTAAAAGGTTAAGTTTTTGTAGAGTAAAGGGTTAATAAGGGTAAAAGGATGACCTTGAGGAAGGTCAAGTTGCAGGAAAAGAGATAGATATCACTGAAAGGAAGTTGCATACCAAATTTGAGCTTTGTATGTCAAATACTTTTGGAGAAAAGGCCAAGGTTAAGTTTTCAGAGTAAAAGGTTAATTTTTCGTAGAGTAAAGGGTTAATAAGGGTAAAAGGATGACCTTGAGGAAGGCCAAATTGCATGAAACAGATAGATATCACTGAAAGGAAGTTGCGTACCAAATTTGAGCTTTGTATGTCAAATACTTTTGGAGAAAAGGCCAAGGTTAAGTTTTCGGACAGATGGACGGACAGACAGACGGACAGACAGACAGACGGACACGAGTAAAACAATATGCCCCCGATCTCTCGATACAGGGGCATAAAATGCATGTAGATCACCATCTCACAGTTTTTACAGGTTTTAAAACAGATTCAGCCTCTTTTTCCACTCCGTCCACAATTTTAAGTATTTTCTGTAGATCGGGATCTTCTCCGCTTCTACCAGATAGAACCGTCGCATTACGGATCCGGTTAACGAGCTCGTAAAGTCGCAGGACCTCGGCATCCGCTCTCTTCCAGTTTTCTTCAAGCTTGTTGGTTAGTTGCTTGGCTTTCAGTTTTTCTGCACGCAATAGCTCCTCTTTTTCACACTTTGATGTCCAGTATTTCTCAACCTTTAAAACAAGCAAAAGAAGTTTTGTCCCTTTTTAACTCTTTCCCAAACGGTAAAATTGTAGGGTGGTCCAATTAGTAAACTGCTGCAAATGACAAATGAGAGTTAATAAAAGCAGTATTTCTGCACAATATATGACAGAAAATATTGAGGCAAAAGAAGAATTTACTAATTATCAGCAATTTCTTCTTTGCCTCTATGTTTTCCCAAGCCTCTTCTATAATCGACATCAAAACCAGATCTTGTTTGGGAAAGGGTTAAAACGACAAAGTCAGTGTTCTCCCCAGCCTAATGAGCTGTAAGGACCCCACTACAGCTTCAAGAAAATCAGTGTAATGCCCCTAAAGCTTTAAAAGTACCCAACAGCTTAATTTCATCATAACAAGAGCTATTTCTACAGAATAGTTTCGGGAATAAAGCGGAATTCTGGCCTCAAGTCTATATAACCGGAAACGGTGTTCGTAATTTTCACTAATAGCCAGATTTCAGCATACAAGCCGCGGGAAAATTTTCATCTGCCCAAATTTTATTAATTCCCACCCACCCTTCCCTGTTTTTGTTTTTTATTTTGTTTCATGGTTGCCTGACTCACATTCTTTTCTTTTATTGCAGTAGACATGCAGGTGTACAATGTCTCGCACACACTGGAGGGGAAATGTCGATTATAAACATCGCAGACATTACCAAAGACTTCATGTTGTTTCTTGTGATTCAATACAATTGCTTGAATTGATTTTCTTTGCGGAACGTGGTCCAACACAATATAGTGTTCAATGATGTGCGCGGTGGTCTTGTTTTCTGCTGGTATACATGCTTTGACAGGCATGTGTATTGTCATGCTACCAGAAGACTGTGCACAGAGCAGTTAGATTCAGTGTTTGCATTTGAATGTGGTCCAACATTCCTGGCCTGTCATTGACAAACGGACACAGGTTTCCAGAGTTTTCCTAAGGGTTTTATCTCTGGTTTTTCCTGGGCGAGACGGGTCACTGAAGCTGGTGCTCGATCTTAATAAATGCCTTATTACATGAACAAAAGTAATTGTGTATCATCAGATTAAGTTGCATCTTGGATGACATGCTAGACTTGGATTAATACAAGCAAATGAATAAGTTTCTTGACATCTGCTTTGGAAGAAAATGCTGGATACAGTGATTGCTCTTGACCGTGTTGGCGGAAAATTCCAGAGGAAAATTTGATGTGGCGGGGGATTCCGGAGGAATAGTATGTCTTGTCTGTTTGATATCTGAAGTGTATGGTAAAGTTTAAATAGGAACTGGCCCGTACCGATCAATGTTGCCCAGCACAACGGTATCACTGGGCTTAGGTATTTGGTTGGTCCGGTAAGTGGACTCTGAACCAGGTTGGTTGTTATGGTTCCGTGACTGAAAGTCTAGCGCGGACCAAGTTGGTTGTTCAGTGACTGAATGTCTAGCGCTGAACTAAGTGTGTTCAGGTTTTGCAGTCCTTGTCCAGTTCCTATACAGAATACTATTCTTCTGGAGTTTTCTGCTGCTGCATCCTCTGGGGTTTTCTGCTATTACACGGTCCATTTCTGCCACACATTAAAATCTATTAAACATTATTCAAGTGCTGTGTTTATCACAATACTTCAGTTTTAGTCTGTAAGATCTCTTTATTAAACATTGTTTAACTTGATACACTTGTGTTGTTAACATTATTTTAGCCATAATGTAATAAATGGTTTTTGATGTCAAACTGACCAATAATGCATTTTTATGATTGTAATTTCTTCTTTTCCCATTATGATTTTATTCATAACAAGAGCCATCATAGATGGAAAATGCTCCCCAAATAAATGAGTACTCACAACATAGGGTTGAGATTTGAAATAACAAAGTTAGCATGTCGTCATTCCCACTTTAACCCATTCACACACTATGATGCTTTTTGATACTTCACGATTTAAAGGCCTTGGAAAACTTTGTGGAAAATGAAGAAATTGCTTGTGACAAGCAATTTCTTCATTTCCCACAAAGTTTTCTGCCCAAAGTCATGAATTTTCATTTTATTATCAACTCGAAAATGTTGTCTGCAAGGTTTTTTTGATTTTGGTCAGTCTAAAAGTTTGCCGGTTTGATAATGGATTAATCTGTAAACTCAGGTATCAGTACCTTTTTCTTCAACAGAATAATCTCCTTCTGTGCATTCACATCGACGATGGGCGGCTGATCGCCGCTTTGTGATCGGACTTTATTCAGTAACTCCGTAAACTGGTCGTTCAGCATTTCTTTCTCCCCTTCCAAAGACTGGATCTTACTTCGTAGAGTACGGATCTCCTTCTCCATGTTCTGTTTCTGAAAAATAATTTTACTTGTTTTATCACAGCTGCAGATATGAGGGAATGATGGCTTTTCAAAATACAATATTTCATTTGCTGATCATCAAATCCAATGTTGTAGGTACTCATTGGAATTGTCTCGTTGAGACAATTCAAATGAGTACCCACAACATAGGGTTTAAAATTGAAATAACAAAGTTAGAATGTTTTCACCCCCACTTACCTGCTGCTCTGCTTTTTATCTTGCAATAGCAATGAATTTTGAGCAAAAAATGGACTTAGTTTACCATTTTGTTTTGATAAACCCTCAGTGTTGTTACAATATCTCGTATTGATTCAAGCTGGAGTTGCAAGATTTTATAACACCCACAAATACTATTTATTTACAAGTCTGAAATTATGTAACTGTTAAATGGATAAAATCATTGCCTATTTGGATATTTTGGTTTTACTGTAAATTATGTAATAAGACATCTGATTGGAAAAGAAATATACCTTGGGCAAATCAGATAGTAAACAAGCAAATTCGTTGAATTGATATCCCCCGCCGAATATATTTTCATTGTCAATAAAGTAGCGCGGAAACGAATATAAATCTGTATGTATATGGCTTCAACAGAACGAATATCACTCTGTATGTATATGGCTTCAACAGAACGAATATCACTCTGTATGTATATGGCTAAAATAGTCAGGGGCAGTAACACTAAATACAACGGCCGAACCGGGTAACCCCGACGATATGCGCATGTCCTCATTGTAGTAAAGCTGTGTGCCAAGTTTCATTGAAATCCGGTGTATAATTTTCAAGAAATAGCGCGGAATCGAATATCACTGTATGTATATGGCTTAAACAGTCAGGGGCAGTAACTCTAAATTCGGCGGTCGAACCGGGTAACCCCGACGATATGCGCATGTCCTCATTGTAGTTAAGCTGTGTGCCAAGTTTCATTGAAATCCTGTCTATAGTTTTCAAGAAATAGCGCGGAAACGAATATCACTCTGTATGTATATGGCTAAAACAGTCAGGGGCAGTAACTCTAAATTCGACGGTCGAACCGGGTAACCCCGACGATATGCTCATGTCCACTTTGTAGTGAAGCTGTGAGCCAAGTTTCATTGAAATCCGATCTATAGTTTTCAAGAAATAGCGCGGAAACGAATATCACTCTGTATGTATATGGCTTAAACAGTCAGGGGCAGTAACTCTAAATTCGGCGGTCGAACCGGGTAACCCCGACGATATGCGCATGTCCTCATTGTAGTAAAGCTGTGTGCCAAGTTTCATTGAAATCCGGTTTATAGTTTTCAAGAAATAGCGCGGAAACGAATATCACTCTGTATGTATATGGCTAAAACAGTCAGGGGCAGTAACTCTAAATTCGGCGGTGGAACCGAGTAACCCCGACGATATGCACATGTCCACTTTGTAGTAAAGCTGTGTGCCAAATTTCATCGAAATCCGGTCTACAGTTTTCAAGAAATAGCGCGGAAACGAATATCACTCTGTATGTATATGGCTTAAACAGTCAGGAGCAGTAACTCTGAATTCGACGGCCGAACCGGGTAACCCCGACGATATGCGCATGTCCTCATTGTAGTAAAGCTGTGTGCCAAGTTTCATCGAAATCCGGTCTATAGTTTCCAAGAAATAGCGCGGAAACGAATATCACTGTATGTATATGGCTAAAACAGTCAGGGGCAGTAACTCTAAATTTGGCGGTCGAACCGGATAACCCCGACGATATGCGCATGTCCACTTTGTAGCGAAGCTGTGTGCCAAGTTTCATCGAAATCCGGTCAACAGTTTTCAAGAAATAGCGCGGAAACGAATATCACTCTGTATGTATATGGCTAAAACAGTCAGGGGCAGTAACTCTAAATTCGACGGTCGAACCGGGTAACCCCGACGATATGCGCATGTCCACTTTGTAGCGAAGCTGTGTGCCAAGTTTCATCGAAATCCGGTCTACAGTTTTCAAGAAATAGCGCGGAAACGAATATCACTCTGTATGTATATGGCTTAAACAGTCAGGGGCAGTAACTCTAAATTCGGCGGTCGAACCGGGTAACCCCGACGATATGCGCATGTCCTCATTGTAGTAAAGCTGTGTGCCAAGTTTCATTGAAATCCGGTTTATAGTTTTCAAGAAATAGCGCGGAAACGAATATCACTCTGTATGTATATGGCTAAAACAGTCAGGGGCAGTAACTCTAAATTCGGCGGTCGAACCGGGTAACCCCGACGATATGCGCATGTCCTCATTGTAGTAAAGCTGTGTGCCAAGTTTCATTGAAATCCGGTTTATAGTTTTCAAGAAATAGCGCGGAAACGAATATCACTCTGTATGTATATGGCTAAAACAGTCAGGGGCAGTAACTCTAAATTCGGCGGTGGAACCGAGTAACCCCGACGATATGCGCATGTCCACTTTGTAGTAAAGCTGTGTGCCAAATTTCATCGAAATCCGGTCTACAGTTTTCAAGAAATAGCGCGGAAACGAATATCACTCTGTATGTATATGGCTTAAACAGTCAGGAGCAGTAACTCTGAATTCGACGGCCGAACCGGGTAACCCCGACGATATGCGCATGTCCTCATTGTAGTAAAGCTGTGTGCCAAGTTTCATCGAAATCCGGTCTATAGTTTCCAAGAAATAGCGCGGAAACGAATATCACTGTATGTATATGGCTAAAACAGTCAGGGGCAGTAACTCTAAATTTGGCGGTCGAACCGGATAACCCCGACGATATGCGCATGTCCACTTTGTAGCGAAGCTGTGTGCCAAGTTTCATCGAAATCCGGTCAACAGTTTTCAAGAAATAGCGCGGAAACGAATATCACTCTGTATGTATATGGCTAAAACAGTCAGGGGCAGTAACTCTAAATTCGGCGGTCGAACCGGGTAACCCCGACGATATGCGCATGTCCACTTTGTAGCGAAGCTGTGTGCCAAGTTTCATCGAAATCCGGTCTACAGTTTTCAAGAAATAGCGCGGAAACGAATATCACTCTGTATGTATATGGCTTAAACAGTCAGGGGCAGTAACTCTAAATTCAATGGTCGAACCGGGTAACCCCGACGATATGCGCATGTCCTCTTTGTAGTGAAGCTGTGTGCCAAGTTTCATTGAAATCCGGTCTATAGTTTCCAAGAAATAGCGCGGAAACGAATGTCGGACGGACGGACGGACGGACGGACGGACGGACGGACGGAAGGACGGACGGACGGACATGGCAAAAACAATATCCCCCCCGAAAAATTTTTTCGGCGGGGGATAATTAGTAATCATATTCAAAGGAGGGGTAAAAAAGAAAATTTGTGTCCCATTAAGGCCAGAAAAATATTGAGACAAAAGGACAAAATTTTCTTCTTGTGTATAAATGTTTTCCCAAGCATACTAGGGATGTAAAAGCCAAAACCAGAGCCGCATTCTTTAGAGCGAGATTTCTTGAGATATCTTGAGATTTCTTAAGATGTTTTATGATAAGCATTCTTTTGAGCAAGATTTTTAAGTCGATAACTGGGAGCCGCCATAACTCTATACTGCTTTCGGAACCCCTCGGTAAATTCTGTAGAACATATATGGGATAGAATTGACCGAGTTGTTCCGAATGCTCCATGATTCATAAACCGCGGAGTTCCGATGACGTCATTTGTATGAAGTATGGAACATTCGGAACACCTCGCTTAAAATCTCGTTCTCAAAAATACTGTATCAAAAACATCTTAAGAAATCTTAAAAAATCTCGCTCTAAAAAACGCACCTCAAGTCTTGTTTGGGAAAGGATTAAACAAGAATAGATAATGTTGCTTTGATTAACCAAAACAACTGCATGATTAACCGAAACAACTGCAACACTTCTCCCAAACGACAAAATTTTAGGGTGATCCACTTCAAAAACTGCCACAAATGACAAAATGTATTTTATTAAAGATGTAATTTAAAACTGCTGGTTATCAACAGTTTCTTCTTTTGTCTCAATGTTTTCCCAACCCTATTCTTTTAAAGACGTCAAAACCAGGGCCCCATATTACTAAACATCTTACGATTAAGTTTTTGTGTAAACCGTGTAACAAGACATCTGATTGCACGAGAAATCCGACTGAGCCAATCAGGGCTGTTGTTACAAGTAATTTTGCAAAAATCAAACGTACGATCGTTAGTAATACGGGCCCCAGGTCTTGTTTGGGAAAGGGTTAAATTTGAACATATATTATGCTAATATTAGAGTAAAACAATGAAGAAAACAAACCTCTGCCTCTGACTGCCTGTCTAGCACGGCTTCAAACTTATCAGACAGGTTGCTTATAGTAGTCTCATGTTGTTTAATCAATTTTCTACACTTCTCCAACTCGTTCTGTGTCACTTCAAGTTGGACACTGGTTCGTTTCTCGGAGTACTCACACTGTGACACTTTTCTGGTCAGGTCATTGCTGGAACATTTAGGATAAGTATTAACCCTTTCCCAAACAAGACCGTGTTTTGATATCCCTGTCAGAATAGGCTTGGGAAAACATTGAGGCAAAAGAAGAAACTGCTGGTAACCAGCAGTTTCTCCTTTTGTCTCAATATTTTCTGTGCCATATTTTACACAAATCCTATCTTTAATAACATCCACTCTGTCATTTGTGGCAGTTTTTGAAGTGGAACACCCTACAATTTGGTCATATGGGAAAGGGTTAAGCCATTAACACAGCTAAATTTTAGGCTCGTCCATATACAGAGATGTTGCAGATGAACATTTTTAGTGAATAATATTCTTCATTTTTTGGTCTTCCTGGGTAGAAAACATTGTGGGAAATGAAGAAATTGCTTGTCACAAGCAATGTCTTCATTTTCCGCAATGTTTTCCTTAGCATATTTCTTAACTCATTTCAACATAATGACTCCTTTTGACGACTCACAAAATAAAGGTTATGGAAATGGTTGTGGAAAATGAAGAAATTGCTTAGGAAATGATTAGACTGCAATAAGTTAAAGGCAGATCTGAGGCGCGTTCTTTAAAGCAAGATCTTTAAAGATTTCTTAAGATGTTTTTTGATAAGGCGTTTTTGAGACCGAGATTATAAGCGAGGTGTTCCAAATGTTCCATACTTCATACAAATGACGTCATCATGACGTCATTTGTATGAAGTACGGAGCATTCGGAACTCAGAGGTTTATGAATCATTGAGCATTCGGAACAACTCGGTCAATTCTCTCCCATATAGATTCTACAGAATTTACCGAGGTGTCCAAAAGAAGTACAGAGCAATGGCGGCTCCCAGTGATCGTCTTAAAAATCTTGCTCAGAAGAACGCTTTATCCTAAACATCTTAAGAAATCTCAAGAAATCTCGCTCTAAAGAGCGCACCTCTGGATCCATGGTCCTCTCAAAGGCTATAAGGACCCTTTTTCCAGATCCAAGATCTCACTTATAGCAATTAACCCTTTCCCAAACAAGACCTGGTTTTGAAGTCCCTGATAGAAAAGGCTTGAGAAAACATTGAAACAAAAGAAGAAACTGCTGATAACCAGCAGTTTCTCCTTTTGTCTCAATATTTTCTATGCAATATTTTACACAAATCCTATCTTTAATAACATCCAATTTGTTTTTGTAGCAGTTTTTGAAGTGGATCAACCTAAGATTTTGCCATTTGGGAAAGGGTTAAGACCGCCACATCTTAAGATCAGCCTGTGTCTTAGTGCTCTCTGACTGAGATTCAGCGGAGCAGTCTCGCAGATCCTAAGGGTCATGAACAAGAGCAACGCTGGGCGTGGCATTATACGCCCGAAGCTCAGAAATAAATGGGTGTGTGATATTTGTTGATATCCTGTTCTTTTCTAAAAGTCTCTTGCAAGTATCTGATATAAAAAAATTCACCAAGTACTAAAATATTCACAAAGTATTGCAAGTACCCGAGTACTACTAAAATATTCACAAATTTAATCAGATTGAGATAATGTAATCAAACACCCTAGCTATGAGTTCTAGTCTACACACACATATGAAGTTTCAACATCGAGGCCTTGTATTTTGAAAGTTATTGACCAGACACGAATTTGCAGACTGAATCAAACAAAGGTCAATAAGTCAAAAATTATAAATGGTAGAGTTAAGGTTATTGCACTCTGCACATCCTAGCTATGAGATCTATACACCTGTGAAGTTTCAAGACTATAGACCTTATAGTTTCAAAGTTATGGACCGGACACGAATTTGCTAACTGAATCAAACAAAATCAAACAAAGGGCAATAACTCAAAAATTGCAAATGGTAGAGTTGTGGTTCTTGCGCTCTGCACACCCTAGCTATGAGATCTATACACCTGTGAAGTTTCAAGACTATAGGCCTTACAGTTTCAAAGTTATTGACCGGACACGAATTTGCTAACTGAATCAAACAAAATCAAACAAAGGGAAACAACTCAAAAATTACAAATGGTAGAGTTGTGGTTATTGCGCTCTGCACACCCTAGCTATGAGATCTATACACCAATGAAGTTTCAAGACTATAGGCCTTATAGTTTCTAAGTTATGGACCGGACACAAATTTGCTAACTGAATCAAACAAAATCAAACAAAGGGCAATAACTCAAAAAATACAAATGGTAGAGTTGTGGTTCTTGCACTCTGCACACCCTAGCTATGAGATCTATACACCTGTGAAGTTTCAAGACCATAGGCCTTATAGTTTCAAAGTTATGGACCGGACACGAATTTGCTAACGGACAGACAGAAGGACAGACAGACAGACGATGCACGCGATAACATAATACGACCCTTCGGACGTATAAAAAGCTATTGGAGAACAAAAATGGGCACTGTTCAGATTGTGTGTACATGATGATGCAGGCTGATCTAAACCGCGTTGTTAATGAATGCAATACAGGCTCTTATTTAGTTCCTTAACCCATTACCAGACAACACAATTTTGTACTTGTCCAAATCAAAAGATGTTGCAGACAACAATTTCAAGTGAATAAAATTTGACATTTTTTAGTCTTTTGGATAAAAACAATGAAAGAAATGAAGAATCTGCTTGTTACAAGCATTTTCCTTTTTATTTTCCACTGTTCCTGTTATCTTGTGGGTCATCAAAAGGTGTCATTTTAAGGGTAAGGGTTAAATCCCACAAAACTCCACTTTGTCATCTGCACAATTTTTTAACTAGACTTTTTTAAATGTTAAAAAAAAATTTTAAGGAAAAGGGTTAAACCCAACCATATTGCACTTCCACAATATTGCACTTACTTCTCAGATCTTAGATCATGTAAAGATGACCTCAGAGCTTTCTCTACGAGTTGTGCCGTATGAATGATCTTTTCAAACAAATCAGAAATACTCGTCATTTGGTTTGTTAGCTTCACGTCTTTTGTTTCCGTTTCCACAATGTTTGATGTTTCTTTTGTAGCAGAAAGTGGCTCATTTACTCTCACTTTCTTTGAAGAAGTTTTCTTTGATTCACTTCCTTTTGTCCTTGATCTCACTGTAACATTTCTACTGTCATTTGCAATAGAGGACACAGATGGTTCAACAGATTTGACTGGTTCAAAAGCACTGCCGTTTGAGGATTCAAGCTTCTGATGACCTTCAGAACTTGGATTATCCATATTTTCACAAGCTTCTGAGTGACTTTGATTTCTTGACTGGTTCTCACTTGTCTGCTTCTCTATTGCAGCATCAGAATTAATGTCTAATTGTAAACCAATCTGGTTTTCACTTTTTTCCCTATTGTCCGTTTCTGAGCCAGCTGTTCCAACTGCATGCAGAATTTGAGACACAAAAGATTTTCTTGGATGCCATTTCTTTTTGTGAATTTGTCTGTTCACTTCAACAGCCACAGCTTCATTTGTCTCTGCTTGGTCTAAGTCCTGAACATCCTGCAGTAAAAAAAAGGTCATTCATAATGTTAAATGCCAATAATTCCGTCATATCCCATTACCAAATGACAGAATTTCAGATGGTCCAAATCCACAGATGTTGCAGACAACAAATTCAAGTGAATGAAATTTTACATTTTTTGGCTTTTCTTGAAAGGAAACATTGTGGGAAATGAAGAACTTGCTTGTGACAAGCAATTTCTTCATTTCCACAATGTTTTCTCAAACATTTAACTCCTGAGGCATCAAAATGCATCATCATGTGGAAATGGGTTAAAGCAACCGGATAAATTGGAGTCAGGGTCTGGAAAAAGGCTCATTTCAGCATTCCAGTCCACTGTGCTTCCAGATTAACCTATGTTAAATTAAAGTCAAATAAGGATCCATTCTGCTTACTTACCATTGCCATGGGTACAGTTGAGAACATCATGAAATTAACATTCTGAGTGGAATGGCAATGTTTAATGAACGAATGAATGGACAAATGGAATGAGCCTTTGGAATGATTTTGTAGAATGTTTTAACCCTTTCCCAAATGGCAAAATTTTAGGGTGATCCACTTCAAAAACTGCCACAAATGAGACAAGAGCTGTCCGAAGACAGCGCGCTCGACTTTCTAAGTGCTTAGTATAAAGGGGGCATAACTCCAAATATAGTGGAGCCAGGGTCATGGGCCCTAGTAGTAAGGTAGAGGGTGTGATGGTGAATAAGTATTCCAAATTTGGGTTGAATCCCTTTGATAGTATGGAAGTTATTGATGTTTGAAAAAAGTTTAACCTTTGTTGCAACGCCGACGCCCGGGTGACAGTAGAAGCTCTCATTTTCTTCGAAAAGTCGAGCTAAAAATGGATGTTATTAAAGATAGGACTTGTGTAAAATGACACAGAAAATATTGAGACAAAAGGAGAAACTGCTGATTATCAGCAGTTTCTTCTTTTGTTTCAGTGTTTTCCCAAGCCTTTTCTATTAAGGACGTCAAAACCAGGTCTTGTTTGGGAAAGGGTTAAGCATTTTGAATAATTTTGTGTATCTAAAAAATCGATGAAACACCCACGATAACCTTTCATTTCTTTCAACCAATCAAACATGATCTTAAAATAGTAACAGCCTGATATCGGAAATTAACCAATATCATAGGTATGAAGGTTTATCATTAATACGCCCACGATAATAATTCAGCCAATGAAATGCCTTCTTTTTATAGCAACCAATTAAACCAGTGAATGTTATGAACGTTTATTTAGCGTTGTGAATGTTTTATGAGTGTTTTGAGTGTTTTAGTGATCAGAATGAATGAACGCTTGAGTGGAATGATTTTGATCAGAATGGAATTAATGTCAATTTCATGATGTTTTCAACTGTACTAAAAAGGTTATTACAACAGCATGGAACTTGATTAGACTGTATTTCTATGTACAGACTGATCTGCATCCATGTTGGTTTCAAATGCTACATAGGGCATTCTCCAGATGTCCTCTCATTTGTTAACCCTTTCCCAAACAAGGCCTGGTTTTGACGTCCCTGATCAAAAAAGCTTGGGAAAACATTGAGACAAAAGAAGAAACTGCTGATAATCAGCAGTTTCTCCTTTTGCCTCAATATTTTCTGTGCCATATTTTACACAAATCATGTCTTTATTATCATCAATGTTGTTGTATGCAGCAGCTTTCAAGTTGGATCACCCGAAATTTTTTGCCGTTTGGGAAAGGGTTAATTATACTACATCAGGGCAAACAAATACTAGAAAGACCTGAAGGTCTTGAGTCGCTCCGCAGGCCTGAATTTCTTTTAATATTAAAGTTTTGACTAGATTTTTGAATACTTGTGCTTCTTATGCTAGGTTCCCACTGCCGATCAAATCAACTCGATCAAACCCGACCTAGCGATCGAGTACCGGTCGAGGTCGGTCGGCAAGGGTGATCGGGATAAGTCGAGATGGTCGAGTTTGGTCTGCATCGATCGGTAATCCTGCCAACTTGTTTTGACACATCAAAAAAATCCGTGTAGCGGTCGAGTAGAAAACACATCGGGAAGATGCTCGAGTATCGATCGTATAGAAGATCGAGCTGATCGACAATCACTCGAGTAGAGATTGTGTGTGCTCGAGTCGATATCTTTTACCGGGATTTGATTGGATGACCAGTTGGAGCAGAAGTCGAGTTGATCGGGAATGCGTTCAGGAATAACTCGTACAAGTCGAGGTGGTCGAGTGCTTCCAACTGCTCTATGGCAGCGGATCAACTCGATCTACTCGATCGCTTAAGTGCACTCGATCAATCCCGACCATATGACTTCTTCTCGATCTCTAGTCGATCAAACCCGACCTCTTCATCAGATTTGATTGAGTGAACAGATGAATCAGAGGTCGAGTTGATCGGGTGTGGTCGAATATTACTCGAGTACAAGTCGAGGGAATCGAGTGCACGCTCGGTGCAGGTCGGAATACAAATTATCTACCCGATCACACTCGATCTCCAGACCCGACTGATTCACGACCAGGTCGATCTTCTACCCGATCAATACACAATCGCTTCTCGATCATTTTTGTACTCGATCGCACTCGACTGTTTTTGCATGTCAAAAAAACTCGAGTAGGAGGCCCGAGCGATGCAGATCAAATTCGATCAACTCGACCGCTCGCGATCACTCTTGCAGACCTAACTCGACCTGTATTCGACCGCTTGATCGAGTTGATCGGGTCGGCAGTGGGAACACCAGGTCGTGTGGTAATAAATGTGTACAAACAGCACGAGATCCCACGCAGAGTATATTAACAGAAATATTGAATATTATTAGAAATTGCGTTTCACGTGAGTCCCCGCTCTTAGACATAACATGCACGATTGATATAATGATATTAAACGCCTCAAAGAATGCATTAATCTTTATATTTAATCAGATTAAGAATGAGTCAATTGCTAAAAGTACATTTACGTCACATTTAAATTATGTACATATTTAAACTGACAATATTATGAAGTTTTTATGAATATGTGATAATCACAGACGCTGCAAAAAGATTCTCATTCAGAACACCTAGAATAGAATCAGCTCGATCTGGTCGTGTACAGATCGAGATGGTCGGGTATTGATCGTGTAGGACTCGAATTAAGGTCGGGGTGATCGGGTAGACATCGGAAAGATGGTCGGGCTTCAGTCGGGAAATGATCGGGAGTACTCGGACATGGGTCTAATTTGATCGACTAGAGATCGAGAAGAAGTCGTGTACATACATTTGGTCGGGCTTGATCGGGGAAATTAGGTGGTCGAGTAGATCGAGTTGATCAGATCGGCAGTGGGAACCTAGCATTACAGCAAAAACAAAGTCAAAAGCAGCAATCATGTGGTCAATGCAAAAAGAAAGTAAATGATTGACTAATATTTTAGGGATTTTAGGGCGATAATAAAATTGAAAACTGTGATTTTGCCAAATTCAAGGACACATAATTCAGTATGTATATTTAAAATCAAATCAAAAATTAAACACAGGCAAGATCTTATGGTCACTATGATTCTGTTCAAAATTTGTCTATATTAGTCAATATTTGTGGCTTCAAGAGTGGAAGAAGTGTCGAAAACTGAAAATTTGTCAATTTCAAGGGCACATAACTCAGATTGTAACAGTGTTATCATGTTGAAAATTACACATAAGCAAGATCTTGTTGTCAACAAGATTCTTTCCAAGTATCATCTTGATTGGTTAACATTTGTGGTTGTTAGAGTGAAAACAAAGTCAAAAACGGCAAATTTGTCAAATTCAAGGGCACATAACTCATGATGTAAGATTCCGATCAAGCTGCAAATTACACACAGGCAGCATAATGCTCATATATATTCTGTCCAAGTTTTGTCTTGA
Organism: Fragum sueziense; assembly: GCA_963680895.1. Lineage (NCBI taxonomy): Eukaryota > Metazoa > Mollusca > Bivalvia > Cardiida > Cardiidae > Fragum > Fragum sueziense. The sequence continues at coordinate 27,993,092 of OY804603.1, forward strand.
TTGGTCAATATTTGTAGATTTTAGAGTAAAAATAAAGCCAAAACCAGCAAAATAGAGCCAACTAGAACTGTCGCAAAGCGGACAAATACCCCCCACTAGCGCGTTGTCACTGAAAAAGTGCTAAAGTTCAAAGTGGCATAACTCTGAAACTACTGCCTGGATCAAGATGAAAATTGCAGGTGCACAACTTCATATGATAGGAAACAACCTGCTAAAATTTCAGCAAAATCGGTCAAAAACTGTGGGAGAAGAAGAGGACACAAAATTATGTCCACGGACGGACGGACAGACGGACGGACGGACAGACGGACGGACAGACAGACGGACAACCTGAATCCAGTATACCCCCCCATAACTTTGTTGTGGGGGGTATAAAAATAGCAATTTTTGGCAATTTCAAGGGCACTTAACTCATGCTATAAAATTCAGATCAAGCTGAAAATTTTACCAAGGCAAGCTCTTATAGTCAGCGTCATTCTGTCAAAGTAATGTCTTGTTTAGTCAATATTTGTAGTTGCTAGAGTGAAAACAAAGTCAAAATACAGCTGAAAATGGCAATTCTGTCAATTTCAAGGGCCATAACTCATGATGTAAAATTCAGATCAAGCTGAAAATTTTACCAAGGCAAGATCTTGTAGTCAGCATCATTCTGTCAAAGTTTTGTCTTGATTGTTCTATATTTGTAGATTTTAGAAGAAAAGTAAAGTCAAAACCTGCTATTTTTGATATTCAAGGGCAGATAACTCAGGTTATTCTGGTTCAATCCATATTCTTTGAAGGAATCTGAGAGAGGGTCACCCAAGGATCATTCCTGTGAAGTTTGGTTGAAATCCATCCAGTAGTTTTTGAGAAGAAGATTTTTAAAGAAAAAGTTTACGGACGCACGGACGCACTGACGCACGCACAACGGACACACCGCCATGACAATAGCCCGCTGGCCTGAAAGGCCAGTGGAGCTAAAAATAGGAGTGAAGACATTCTGAATTTTCTATTTCAAATGCAATTGTATGTTGTGGGTGCTCATTTGCATTGTTTCATTGAGAAAACATTAAAATGGAAACCATTGTGGAAAATGAAGAAATTGCTAGTGAAAAACAATTTCTTCATTTCCCACAATGTTTTCTACAAAAAAACACCAAAGAATGTAAAATTCAAAGCACTTCATATTGTTGTCTGCACAATCTTAGAATTTGGACAACCCTAAAATGTTGTCGTTTGAATCTGGTTAACCCTTTCCAAAACAAGACCTGGTTTTGACGTCCCTAAATGGTAAGACTTGAGAAACAAGAGATGTTTGTAAAACATATATGCCCCCTCAAGGGCCTACATTTGATGTAGGTCAAAGTCCAAGGTCAAGTTAACAAGGTCCAAGGTCATGGTCAAATATGAAAGGTCTTGGTAGGAGGTGTATATGTGTGAAATATCAAGGCTGTATATGTAAAAGTAAAATGAAATATAGGCCAGGTTAAAGTTTTTAAAAGTAGGCCAAATGCCAAGGTCAAGGTCATGGTCAAATGTGAAAGGTCTTGGTTGGAGGTGTCCATGTGTGAAATATCAAGGCTGTAGGTGTAAAAGGACATGATATATATGCCTGGTTTAAGTCTTTTTAAAAGTAGGTCAAACTCCAAGGTCAAGGTTGCAAAGGTCATGGTCAAATGTGAAAGGTCTTGGTAGGAGGTGTCCATGTGTAAAATATCGAGACTGTATAGGTAACAGGACATGAGATATAGGCCTAGTTTAAGTTTTTTAAAAGTAGGTCAAACTTCAAGGTCAAGGTCCAAGTTCATGGTCAAAAGTGAAATGTCTTGGTTGGAAGTGACCATGTGTGAAATATCAATGCTGTATGTGTAAAATGACATTAAATATAGGCCAGGTTAATGTATTATAAAAGTAGGTCAAACACCAAGGTCAAGGTCACAGGGTCCAAGGTCATGGTCAAATGTGAAAGGTCTTGGTCGTAGGTGTCCATGTGTCAAATATCAAGGATGTATGTGTGAAAGGACATGATATATCAGGTAGGTTAAAGTTTTTATAAAAGTAGGTTAAAGTCCAAGGTCAAGGTCACAAGGTCCAGGGTCATTGTCAAATGTGAAAGGTCTTGGTAGGATGTGTCCACATGTGAAATATCAAGGCTGCATGTGTAATAGCACATGAGATATAGGCACAATTTATTTTATTTAAAAGTAGGTCAAACTCTAAGGTCAGGGTCACAAGATCCAAGGTCATAGTCATATGTGATAGGTCTTGGTCGGAGGTTTCCATGTGTCAAATATCAAGGCTGTATGTGTAAAAGGACATGATATATCAGCCAGGTTAAAGTTTTTAAAAAGTAGGTCAAACTCCAATGTCAAGGTCACAAGGTCATGGTCAATTGTGAAAGGTCTTGGTAGGAGGTGTCCATGTGTGAAATATCAAGGCTGTATGTGTAATAGGTCATGAGATATATGCCCGGTTTATTTTTTTAAAAGTAGGTCAAACTCCAAGGTCAAAGTCACAAGGTCCAAGATCATGGTCAATAGTGAATGATGTTGATAGGAGGTATCTATGTTTGAGATATCAAGGCTGTATGTGTAAAAATACATGAGACATAGGCATTGTTAAGAATTAAGTGTAAAAATCAACAAAGGGCAATAACTCCAAAAAGTTGATCAGCAAGGTTATGGTTCTTGTGCACTGCACCTCTCCATAATGAGATCTATCCACCTGTAAAGTTTCATGATTCTACCTTACATACTTTTTGAGTTGTGCTCCGGACAAGAATCAAGTTATAAAATCAACAAAGGGCAATAACTCAAAAATTTTGATTGGCAGAGTTACGGTTCTTGTGCACTGCACCTCTTCATAATGAGAGCTATCCACCTGTGAAGTTTCATGATTCTACCTTACATACTTTTCGAGTTATGCTCCGGACAAGAATCAAGTTTGAAAATCAACAAAGGGCAATAACTCCAGAAATTTGATGGGCAGAGTTACAGTTCTTGTGCACTGCACCTCTCTATAATGGGAGCTATCCACCTGTGAAGTTTCATGATTCTACCTTACATACTTTTCGAGTTATGCTCCGGACAAGAATCAAGTTTGAAAATCAACAAAGGGCAATAACTCAAAAAATTTGATCGGCAGAGTTACGGTTCTTGTGCACTGCACCTCTCCATAATGAGATCTATCCACCTGTAAAGTTTCATGATTCTACCTTACATACTTTTTGAGTTATGCTCCGGACAAGAATCAAGTTATAAAATCAACAAAGGGCAATAACTCAAAAATTTTGATCGGCAGAGTTACGGTTCTTGTGCACTGCACCTCTCCATAATGAGATCTATCCACCTGTGAAGTTTCATGATTCTACCTTTAATACTTTTCGAGTTATGCTCCGGACAAGGTTTGGTCTACGGACAGACCGACCGACCTACGGACCGACCGACAGACCGACCGACACTTGCAAAACAATATACCCCCATTTTCTTCGAAAGGGGGCATAAATATTGAGACAAAAGAAGAAACTGCCAATAACCAGCAGTTTCTCCTTTTGTCTCAATATTTTCTATGCCATATTTTACATAAATTGTATCTTTAATAACATCCATTTCGTCATTTGTGGCAGATTTTGAAGTGGATCACCCTAACATGTTGTTGTTTGAATCTGGTTAACATACCTCTATTCCTGCCTTCCTTTTCAGCTGATCCAGCACAGTGGTCATGTGATCAGTAAGTTGACCAATGGACAGGGAACAATCCGTAATCTCGGACCCTAGTTGTTTTATCATTCTAGATGCATGTGATTTTGTACCTTCCAATTCTTCTTCAAGATTCTTGGCTGTGGTTCTAGATAACAAATGAATAGAAATTGTTTAACCCATTAACCGATAGTCTAAATTCCAAGAGGTTGCAGACAACATTTTCATCTGAATGAAATCTGAAATGCTTTGGACTTCTGGGGTGGAAAACATTGTGGGAAATGAAGACATTGCTTGTCACAAGCAATTTCTTCATTTTCAACAATGTTTTCTGGAGTATTTATCTTTTGAGGAGTCAAAAAGAGTCATTGTATGAGAATGGAATAAATCTTATCAGGGGCTTTTTTTTAGGATTGGGGAAAGACACAGGACGCTGGTAGAAAGAAGAAAAATCTCATGCCGTATCCTAGTTTTGGGGAAAATTGTATAATATAGAAAAAGACCAAAAAGTACATTTTATAGGTTAAACCCCTCTTATACCCACTACTGTAGACTTAGAACAAGCAGGGTTAGCTTGTAAAGCTGCAATAATTGTAGAAAAGCTTTCCTTGTTATTTTATTTGGGGTTTTAGTGTGATTTTTGGAAATATATCTGGGGGAAAATTTATTTTTGGGGAAAAAATTGCTTTATTTCTGGAGGGGAAGACGCTGGAAACCAGTGTCACTTTCTTAAGGGGAAAAACCCCTGCTTATCCAAACAAGACCTGATTTTGACGTCCCTTTTAAAAAGGCTTGGGAAAACATCGAGGAAGAGGAAGAAATTCTTCTTTTGTCTGAATTTTTTTCTAGATTATAATACAGACAAACTCCGTAATAATTTACTCAACTTTTGTTGTCTGCTGCAGTTTTCAAATTGGAAGACCCTAAAATTTTGTCTTTTGCAAAAGAATTAAAAACAAATGATTCTTTGTAAACAAGAGCTGTCCGAAGACAGTGCGCTCGACTTTCTAAGTTGCTTAGTATAAAAGGGGCATAACTCCAAATAAAGTGGTCCCAGGGTCATGGGCCCTGACAGTAAGGTAGAGGGTGTGATGGTGAATAAGTATTCCAAGTTTGGGTTGAATCCCTTTGATAGTATGGAAGTTATTGATGTTTGAAAAAACTTTAACCTTGGTTGCAACGCCAACGCCAACGCCGACGCCCGGGTGACAGTATAAGCTCTCATTTTCTTCGAAAAGTCGAGCTAAAAACTAGAAATGTTGCCAAACGAATAAATCACAACAGGGGATCATGTGATCTAGCATGGTGGTCATGTGATCATGTGGCTCTAGATAATAAATAGGAATTGGTTACACCTTGGACCTCTAATATCAATGATTGTACAAGTGCAATAATTTTGAGTCTACAACCATTATTTGCCTTTTTTCCTACAAACATAAAGTTTGAAAACAAAAGCATCAGAAATAGACATGAAAAGTTTTACAAAATACCTTGACAAATTCCCACATAATGGTTCTTTTGACATCCCATACCAAGACAAGCAATTTCTTCATTTCGGATTTCCAGCAATGTTTTCTACCATGGAAGACCAATAGATGTTAAATTTCATTCACTTTAAATTGCCATCTGCAACATCTTTGAATCTGAACCAGTATGTATAAAACTTTGCCATCTGGTAATGGGTTAATCAATTATGCAATTTGCTGACAACAAGGTGACTGGAACAGCGCCCCTATTCTTTAACCCATTACTGCACAGTGACTCTTTTTGACTCCCTATGAGATAATTGTTTAGGAAAACATCATGGAAAATGAAGAAATTGCTTGTGACAAGCAATTTCTTCATATACCACAATGTTTACTACCCAAAAAAGACCAACAAATTTTAAACTTCATTCACTTGAATATGACATCAGCAACATCTTTGAATTTGAATTTTTTTTACTTTTGCCATTTGGTAATGGGTTAAATAGTCTAGGTGAAAAGCAAGGTGTAAGGAAAAGGCTTTTTTTCCAAATAGATGTATACCCCCGCCACTACATTTGTCCAGGCAAGCATCTTTTAGTCAAAGCAGGGGGAAATAATTCAGTAAATCAGGATCAAATTTTAGCAAAAGTTGTGTCTTGCACACATCTTGAAATTAACTTAAACATGTATCTAGTAGATTACCTTCCTTCTTGTTCTTTGGCACAAAGTGTGGCTAAGCAGTCCTGTAAAATAACAGTCATGAATTATCATTTGATTTATAATCTTAGTAGATCAATGATTAGATTCCATACTTTGAATTATTACAAATTAAATTTAAAATAGGAATAAATTTTGTGCTAAAAATAGAATGATTTACTTGTAGAGAATGATAAATTGTCGGTGTTATTATAAAAAAAAGTTTTTAGGATTACACAGACAAAATGCTATTTTGAAATTATTCGAAATAGTGCACTATATACTTAATACAAGATGGCCATGATGGCCTTGTATCACTCAACACAAATTGAGCACTTTCCTCTTCCTATAATGCATTACAACATTTACCAATACAGTCAAACCTCTATCTCTCGGGCACGGGCCTCTTCGAACACCGCAGAAAATTCGAAATAGAATCTCGGTCCCAACACAATTTGTTCTTTATTCCTTATTTTCAAGAGCGGATAACTCGCACACCTCAGGATCGAACTTTCGAACACGTTTTCCGGTCCCGTGCATTGATTTACTATATAATTCACCACATAAAGTCGAACAAAGGGTTTTCCAATAAATCTACCTGGCTTCTATTGTTTGTTTTCACACATATCGACGGATAATCTCTTGATGACAGCTTCTTGTTTATCAATTTAACATGTGCGTAACTATCACTTGTCATAAAAAATACATGTCTTTAATTACCATTTATTGGTCTTAATTGTATCGTGATTGGGTCTTAATTGCGAACAAAAGTTAATTGATTGGGTCTTCATTCTGATTTTAAAATTTGTAAACATCGTAACTACAGCTTAGCCGAGCTGCACTTACAGCATTCACAAACGTAGGCAGCTGGATCATATTTATAGTTTTGTAGAATTTGCTTTTATTTTATCATGTATGTACATTATTTCTAAAAATTAATAATATGAAAATTTATTCTTTGTGATTAAAGATGTCCTTTGTTACACGAATAAAGATATCTTCTCGTGAAAACATTTTTGTTCATCATGCGAGTATTGCACTACGTGTTTAAGTGTACCAAAAGTCGGATATAACCTATTTTCGGACGGACCACATTTCCGTCTATACGACGTCATCATGTCAAAATTTGGATGAGTCGAACTTCCGATATCTCGAACAAATTAAGGGGTCCCGTGGGTGTTCGAGAAACTGAAGTTTGACTGTACTTATATAATTTGCCACTACAGCTTCAAATCAATCTGGGGAGAACACTGTCAAGACAAATCACCTTGAGTTCAGTACACTCCATTTTCAAAGCATCCAGTTCAGCTGTCAATGTTTTCTCTCTCGCCTCCAACTCTTTCCGTTCCTCCATCTGTGAGTAAATCACTTCTCGGCACTCAAACAAATCCTTCTCCAGAATGTCTATCTCGTTATCCCTCATTTCTAATGTCCGTTCAAGATCCTTCAAAGTTTTAGTGTGGTCCATACAAAAACTGATTCAGACGACAAAATGGATGTTATTAAAGATAGGAATTGTGTATAATATTGCAGAGAAAAAATGAGACAAAAGGAGAAAATGCTGATTATCAGCATTTTCTTCTTTTGTCTCAATGTTTTCCAGGCCTGATGTTTTCCAAAGCCTATTCTATTAGGGATGTAAAATGGTGTTATACCCCAATAAATCAAATCTAAGGGACGTAAAAACCCATTCTTGTTTGGGAAAGGGTTATTAAAAACACAAAACAAATCACCTTGAGTTCAGTACCCTCCATTTTCACTGCATCCAGTTCAGCTGTCAATGTCTTCTCTCTCTCCTCCAACTCTTTTCTCTCCTCCATCTGCGAGTAAATCACTTCTCGGCACTCAAACAAATCCTTCTCCAGAATGTCTATTTCGTTATCTCTCATCTCTAATGTCCGTTCAAGGTTCTGAACAGCTTTAGAAAGTAGTTCCCTGTCACATGAAGCTTCTTCTAACTGCTTTATTTGTATATTCTTCTGTTCTATCTCAGCTTTCATCTAAAAAAGAATCAAGTGTTTCAAAATTAACCAGAGCAACAGATGTACACACACAACAAAGGGTTTGATGAATAATAGAAGAAATATTCCTTAATAGATTAAGCTTTGAAAACATTGAGATAAAGGAAGAAAATGCTGATAAACAGTATTTTTACCTTTTGCCGTAATAGTTTCTGGGTTATATTGTACCCTATCATCAGAAACATCCATTATGCCACCTACAGGCATCTTAAAGTTTGATCAGTGTTCTCCCCAGCTCAATAAGCTGTATCGGCCCCACTACAGCTTCATGATAATCAGTGTAATGCAGCTAGAGCGTAAAAAGAATCTCATAGCTTAATTTCTTCAAAATGGTCACCAAAGAGAGACATTTAGAGGTATTTCATGTCAAAAACTGATAAACTATGCATTCTTATAAATAAAGATATAACAAGATGTGTTTGTGAAACACCAATGCCCCCGAAATGGCCATTTTTCTAAAATGTTAAGTTTTCGTGTAAAGGGTTGATAAGGATTAATAGATGACCTTGAGGAAGATCAAATGGCATGGAAAAGATAAATATCATCGAAAAGAAGTTGAATACAAATTTGAGCTTTGCATGTCAAATACTTTTGGAGAAAAGGCAAATGTTAAGTTTTCGGATAGACGGACAGACAGACAGACGGACGGACAGACAAACGGACAAATTCTGTATGAAAACAATATGGGAAAAGAAGAAATTGCTCAAATTGAGCAATTTCTTCTTTTCCCATTATGTTGTTAAACAGAAATATTTGCATGAACACAATGTGTTTCAAGTGTTTGCCAATGCCACTACAGCTTTAAAATATTCTGTGGAAAACCTAATATTTATCTAAATATTTGCTGTTTGGGATATACATGTATTTACAAAGTTTACCTCAGTAATGCTCTGTTCGAAACCTAAAATCTTTTCAGCGGATTGTTGCCTCTCTGTCACAATACTGTTTCTTTCTTCTTCAAGGGATGCCAATTCTATTTTGCTTCTGGCAATCTCTTCCTCCTTAAAAATTAATAAAAGACTATTAGATGTATATACAAGCAAGGACCTAGAAAACTAGAACTAGATAAGAAACAAATTAAAAACAGCCATTTTTGACATTCATGATAACTCCAGACTTTCTAGTTCAATCAGAATTCTTAGAAGAGGAATCTGAAAGAGGGTCACCAAAAGATCATTCCTGCGAAGTTCGATTGGAATCAATCAGGCAGTTTTTGAGAGGAAGATTTTTTAAGGAAAGTTGTCAACAGGACTCACCAATGGACGGACTGATGCAAGAGGGGAAACAGTGCCATGACAAAAGCGGCAGCTCACACAGCTTTTATGGCCCTTAAGACTTACAGGGATCCAGATCAGTCTGTGTGTTGTAACAAGGTGGTCATACCACATGATAAATGATGTCACAAACTGACACAACTCAAGTTTTCAAATGACTGTAAGAACTTTAATTTTTGTTCAAATTAACCCTTTCCCAAACGGCAAAATTTAATGGCAGTCCAATATGAAATATGTTGCAGACGACAAAATGAATGTTGATAGAGATGAGATTTGTGTATGATATAGCACAGAAAATATTGAGACAAAAGGAGAAACTGCTGATTATCAGCAGTTTCTTCTTTTGTCTCCATGTTTTCCAAAGTCCTTTCTTTTATAGACGTCAAAACCAGGTCTTGTTTGGGAAAGGGTTAAATGAGACCGGGCCTATTTGAAGCGTAATTTCCTAATATTTAATCGCATGTTTATGCCTTGTTCTAACAAAGAATGGTTTTAGCAATAATCATGGACAACTTGGTGGAACCGGAGAAAATCGACCAGTGAACCACTTGTCCACGATTATTGCAAAAACTGCGAATTTAAGGAACAAGATGTAAAGACACAGGTTAAACTTACAAAATTGCAGTTCGAATAGGCCAGGTCTTGTTTAATTTGGATAAAAAAACAAAGTAGGCAATTCACAGCCCTTTGAAAACTCGAGTCGTGATTATCCGGGTGACAATTTACGAAACACCGTAATTTTGAACTCCTCGGACAACTCAATCGAATCATTGCTGCAGAAGTATGTGAATGAAGAAATGTTTAAAAAATGTGATTTCTTAGCTGGAAACTGCAAACAATGCATTTCAATAACATTGTCGCTTCATTGTTGACATTAATTACAGACAAACGTGCTGTTGTTGTTCTATTCTGTTCTATTAATAGTCTGAATGTAGTTCCACAATTTACATCCAAGATATGATTCGATAGAATTGTCCTAGGTGTTCCAAATGCAAACACTGTCAGTTTATGACGTCATTTATCACGTGGTATGACCACTTTGTGTAATAAAATACACAAATACTCACTTGTTGGTCTAGTTCATGCTTCCTGTCTACCAACATTTTGTTTGCACTTTTCAGCTTGGTAAAACTATTAGTATACTGCATCTTCAATGCCGCCTGTGAAGCACAAAAGGATAACTCTAATATAATTTTTCTAAACAACATGTAAACCCGAATGTAAACCCCTTCGACCGACAAATTTGGAGAGGTAGACTCAGATCGCGACTGGGCAGCCAGGCCCCACCCTCTGTAGAGGACTAATCAAGGGCCTGGATAATCAAAACAGGATAGTGAAGTGTGAAGTGAAGCAATGCCCCATAAAGGACAGTTTTTGGAAAATGAGATCTTTGTACAGTATGACTGGTAATTTCTGTGGCATTGGGTTACTATCAAACAACTGGTCATTAGCATTTTCTATTCCCATAATGCTTTCCAAAGCCTTTTCTATATAAATATAAGACAACAAACCAAGGTCTTGTTTGGGAAACCAAGTCAAATAAGTTAACTAAGTCTGGCAGGAATTCTTTATATTGCTGAAGTTCAGCCTGTAACTCCCATTACCTATTACCTAACAGCAAATTTTGGACTGTTCCAGATTTAAAAGGCGCTAAAGATGATAATTCAAAGTGGATTAGAATTTAAAATTCTCTGCATATTTTACTACACAACATTGTGCATATTGAAGAAATTATTTATCACACACAATTTCTTCACCTGCCACAATGTGGCAAGTGAAGAAATTGCTTGTGATAATTGTTATCCAAAGCATTTTTCTTGATGGATGTCAGAAAGCATCACTGTCTTCTTTGTGAAAATGGTTGACCTACCATAAAATTATGTGACCTCTGTAAATCTGGGAGGAGTTCTTTATATTACTCAAGTTCAGCCTGCCTTTTGCCCCAATGGTTTCCAAAGCAATGCCAACAAAATATCAAATCTATGTCTTGTTTGGAAAGTGAACAAAGTGTGACCTACCATAAGATTCTGTGATCTCTGTAAGCCAGGGAGGAGTTCTTTATATTGATGAAATTCAGCCTGTAACTCTTGTACAAGCTTTTGTAATATTAACTCATTACCAAACAGCAAAATTTTGGACTACAATTTCTTCATTTACCACAATGTTTTCCAAAACATTTTTCTTGAGAGGTGTCAAAAAGCATGACTGTATGGGGATTGGTAAGGAAACAAAGTTTTCTCATCTAGAAAAAATACCAAGTAATAGCACAGAAATCCTTGAAGGAAAGGGAGGAAATGGGGTAATCACTGTTCTGGTAAATGGATGACCAACCATAAGATTCTGTGACCTCTGTAAATCTGGGAGGAGTTCTTTATATTGCTGAAGTTCAGCTTGTAACTCTTGTACAAGCTTCTGCGACATCAAGAAATGGGCGTGGTAGTCATTACTCTCATATTCCTCCTTCAGCTTCAACATCTGTAAGTAGAAAATTGATGAAATCAAATTAACTGTCTCCAGATAAATACAGGCTTTTGACCTCTCTAAAAGATATAGCTTTGGAAAACATTGAGGCAAAAGACGAAAATGCTGATGATCAGCATTTTCTCCTTTAGCCTCAATATTTTCTCTGGTATATTTTACACAATTTTTTAAACATATATACTGAACCGCACAGCTAACTCCTCACTTTTGATTTTTGTATAACCAAGTAATCGCTCAAGCAATCGCCTTGATTTTTCATATCTCAGTAGATGACCCATTTCCCGTTAATTTTAGTCAAAAACAAATTCTATTTTACATGTTGATTACCTTGTCCAACGTGCACGTACGTTAAACGATTTTGAAATGCAAGCACATGCATCTTAACAAAAACAAGATTAATTCACCATGTATTTATTCAATGTTGATCGAGAGTAATAAAAAAAAACATAATTTGGACAAGTTTTATTAACGAAATGTTATTCAAACAACGTAACAAAATCAGGTCTAAAACGTCACATGGTCGATACGTTGGATGCGATCGAATTTTACACGTGTATAACAGTTTGCCGGTTAATAAAATCATTGCCTACATTCACATAGAGCAAAATTAAAACAAACAGACATCATTTGATTTACACTATAACGTCACCAAAGTGACGTCAACACTATAAAACTAGTATCTTGTTCTTCGCCGTTTGCTCTTATTACTACACGGCATCTGGAGCGCATAGAGTTAATCTAATTGACAATAAAGGTTTGGGGATAACATTCCAAGCTTGAACTAGAGCGTTTTCCAACTCCCAAAGTGTTACCAGACTGGCGTGCTTAATTTCTTATCCGACGTCATAACTCCTCCCAAAGGTGCTCGACAGGATTCAGATCCGCGGACTTCGAGTACCACGGAATTACCCTGATACGATTCAAAGCAAGCACCGAACATGCAGCGGCAGCAGGGTACTTCCATGGTGACCGAATTCCCCAGATTTGAATCTTTTTGATCACCTTTAGTATGAGTGACCTAAGACGTCGGATAAGGAATTAAGTACGCCAGTCTCAAATACTTAGGGAGTTGGAAAACGCTTTAGCTCAAATTTAGAATGCCATCCCCCATGCTTTCATTATCTATTACATTAGTTCTATGCGCTCCAGATGCCATGCAAACGGCGGACATACAAGATACTAGTTTTATACTGTTGACGTCACTATGGTGACGTTATAGTGTAAAGCAGGTGATCTCTTCGTTATTTGTTTAATATTGCTCTTTGTGAATGTAAGCAATGGCTTTATTAACTGGCAAACTGTTTTACACGTGTAAAATTCGATCGCATCCAACATATCGACCATGTGACGTTTTAGACCTGTTTTTGTTACGTTGTTTAAATAAAATTTCGCTAGTAAAACATGTCGAAATTATGTTTTTTATTTCTCCCGATCAACAATGAATAAAGACATGGTGAATTATTCAGGTTTTTGTTAATATGCATGTGCATGCATTTCAAAATCGTTCAACGCATGTGCACGTTGGACGAGGTAAATGACACGTAAAATTAAATTTGTTTTTGAATAAAATTGATGGAAAATAGGTCATCTACTGAAATATGAAAAATCAAAGCGATTGGTTGAGCGATTACTTAGTTATACAAAAAACGAAAGTGAGGAGTTAGCTGTGCGGTTAAGTGTATATGTTTTGTCAGCTACACCAGCATTGAAATTGGACGATCCTGAAATGTTTTAGAAAGGTTTAACCTTTTCACAAAAACTCAATTTTAGAGACTAATCTAATTTAAAAAGTACTGCCAAGTATTTCAGCCTGTAACTCTTGTACAAGATATCAAGAAATGGGCGTGGTAGTCATTGCTCTCATATTTCTCCTTCAACTTCAATATCTACATGTAGAAAATTGATGAAATCAAATTAAACCTTTCCCAAACAGAGAAACAGATAAGCCGGGGTGAGGACATTCTATATTTGTTATTTCAAATCCAAACACTATATTGTGGATTCTCATTGGAATCGTCTCTGTGAGACAATTCCAATGAGTACCCACAACATAGGGTTTGATAAACAATTAATGAAACATTACATTTTCAAAACCATTACCCCCTATTATTTGTAGCTCTGCCCAAACAAGACTGGTTATTGACATCTCTACAGGGTTCATACAGACAGCCGATGCCAAAATTCAAGCACTTTTTAAGCACACAATTCCATTTTTCCAGCACGTTTTTTCGTACACCAGTCACTAATAATGGTCTTCAACAAAGAGTGTGGCAGTCCTAATATACACTGCCCTGCCAAATTTATTACTTTCAAGGGGCATAATTCTTGCAAAGAAGTTGGAGGGGGGGGGGGGGAGGAATTGCAAATGTGTCAGTCTCTGACGAAGGCTTGTTTAGGATCGTACCTCAACTTTTTTCACCAAAATTATTCTCAAGTGTAGATGTTGAAATCAACTTAGATACTTTTTAACATGAATTTAGTCAGTCAATCATTTTTAAGCACGTTTTTGACAAATTCAGGCACTTTTTAAGGACTTTTTAAGAGAGGGATCAAAATCAAGCACTTTTAAGCACTATTTTTTTGTTTTTAAGCACTTTTCAAGAAACAGACTTAAATTTAAGCACTTTTCAAGACTGTGCAAATCCTGCTCTAAAAGATAAATCTTTGGAAAACATCAAGGCAAAGAAGAAAATGCTGATAAACAGCATTTTCTCCTTTTGCCTCAATATTTCTTGTGACATATCTTGCACAAATTGTTATCTTTAACAACATATAGTTTGCCGTCTACATCAGCTTAGAAATTGAACCATTCTGAGATTTCGTTGTTTGGGAAAGGATTAACGCTTTCACAAAAAAACACAATTTTAGACTGGTCTAATTTGAAGTATCGCGTAGAACAAAATGTTATGGATGTTGATAAATTGTATCACATTTAATTGAAGAGCTCTTTCATTTGAAAATGCTTTTGGAATCAAACAATTTTAAATTTCAAAAGGTACTGCATATAAAAGAATTGATTTTCAAACTAATCTATAAATCTCACTTCAATTTCATGCTCCACTCTCAGTGATTCATTTTCCATCTGCATGTCCTCAAATTTAGATTTCCATTCCTCACATTGTTTCACGAATGAATCCCTCTCCTCTTCCAAGGCAGTTTGGTTAGACTGTAAGTCATTTAACTGTGCCTGAAAATAGTATATTTTTGTGTTATTATTTAGAGGTAAAATACATAATGGTCTTTTTCCTCAATCAGGGTTCACCCAGGCTCTAAAAAAATTGTCGCCATAATTTTCGCCAAATTCCAGAAGTTGGGGCCAAATTAATAAAAGTAGGGGCCACATTTGATTACACTCCACCCGCCCCCACCATATTTGGTCATTCTGGGCTGAAAATTTCGTGGGAAATGAAGAAATTGCTTGTCATTTTCCACAATGTTTTCAAACCCTTAATCCATGTTATACGAGCATCAACAAGCATCACCATGTGGAAATGTCAGAATGGGCTAAAAAATTTAATCCATCTCATGCTGTTTGCATCATATTCCTGCTGTGATCAGCTCTTTTGCAGACAATATAGACTAAGATCAGCCTGCACAGAAATGCAGTCTGATCTTAGCAGTCTGGTCTTAGCCTACACTGACTGCTTTCTACTGAATTATTGTTTTTGAGATATATTTTTTGAAATGCCTCTTAAACTGGAAATTTGTTAGAAAGAAAATGTAAATCCAAACAGGAAAAGGGTTAAAATATATTCATACCTCCTGTGACACCAATTTCTTGGAGTCCAGTTTCATTGCATTAACTTGATGCTCTAGTCTAGAATTCTGTGACTTCAGTGTCTCAAACTCATTGGCAAGCACGCGGGGATGTTGTTTTCTTATGTCCTCTGCAGTCAACCTGTAAAAATGCCAAAATGTGTTAATGAAACTTTAACCCAGACAGCAAATTTTTAGACTTCTCTAAATTCAAAGATGTTGCAGGCATCAATTTCAATTGAGTACAATTTTACATTTTTGGAATTTTTGTCAAAAGCAATTTCTCCATTTTCAACAATATTTTTCCAAGCTTTTTTTCTTGAGGGGCATCGAAAGGCATCGCTTTTCGGGAATGGGTTAATGAAAAATTAAGGTCTTCAATCCATCATTAGACATTAAACACTTCCTGCAACTTCAGGCGCTATCTGTGACAATGGAAATCGACAATGTATCCCTTGTCAATTTCCGTTGCCACAGATTACAACCAAAGATGCACAAAGTGTTTTGTAGTCTAAATAATGATAGGTTGTAATCCTTGATGATGATTACAGGGCTATAATTTCTCTCAAAATTTGACTTGCAATATTTTTTAAATCAAGTCAAAAAAGATGAATTCACTTACAAAAAAGCATGTAAGACATGATGAACAATCATATTTGCACAGTGTTTAATGACTGTGTATTTACAGTGACACCTCATTTTCTTTTGATTTATTTCACTTCCGAAAAAATATCTTGTTGCAGAAATAATCATTGCAATTTCCATTTTCGACTAGCAAATTGCCAGTTTTGTACATACAAATGCAGAATTTTGTTGTAAACACTGTACAGCTTTGTTTTGTTTTTTAGGTCAAGTTTGAAAGTCTCTGAAAATATGCTTACTTTTTGGACTGTTTGTTTCCCAGTTTGAGTGGAGTCATACCAGTACCACAACTTATCATCAGACTTTCCTCCACCCAAGTACCGGTAGTAGTAGTATCAGGATAAACAGACACGGCTTTATCATCGGTACATTTATCATCAGTCTGGGTACAGATTTCTGAGCTCTACACTAGATAATGGCTTTGGAAAACCTTGTGGAAAATTAAGAAATTGCTTGTGACAAGCAATTTCTTCATTTCCCACAATGTTTTCTACAAAGAAAGGCCAAAAAAATGCAAAAAATCTTTCTTTTTGAATTATTGTATGTAATATCTTTGAATTTGGACATGTCTAAAATTGTTGTTTGGGAATGGATTAAAGAAAATATGCTTACTTTTTGTTCTGTTTGTTTCCCAGTTTGAGTGGACTCATACCAGTACCACAACTTATCGTCAGACTTTCCTCCACCCAAGTACCGGTAGTAGTAGTATCAGGATAAACAGACACAGCTTTATCATCGGTACATTTATCATCGGTCTGGGTACAGCTTTCTGAGCTCTATACTAGATAATGGCTTTGGAAAACCTTGTGGAAAATGAAGAAATTGCTTGTGATAAGCAATTTCTTCATTTTCCACAATGTTTTCTACAAAGAACGGCCAAAAAAATGCAAAAAATCTTTCTTTTTGAATTATTGTATGTAATATCTTTAAATTTGGACATGTCTAAAATTGTTGTTTGGGAATGGATTCAAGAAAATATGCTTACTTTTTGTTCTGTTTGTTTCCCAGTTTGAGTGGAGTCATACCAATACCACAACTTATCATCGGACTTTCCTCCACCCAAGTACCGGTAGTAGTAGTATCAGGATAAACAGACACAGCTTTATCATCGGTACATTTATCATCAGTCTGGCTACAGCTTTCTGAGCTCTATACTAGAGAAAGGCTTTGGAAAACCTTGTGGAAAATGAAGAAATTGCTTGTTACAAGCAATTTCTTCATTCCCCTCAATGTTTTCTACAAATGAAGGCCAAAAAAAATGCAAAAAATCTTTCTTTTTGAATTATTATCTGTAATATCTTTGAATTTGGACAAGACTAAAATTGTTGTTTGGGAATGGATTCAAGAAAATATGCTTACTTTTTGGTTTGTTTATTTCCCAGTTTAAGTGGAGTCATACCAGTACCACAACTTATCATCGGACTTTCCTTCACCCAAGTACCGGTAGTAGTAGTATCAGGATAAACAGACACAGCTTTATCATCGGTACATTTATCATCAGTCTGGGTACAGCTTTCTGAGCTCTCTGGACCGGTAACCAGTATACTCTTATCTTGATTCGGGCAGGGAACCATGGGTGAACACATTATAGACTGGTACTCAGTTTCATCCTGTGTTGAGGAATCTGTGTGTGGAACCAGCATTGGTGAACAAGAGGTAGACTGTGTCTCTGCCACATTCTGGATGGACATGTCTAATACAGGTACGCAGATCGGGGTACACATTACTGAATGAGTCTCAACAACTGCTTGTACAGAGCTTTCTACTCCTGGTATCCTAATTGGTGAACACATGGTTGACTGTGTGTCAGCTTCATGTTGTGTTGATACATCACTGTTGGGTACCGGCATTGGTGAACACATTACTGACTGAGTCTCTAATTCATGTTGTGTAAACACATCATTGTGTGGAATAGGCATTGGTGAACACGTAGTGGATTGTGTTACTATTTCATGTTGAGTGAAAACGTCACTGCAAGGTATTGGCATTGGTGAACACATGGTTGACTGGGTATCTATTTCGTGTTGAGTAGATACATCATTATGAGGTATTGACATTGGTGAACACATTGTAGATTGTGTCTCTATTTCATACTGTGTGGAGGATTCACTATGGTGTAAAGGCATGGGTGAACATGACATGTCCCTGACTTCAACACTCCTAATCCTTACACTTCTTACAGTCTGATCTGAATCCAGAGTTCTCTCATCTTTATGGACAACAAAGCTCTCCAGACATCGTGAGGCCTCCTTCACCCTCTCTCTCAACGCAAGCTGTTGTAAAAAGTTAACTTTCGGTGTTTTTACTGTAAACAAGACAGATCTAGGAATATCTTCAGTAAGACGGCCAACAGGTGGTACAGTCACTGGGGTATCTGCTAACAGCTCCTCCTCTGACTTGGTTGATTCAGCAAAACTTTCACTCTCATTACAAACATCTTGAGATGTGTTGGCTAACAATGTCTCCTCCGTTAAACATGTCTCAAACTCAGCAGATTCAGTCAATGGCCCTGAACACTCAGGTTCATCTTTCAGTTGCAGGTATTTCTGATTCATGGTATCAGGTACAGAGACTGATTTATCTGATTCTATGCTTTGTTTGACTTCATCCCTGTATTCTTCGTTCTGATCATGGTTGTCTGCGTTGAGTGTAGACTGACTGCCCTAAAAAATGAACAAGATAGTTATGTTTCTGAACAGAAATGCAGAGCTTCAGATTTATTTGAAGAGTGGTGGGTCGAAATGACCCATGGCAGGGAAATTGATGGGTCATTTTTGGAAATGATGGGCCATAGCAATGAAAATAAACATAGTGATATAAAAAAATTTGTAAAAGCTTGGGCCACTTGGCCCCTGGAGTTGAAAAGTGATGGGCCATATTTGCAAATAGTGTGTCAAATGGCCCGGGCCCACTGTCAATCTGAAGCTCTGGAAATGTCTAAGCAATTTTGTTCTAGTTTTGATTTGTTTGGGTTTTTATGCAACAAGATGTGTTTGATAAACAAATTCTACTGTATAGGTCGTCTAAAATGAGTGGCAGATAAACAACAGACTTATTTATATACGGATATGTGGCTATTGATTTTAGATTAAAATTGAGTTATGAGATAAATAACCTGTTTAAGACGACATATCTATCTTTGATACCTAGTTAATCAGGTTAATTACGATATAATTTTTTACAACAAAATGTAAACATCTGCCACTCCTGGTGGAAAAACTATAACACCAATTTTTTTAAAAAACATTTATCTTCACATATCATGATTTTGAACTCTTTCCCAAATGGCAATGTTTTACTTGTAAAAACTGATATGAGGTTAAGGCAACAGAATTTGCTAAGAAAGCATTGAAGGAAAAGGAAGAAAATGATGACATGAATCAGCATTAAAAGCCAGGATCTGGAAAAACGTCCCTTATAGCATTTTTAAAAATTGAGTTTGAAGATCAGCCTGTTATCAAATGGAGTCCAATATGCATCAAAATTGTTCTCTATAAGTAACTACAGGTCATAAAGAAGCTATAAGAGAACAACGTGGATCCTGATCAGACTGTGCGTATGCACAGGCTGATCTGGATCTATGTTGGGCTCAAACGCCTTAAGGGACATTTTTCCAGATCCTGGCTCATTTTCTTCCTTCCCAGCAAGGTTTTCGGATCCCAATTCCAGTTGGGGCATCAAAAGGTGTTAGTGAGTGGAAAGGGTTAAGAACCTTACCATGTCACAATTTCCCTCTAGATTTTCTTTTTCCATTTCCTTCACACATTCTATTAATACTTCCAGAACAAATTCTTCTACCTTTGTGTTTTCTTCATTCTTTTGCTCAGGCTGCTCATTAATAGGCTGGCTCTGAAATTAACACTCAAGTTACAACCCATTCCCCAATATCAATACCTTTTGGTGCCCCTCATATTAAAGGCTTGAGAAAACTTTGTGGGAAATGAAGAAATTGCTTATGACAAGGACCAAAACAGGTAAAAATTCATTCACTTGAAGTAGTTGTATGCAACATATTTTCCTTATAACTTTATCTTGTAGAGTAACAAAACCCAGTTTTTTTTTTTTGGGAATAGGTTAACACCTAGCCTTTAAGTTTGTATTTATCAGTGTCCTCCCTAGTCCAATAAGCTGTATCGGCCCCACTACAGCTTCATGAAAATTAGTGTAATGCCACTACAGCTTCAAAAGTACCCCTACAGCTTAATTCCTTCAAATAGGTCACCAAATAGGAGGATTTCTAAGCATTTCAAAGTGATAATTAATGTATTCTTAAAATATAAGATTAATAATTCTGTATAACAAGAGGACCAAGATGGTCCTATATCGCTCACCTTAGAGCGCCCTGAGACATACTTTTTAACAAACCTTTTAAATCTCCGAGGATTTTGAAAAGAGGATTTTGAAAAGGAGTCATATGACAATGGTACACACTTAATTTCAAAGCACAATTTGGGAAAAGATTGTCAAAGATTTTTCACTATATCTGTATTTAAAATAAGAAAATCCACAACATATTGCTGAATTTCCATTGCACATAGACAAATTGAAGCATTAATCTTGGAAAGAGGTCATTGGGCTATAATATTTAGAAACCATAGAAAGTTTGGAAATTCTAAGACAAATTTAAACCTGTTCCCGCTTTTTCAAATCTAGAATACCTCATGGTAGAGCTTATTTTCAAAGCGAAATGATAACTTGAACTAATCTGTTTAACAAGACAATATGACACACACAACTTATATGCACTTTTTTCTGTACAAAATGCAAGAGCCTAAAGCATAGGAATAATTCTAAAAGTTCTTAAGGTTTACGAACTGAGAATGAAAACACCACTTTCTAGCTATACGAAATGCGTCAAATTACACACACTTGTAAATACACTTCACATAAGTTGATTCACCTTGCCGGATTTCAATATTATGCCTCAAGAAGAAAATAATTTACAAATATAATTTTACTCTATATTCATATGCAAGGGAGGTAATTTTGAACATTTTTGTCAAATATTTCCATAAGAATGCATGAATTCAAAATTCTAAACCATAAAAAATGCTTATGTTTGTATTTGGAATGAAAATGTTACACAGTTTAGGACTTGCTGGCACTTTACAAATTTCGCCTCTGGCTCTGCATTTCATTCTCAGTTCGTAAACCTTAAACGAGGCAAAAAAAATATCTTCAGGCCTTAACAACTTGAAAAGATTGTCAAACATTGCCCTCTATCATTTATATGGAACCCACAACATAGGGGAAATATTCATTGAACAGTAAGGATTTGGTTATGGTAAAACCTTTTCCAAACAACATAACATAAGAGCAGACATAATTAAAAGCTGCTGTAGATGATAAAACAGGTGTTGATAAAGACTGCATTCATGTACAAAAATGCAGAGAAAATGATGAGGCAAAATGACACAACACAGGCTATCTAGTTATCAACATTTTCTTCTTTTACCATATCATTTACAAGCCTTTTCTGTCGGTGAGGCAAACCTGTGTATGGTAGAGAAAGGGCATAATGCTTTCCCATACAGAAAGGTAAAGAAAGGAAATAGACTGTCCCAATTTGAAAGTTCAGAATACAAAATTGACAGCGGTACAAATAGGATTCGTTTACAATAAACTAGCATATAAAATATTGAATAAAATTAAATAAAATATTGAGGTAAAAGGAGAATCAGCACTTTCTTCATTTGACTCATTAATTTCCAAAGCCTTTTCTAATAGGGACTTCAAAACAAGGTCTTTCCAGGAAAGGGTTAAAGTATTTAGTTGATCCCTAGATCAGTAAACAAACACAAGTGGATTAAGTGCCTCAGGGATACAGGTAAAAGAGGGTAATGGCTTTCAGAATCATAAAATATCTTTTTAATATTTTAACACCCTATGTTGAGGGTATTCATTTGAATTCTTAAATCAAGACTATTCAAATGAGTACCCATAACAAAGCATTCAGATTTTAAACATCAAATATAGAATGATTTACCTCCTTTTATCTGTAGCTCCATGCATTCTTTATCAGATATTATGATCTGCATAATCAGATTATAGGGATATGATATCGTCAGTGGCGGAGTCAAAACCTCGTAACTCCAGCTTATTCAAGCTGTAGTTATGAGGATTTGACTCCCCACCAACGATATGTGATAAAATCTACCTGGTCAAAACAATTCCTCACTTGAAAATTCCAGAACCCATAACATAGGGCTTCTTTCCTTGCAATGTGATGATTTTTAGTATTCTGTTAGAGGTTTAGGAGATGTAAAGTCATGCAAAATTTCAAGACTCTAGGCCAAATAGTCCTTGAGAAAACTGTGTTTCAGTGTGAAACCTTAAACCCCACAACATAGGGCCAATTTTTCTATAAGCACAATTATTTGAAGTATTTTGGTAGAGGGCATTGAGACAATACTACATACAAAATTTCAAGACTCTAGACCTTATAGTTTGGGAGAAGATTTTTTAGTAATTGTGGACAGACAGACGGACGGACAGACGGACGACGGACGGTGAGCGATCACAATAGCTCACCCTCAGCACTTCGTGCTAAGGTGAGCTAAAAACATAATGGGAAAAGAAGAAATTGCTCAAATTGAGCAATTTCTTCTTTTCCCATTATGGTTTTATTCACAATTATTTGAATGAACAAAATGCATTTCAAAGTTTACCGATACTTATGATTTGACACTAGAGCTTCAAATTTTTCTGGGGAGAACCCAATTTATTAGATTTTAGCCATGTCAGTTGTGTGATGGTATAAACGTTGACCAACCAGACATGCTACATCTTTACCACAGACACAGCAAAGGGCATTTTCCAGGGGTCCAGAATTTCAAAGTCTAACTTAGAGTTTTTTGACTGCGGTATAATATTTCATCATGCTTGTCTGTAGACAAGCGCAAAATTAGCCTTCCAAATCATAGAAGCTGCTGTAATGACTTCTAGGAAGTCCACAAAACCAAGTTTCGAGGAATAGTCAGATCAGACCTAGCATGCATCAACCAGATATCTTATTTAACAAGAGCTGTCCGAAGACAGCGCGCTCGACTTTCTAAGTATAAAGGGGGCATAACTCCAAATATAGTGGAGCCAGGGTCATGGGCCCTGGTAGTAAGGTAGAGGGTGTGATGGTGAATAATTATTCCAAGTTTGAGTTGAATCCCTTTGATAGTATGGAAGTCATGGATGTTTGAAAAAAGTTTAACCTTTGTTGCAACGCCGACGCCGAAGCCCGGGTGACAGTATAAGCTCTCATTTTCTTCGAAAAGTCGAGCTAAAAAATAAGCATACATTTAATTGGGAATACACTTTCAGTCTGTGTGGACTGCACAGACTGATTAATTTATGGTCAATACTTTCATACTTCCCATCCCTTTTTTTTTTTGAGACAGGTCATAACTATTTCTTTGTATCTCAAGCTTTTGTTGGTAAACCAATGAAGGATTGGGTGATATAAAGATCTTACCATTTCTTTTCCATTGTCTTTGCTATCCTCATAAACCAGTGTGGATGGCTTGATCTTTCTGTAAAATATAAAACAAAACTTTGTGAGAAAAGTACTCAACTATTCCATGTGCTTGACAGTCATTCCCACACATTGATCAGATCCATTCGACATATCACATTACGGTTTTACCAAATGTACCAAATGACAAAATTTTGGACTTGTCCAAATTCAAAAATGCTGCAGACGACAATATGAATTGTCTTGAATGAAATTTCGCATTCTTTGATCTTTCTGGGTAGAAACAAGGGCCGTCAGAGACAGACAATGCTCCCCGAATAAGGCATTGTCACAATAAATGTATGCCATGGACAGCACTTTATTGTCAAGGGCATCTGATTTGCTACTCAAATATGAAATTTCATCATATTCAGACCATTAGACTAGGAGAAATTAGAGAAAAACTGTATTTTACCTTAAGTCCCCTTTTCCCATGACGAGGCCTCAAATCCAAAAACTGTGAAAAGCACATCGGCATTTTGTCATAGGGAGTTCACATGGTAAGTTTCATTTGATTTGGCCCAAGGGTTATGGAGAAATCGCTTCGGACGGACGGACAGACGGAATGACGGACGGACGGACAGACAAAGCAGCGACTATATATATGCTCTCCCTTCGGGGAGCATAAAAATTGTGGGAAATGAAGAAATTGCTTGTTACAAGCAATTTCTTCATTTTCCACAATGTTTTTTAAAGCCAGTATCTTGTAGGGAGTCAAAAAGAGTCATTGTGTGGTAATGGGTTACAGCCTTACAAGATGCGTTTGTGACACAAATGCCCCCAAAAAGGCTAATGTTAAGTTTTCGGACAGAAAGACGGACACGAGTAAAACAATATGCCCCATATCAAAAAAGCTTTTGGAAAATGAAGAATTTGCTTGTTACTTGTAATTTATTCATGTTCCACAATGTTTTCAACTCTTGAGATTAAAAATATGTAAAATTTCATTCATTTGGCACTGCCGTCTCCAATATCTTTGAATTTGAACAAGTCTAAAATTTTGCCAACTGGTAATGCCTAAACATTCACAAAATTCGCAACAACTTGGAATCCACCGTATGAAGAAAAATTATTGGGGTTTTCGACAACTACGGTCATATCGCGGCTGGAGCACCTAACCATGGATTCCTGTAGTTTCTCATACCAGTACTACCACAACACTCTTACCAAGCCTCCAGCTGCTCCCCCACATAGGATCACGATATCTATGAACAAAGAGATCACTGGAAAGTCTGGTACTGTTAAAAAATATACATTGATCATATTCATATTGCTTGGGAAATGATAAAAATACCAAATGTGGTTAGACATACATGGAAATGAATCATGCATGAGCAAAACCATCAAAAGGAACCTATGGGAAGTTTTTGTGCAACATGAGTTTGCAACTTCGGGCATCATTCATCATCATGGCAACGGAAATTGACAAGGGTAACCCTCGTCAATTTTCTTTGCCACAAATGATGCTCAAAAATCGTCAAGGGTATGCAGATTTAAAAGTCTGGATACCGTCCTCAATCCTAGATTCTCTGTTGTCAAGGATGATGTCCAATGTTGCACAATGTGTTAGGAAGGTATCTAATGATGGGTGGAATACCTTAACTCTTTCGCTTCAAAATTTCCTGGAATTGTCCTATTTCCAGTGCCAAATTTTGGAAACTTAATAAGAGGGCTTATCAGCTCATAGAATAGTAAAAAATCGTTGTATGATAATATTAAGCTGAAACTTTCAGGAATCATTGCACATAAGTTGTTTTGCCAAATAGCATACTTTTTATTAGGCAGTTTGATCTGATGACCTTGCCCTTGACCTTGAATGACCTCATTAAGCTATTGTTTGAAAATCGCCGATCGGCGACATTGGCAGTCTTCCTATGGGTCGCTTTTCGGCGACATTGGCAGCAAAAGAGTTAAGATTAAAACATACCTCTGTGATGTTTTTGTCCTGCATGAGTTTGGGGTCTGCATAAATGGAAGGGATGTCCTCTTCTTGACCTTGATATCTGTTGACGGTCGCGCCACCTGTTTAAGGTCAGACAATGGATGCCTCGGAGTGTCATTTGCTGCTGCCATCTTGTTGACTAACACTGGGTGCGTCTGAAATATTATAGATCTACAGGTAAGAGGGAGTGGTGGCTTTTCAAAATGCAATATATCATTTTACCGTTCATCAAAACAGATATTGTGGGTACTCATTGGAATCGGCTCTTTGAGGTGATTCAAATGAGTCCCCACAATATAGGGTTTTGAATTGAAATAACAAATTAAGAATGTCTTCACCCTCACTTATCTGTTGCTCTGTAATACGAATAAAGTTGCTTCGATAGGCAGGGAATCATGTGACACAATTACACCAACAATTAGAGATATTGATTGGTAATTCTTTTAATACATGAACGATTTGAAAATGGTTTAAAGCAGAGAAGGCGGGAAAACGCCAATGACTTGCTGATGTAGTAGATATATTGAACAAAAACTGATAAAAAGTTATTGACAAGCAAAAATTGCTTGCTCACCAAAAACTTTTACATGGGTTCTCCGAAGAATAATTTGTGGCTGTAGTGGCCAAGAACCCTTTTATGTAAACCTAAAACGCATATGTTTTGCAAATAATTCTGAACAAAAACATTTTGGAAAAAGAATATGAAAATTTCTTTGTGTTTCCCATGTTTTCTTTAATACAATTATTTCACTCACAATGATACAAAATAGTGTGTTATTTTTCATGTTTGACATAAAATACCTTAAAATCACTATTTGTTACAAATATGAAGAAATTTAACAGTGGAGCGTTTTTAATCTGTAGGGGTATTACACTGATTTACTTCTAACTTGAAGGCATAATAGGGCCCCTAGGCTTATTATTATAAGGCATGAAGGCACTGTTGTAGCAATGTTTTTCTCCTTTTTTGCATGGGTCCACAACACTGACCTGTTCCCAATGCTAAAAGGTTCTTTTCCCCAAACTCTGGAAAGAAAATAATCCTCTTTACAATTTAAGTTGAACATTGTTAATGTTTTTTATTTAAAGAAAATTTACTCTTGTATACCAAATTTGAGCTTTGTATGTCAAATACTTTTGGAGAAAAGGCAGATGTTAAGTTTTCTGACAGAAAGACAGACAGACACTAGTGTTTTAACAATAGCCCCTGATCTCTCAGTCTTGATACAGGGGCAATAAAACGCTGTGTATTACTTACACTGTCCGTATGTTGAAAATTCTCTTTTTCCACAATATCTTCCATGTCCTGAAACATAACATTAAGTACTGATTGTTTCTTACTTAACCCTTTCCAAACAACAAAATTTTAAATTAGGATGATCAACTTCAAAAACTGCCACATTGAAATTACAAAATGGATGTTACTAAAGAAGTAAAGATGGGATTTGTGTAAAATATGGCACAGGGTTCCCAATGGGGGTTTTGCAACCCCAATATTGAATCTTGTACCCCCAATTTTTTCGTTCGAACTCCCTCTGGATCCGCCACTGTCTAAGTACCGCCGTACAGAAATACAGAAACAGAGACCTTAAATCCATTATTATGTATTAAAATACATGAAGAATTATATAATCTAAGCAATGGACAAGTTAACCTGGATAACTGGATACCTGGATGGTAGGGTCAATATAATAAGATATAATAAATCTGTCTGGACCCCTCTGATAAACTGTTTTATAAAACTTCTCCTACGTGTAAAGTGACCTAATGTTCTTGTTCGTCTCAGAGTGTACAACAAGACTGTTTGAATTTCTTAATGTTCAAATTCTCAGTGTTTAACGTTGATTGACACTATCTGCAGATAAGGTTTCGCCACTTGCAGGGGTTCTTTTTACGGTTAGGGGAATGGGTCCGGGGCCCTTAAATTGGGGAAAAATGCGTCAAATTAGCTTTTATAGGGGACAAATTTTCAAGCATGTTTTTTGCTTGAACACTGAAAATGTTTCAAATATTGTAGAAAAGACAAAGAAAATAGACTTTCACAGTAATGTATATGCCAAGAAGCTGAAGATCTTTGATTGTTAACATAAATACTCCCATGGGAAACATTGTAAAGGTTGAAACATTCATTTATGAGGGGAAAATTACAATTTAGGGGAAAAATTCCCAGAGGGGAAGGGGCCGAATTTCGGCCCAAATTTCTTAGTAAAAAAAAAAACCCTGACTTGAAATCAATTGTTAAAAAAAAAACTGATCAGTATGTAAAAGTATTCAGTCTAATGTTGAGATGACACTTCAGATTGGTAAATATAATTTATTGTACTTTGATGATGCTTTAGGCATTTTTTTTACACCATACATGAAGTCCAATGATAAAAAGAACGTTGCTATGACGCTAGCGATTGTAACCTCATGTCACCTAGATTTGTATGATTAATAGAATTATAATACTTATCTCAATTTCGTTTTAAAATACATGATCATTATCCGTGACACATTAGAGAAAAGCCGTGATTTAAATATGACCCGTGACGAACCCATGCTGACCAAAACAAAACCCGTGACAACCTGTGATATAATCGCCACAGACATTGTGTCCGTCACAGGTTTTAGTACATCTGGTGCGAATATAAGCTGTACGGTGGTACTTAAAATCCATACGGCGTTGATTTCTCCTTTGATTTTCCTGTGCGTCATGTATAGAATCAGTCGGGATGACGTCATAGCCTCACTTTCATTTTTTCATCGAGGGTACAACCTCGGTCTTTATCGTTACGGGATACCAACTTTGAGGCAGATTATTTCAAAAATCCATCGTTAAAATTCATAAACAAAACTCTTTCTTTAAAGAATGTGATTTAAACTTTCTAACTACCAACGCATTTTTAATAATCAGGCGTAGTCGTCGAGATATTAATGCTGAAAGTTGGTTATGCTTCAACGAAAAAGACCGAAGCTTTCACCTCCACCGAATGAGTGCAGGTCCGCTGACGACGTTTTTGATTGGCTGAAAGAATTGTGCCGACCGGGTCAATAGTTTGACCGAATCATTTCTGTAAAGTAGTTAATCTTCCACTTGTCCTGTAAGTCAAGTAGCTGAAGTAACTTGGAACTATGGCATTATCTATCGCCGTTATGTACTCATACAATGATGATACAAGTACGAAAACAGGTTTTAATTGATTGGTACGAAATAGTCATGGTGCGAAATGACCATTTTGTTCGTTCAATTAAACTGGAATCACGCTGGTTGGATTCAAAACTAGAACTGTTCTCATTAAGAAAATTTAGATACCTTAATTTAATGTGTCAGCTTCCTTTGGTCATCGAACAGATCATTTCTGCGATAAAAATTGACGTTTTGGGCGGATTGTTTTGTTTTGAAAATTGCGTCAAAATGTCCGTGATAAAAGATGCAATTTGATTGGATGAATTCTTTTTTTCTCTTAGATTGGTTCGCGTGTTTATTTCCGATTTTCACTGATTTTTGTTTCTATTCTGTCTACCCGTCTGTCTAAATCACGTGACGTAAAGAGCGTCAAAATGGAGGCGACATTCCGAAGAACGATGACTTCGGTGACTGATACCCTTTTTCCTGTATCAAAATCACAGAAAAATCAACAAAAGCACCAAATTCTGAAAGCTGGTACTTTGATAATTTGCACAAGTCATATTCCAGACAGAAAATCATTGCAACGCACAGCGAATCAACCAGTTATGCCTGTTTAGACTTGAATCTTAGAATATTCGCACCACCAATGTTTCGCTACTGAAAAGCAAAATAAGGCGCACATCTTCTTTCACCCAATGCAATAATTGTTTCGTTAATTTTTGGCTATCAGATGATCAACTTTCAGCGGCGGATCCAGGATTTCTGCTATAGGGGTTCGAATATTCAAAAAGGGGGATTCGTTTTCCAAATAATATGTAATTAAGGCAAAGCCTTAAAGCGGGCGAAGCGAAGAAAAAACAAAATACATTTTGTCTCATGAATGAATATGCAATAACTACGTAGATCTAATAGTGTTTAAATTTATCGAGTAGGCTAAACATTGACGTAATTGCGGACACACACTAGTTTTCGCCAGTGTAATTCAAAAACTAGCTATAGCTTAATTGAAGCTGCACTGGGTGGCGACCAGATCTTGCCGCGTACCAGTTCTCGCCAACTTTACCATATCGCAGCAAAGACATAACGTTATTGAGTATGATTTATTTTCGGAATAAAAGAAGTTCATGTCAACAGAACTTGTATGTGGGAAAGGACCCTTTTCAGTCTTTACCATGACATGGGTTAGTTGGTGAGAACTGGTATGCGGCAAGAATTGGTCGCCAGCCAGTAGTTACTTGATTATTCAACAACACTGACAGTTTATCATAACATAACGATACACCCAGTTCTTTTTAGCACAAACTCCGTTGCTATTGAATGGAAAGCCTTCAACCTCGTCCTTTATCTTTAAATTAAAAGCTGTTGCAGTTGCAAACTGACAGGGATATAATTTGTGTACAATACAAAACAGAAATTATCGAGACGAAAGAAGAAAATGCTGATTGTTAGCACTTCCTTCTTTTAACTCAATATTTTCCCAAAACCATTTACCGTTAGGCAAATTAAATTTAGGTCTTGTTTGGGAAATGGACAAAGTCACAAACTTTTTTTCTTAAAACGGCTATGTCTGCTTAACCGGAACATGTTGTTCAAGCCATTCCGCATGAATACTGGTTCTTTGCTCTTATCAAATACTATACAGAATATCGACTGTATACGTTGATCTATCACTTTATCCATAGTATGATGAAGTTACTACGCATTTCATATGTGCTGAGAATCTAGCTCCCTTTGTATAAACTATAAAGGACGGTAACCGGAATAATGCGCTGAGTAATTTGAAGTTATACTGTCCATTATATCCAAATCAGATTCTGAGATAGGGTTGGGTTTTTGGAGAGTGGCCCAGCCATTTATCGTAAGATAACGCCTATAGGTACGAACACAACACCCAATACAAGCCATCAGATGCTTATCAGGCAATATCAACCCATTTCCAGATGGAAAATTTTGTCCAAATTCAGATGTTGCAGACAACAGTTTCAAGCGGATGAAGTTTAAGTTTTTGTTTTTTTGTGTTGAAACATGATTGTGGAAAATGAAGAATATGATTGTCAGAAGCAATTTCTTCATTTTCCACAAAGTTTTTCAAATCCATTACCTTCATTTGTCGACTCGAAAGTCAAAAAGAGTCACTGTGAAGAGGCGGATCCAGGTCTGAGGATTTTGTGAGGGTGTTTGGAATAATATATACAAATAGTGGGGGGAGTTCGTTTTCCTATCAATATACAACTTTGACTGAAATTCTGCATGGAAATGAAATAATCAGGCTTCAGAAGGGGGGTTTGTTTGACCCCTCCCTCCTGGATTCGCCACTGTTGTGTGGTAAGAGGGACAGACAGACACTCACAGACAACGTTTAAGCAAAATGCATTCTTTCTTTGGATAGTTGGCACATATTCATCTACTGACATGAAAAACATTGAAAGAAAAGGAGAAAATATTGGGTATCTTCATTTTCTTCATTTCTCTCAATGCTTTACAAAATAAGTTAAATAAAAAAGATATGAAAACCAGATATCATTTTGGAACATTTTTTGTGACACACAATGGAACAATTCAAGTTTTTCTTACATGATGTTTTTTGTATTTTAATAAAAACTCATAAAACAATCCAAATCAATGATCTGCACTTCACTGTAAGGTCTTCTCACTCTTGGTTAAACCATCATTCAACTCCTTTTCAATAGATGAACAGGCTGAAATAAAAGAAATGAAGAATGCTAATTTATATGGAAAATAATATTAACCCTTTCCCAAACACCACAATTTATTTTAAGGATGGTCTGATAAAAGCTGCTGCTGACGATAAGAATGATGCTTGATAAAGATAGAATAAAGGTATTAAATAGCAAAGAAAATATTGAGGCAAAAGGAGAAAATGCTGATAATCAACATTTGCTTCTTTTTCTTCAGTGTTTTCTCAAGCCTTTTATTATGGGGACGCCAAAATGATGTCTTGACTTGTTTGGGAATGGGTTAAACATATTCCTTTCAGAATAACTAATGCAAAATGACTGGATGGGAATAACACTTATGAATATAGGAATCAAGAATTGCTTTTGAATACAATAGGGCCCAATTCTTCTTCTTTTTTCAATTTAGAAAAATTAAATGTTTTTTTTTTGCATATGGTTTTTAGAAAAAAATTAAGGTAAAGAAGAAACTATGGATTACCAACATTTTCTCCCAATGCCCAATGTTTTTAGCCGGTAATGCCAACTTTCTGACTTAAAAGGTGACACATACATGTATACACGGTGTGTAATCATGTGACTTAGAATATCTGATAAACTATGTCAGACTCTGTGTTTTTTCACGCCTGAAGGGTCGTATGGTGAGTATACCTAATGCCGGCGTATACGAAATACCGGTGATTGCTGAAATATCCGAATAACCAACATGTGCACCAATGAAAACACTCTCTTTCGGCCACAGCTATTTGTTTTGATACGGACCACTGAGCACTGCCCATTTTTGTCTACAAAATACTCTATTGATGTAGGAAAATATCTGTCTATTCAAAGAATTCCATAGATAAATTTTACTCTTGATCTCCAACGATAAAACCCCCCTAAAATGATATAGAAATACTGAATTGACAACAGTGACACCTATTGGCTGCTACATGACCTTCGCCCCTTTTTCACGTGAAATGATGTCATGCTGGGAATATGTAATACTGTTGATCTAAGGGAAATAACTGTGAAAGCTTTTCTTTATTCATAATTGCTGTATAATTTTGAGTCAAAAATGCTCATTTGATGTCTCTTTGACATTAAAAAATGATTTTCAATGCAAAAAAGAGCCTTTGTTGTCTTTCACAGGGTTCTTTACTTACGAGGCGAAGACCGTCATATGTAAATGAAAACACTGAATTACCGGCGATTTGATTTTAGATAGATTTTTTTGAGTCCAAATAAGGCAATCATTATGTTACGGCTCCGGTCGCCTGTCCATCCGTCTGTTTGTCCGTCTGTTAGCAATTTATTGTGTGCTCAACTCCTCCTACAGTTTTGATCGGAATTTGATCAAACTTGCCCCAATGAATCTTCATGGTGTCTAGTTGTGCACACCGCTTACGGAATTCAGAAATCTGTTTTCGTTCTTGAATTATCTTCCCTTGAATTTAAGTAAAAATGCCCATTTTCTCAAAAATGCCCATTTTCTCGTTTGTTCAACTCCTACAGTTTTAACCAGAATTTAATCAAACTAGCACATTGAATCTTTATGGTGTCTGGTTGTGCAAATAAAATTTTGAAAACATTTCATGTTTGAATACAGGGTTTTTTCCCCTTAAGAAAGTGACACTGGTTTCCAGCGTCTTCCCCTCCAGAAATAATGCACCTTTTCCCCAAAATGTAAAATTTCCCAAAGACATATTTTCAAAAATCACACTAAAAACCTAAATAAAATAACAAAGAAATCTTTTCCACAATTTCTGTCAAGGTTCCCAAAACCCCCCAAATGGGGGTTTTGCACTCCCAAAATTGAATCTTGCACCCCCAATTTTTGCAGGCAGCCTTCTATGTCTCATATAGAGGGGGTGCAAGTATGTTGTAAAATGACTATTTTTACCCCCAGATTTAAAAGTCAGTGGGAACCCTGTCTGTAGCATTTACAAACTAGCACTGTTTGTTCTCAAGTCTACAGTAGTGGGTATAAGAGGGTTTTAGCTTATCAAGTGTACTTTTTCTATATTATACAATTTTCCCCAAAACTACGATGCCGCATGAGATTTCCTCTCTCTACCAGCGTCCTGTGTATTCCCCCAATTCTAAAAAAAAACCTGGAATATTCTGCCCTTGTATTGAAAAAAAAAATGGCCAATTTTACTGACGTAAATTTTACTGACTCTTGGGCGTATATGCACCGCTCTACGAAGCTCCTGTTTCTCATAGTTTTGGTAAGGGGTTCGAAACCAACTAAATTGGGGGAAAATGTGTCATTTTCTCTTAAATTGGGAATAATATTGTCATTGCAGAATGCGCAAAACTAAAGTCCAGCTAAAACTGTATAAAAATGAAATCATTCATGTGTGGAAAGGTGGAGATTATCACAAAATTAGACAGAATACCCCATATATATGCGATATGAATATTTATAAATTGGTTTGAAAACTGAAAGGCCCCATTCCATGGGCAGATCTAGAGGGGGTGATACCCCCCCCCCCCCCTTGAAAAAAATCCTGGATCTGCCTTTTGTCCCTTTAAAAGGCTTAATTTGTATTTCAAAAGAAGGGTACTTTGTAGATTTGGTTAAATTGCATTGTGAGAAACCATAAATTGGTTCTTCAACCTTGATTATACAAAATGATACAACACATCAACTCAAGCAAAAGTCCTACTTTCTACAACATATGTAGATGATATAATGTGACATCAAAGCCGCATGTGAGGGGGGTAATGACTTTTGTTTTCAAAATGCAATATTTTTTGTAACTTAACAATGGAAAACATTGTAGAAAATGAAGACATTGCTTGTAACAAGCGATTTCTTCATTTTCCACATGTTTTTCTACCCATAAAGAACAAAAAATATAAATTATCTTCGCTTGAGATTGTGGTCTGCATCATCTTTGAATTTGGAACAGTCCAAAATTTGGCTGTCTGGTAATGGGTAACTTAAAGGCTACCAAGCTTGGCAGTTTATTGCACCGTATATTGGAAGAAAATCATTAAATTAACGTGTTTTATAAAAGATCCGCCAGACTCGGTTGTTTTAAAAGTTTTATTTGCTTTTCTTTACATCGTTGAAAAACTGATTTTCGAGAAAATAAAGATCGGCAATTTCCGTAAAATTGCCACGGATTGACGTCATCAATGGCTTGACTCCGCCCCCAATCTAGAGCATGAGGTGTCTGACAAAGATAATGTGTTCGACTTTTCTGTCATATAGCAAAGTCTCAGTTTTTATCCATTTCTCGATCTTAAGAGTAATACAGACAAACTTAAACCGTTCTTTGGCACATTCCTTAATTCACTTACGACCTATTCTTTGACTGTTTTAACATTTTTTTTCTAACATTTACTGAGGACGAATTCCGTGTTTTGAGTATCGATTGGGGAAGTCGCTTTATGACAGAAAAGTCGGACATTTAACTTTTTCAGAAATTTCAGACTTTCCGGGAAATGACCCATGACTGCCCGTTTTTCCCGCCATGACGTCATTCAGTGGCCAGTATGACGTCATAATTTCAAGTCGGAAGTTTAGCGTATTTTCTTCGGCAAAGATCGGAAAAGACCAAAATATCCATTTTAAAAGACGAAATAAAAACACTTCTAATGTTGGAAAATTGTAGAAACTTTGATATTTGGTTAATAGTAAGGTGTTCTTTCGGCACAAGACTTTAATTTTGCCAATCATCGGACACTTTAATGTTCACCAAGCCATATACAGGGTACTCATGAGAAAATGATGTCAGCAAGTTCTCCTTTTTGCCTCAATGTTTTCTGTGTTATATCATTCACAAACCTTCAGTAACATCCATTTTGCCTTTTTTAGCAGCTTCACAATTAGACCACCCTTGAGTTTTATTGCTTTGGGAAAGGGTTAACCCATTACCACACAGCGACACCTTTTGACTCCCTACAAGATAATAGCTTTGTAAAACATTGTGGAAAATGAAGAAATTGCTTGTGACAAGCAATTTCTTCATTTCACACAATGTTTTCTACAACAGAAGACCAACAATGTTTACATTTCATTCATTTAAAATTGTTGTCTGCAACATCTTTGAATTTGGGCCTGTCTAAAATTTTGTTGTTTGGTAAAGTGTTAAACAATATATTGTCGTTGGAGAGTCAGAAACTCGTAACTTCAGCTTATTCAAGCTGTAGTTACGAGGTTTTGACTCCCCACCAGCGATATTTTCTATTTTCAGGTAATGACTATATTAGTAACCTACCACTGCAGATGGCCATCTATTTCAATGCTTTCTATGTACCATTTTGGATAACAATTACTGTGGTTGGACTAGAAGCAAAGGTAAAGTAGAAATTGTGACAAATATAATACATTGTATATATGTTTTTTTTAATTTCCTACAATGTTTTCTAGCCAGAAAGAAAAAAAAAGTCAAATTTTATTTATGATAAATGGTCGATATGCAATTTCTTTTTATGCTCCCCGAAAAAATTTCGGGGGAAGCATATAGTCGCCACGCTGTCCGTCCGTCTGTGTGTCCGTCCGTCCGTCCACAGCCAGATCTCGGCAACCCTTTGATCAAATTCAATGAAACTTCACATGTGAACTCCCTGGGATAATCCCTAGAGACCTTTTTCTCCATTTCTAAATTTGAGGCTGCGTCATGGAAAAAGGGACCTTAGTGTAAAAATACATTTTTTGTGACAAACACTTATTCGGGGAGCGTAATCCATCTATGAAGGCTCTTGTTTGGACAAGACTTAGTCTGAAATTTTGGTGTCTGGCATTGGGTTAACCCATTCCCCACATGAAGACGTCTTTTGACACCCCAGGAGATAAAGTCTCAAGAAAAAAAGAAATGTGACAAGCAATTACTTCATTTCCCACAATGTTTTCTGCCAAAAGGGACCAAAAAATATAAAATTTCATTCACTTAAAATTGTTATTTGTAACACATTTGAAATTAGACAGGTCTAAAATTGTGCTGTCTGGTAATGGTTTAAGTTTCACAAAGTTAAAGTGTTGTAAATTGAAAAAGGAAGAAAACTGTTGATCAAGTTTTATTATTTTCTCGTAGAAGTTGATGAAAGAACAGACTTATTACTATCCATGAAAAACTTTAATACACCAGTTCTTTTATTTTTGCTTTAATTTTTCAGGAATGTATGTTCTCATAAGCTTTCATTAGAAAATCAGTCTGTTAAACTAGTGTTGCAATTTACATATATTTACATGTACAGTAGACACTCGTTGAGTCGAAGTCAGAGGGGCAGTCAAAGTACCTCGACATATCCGGAGTTAGACTCATCCTATTTTGATTATTTTTGATGAAAACGTTTTTAACCATTTTTGATGGGCATCATATGTGTCCATGATTGAAATATAGTAGGAAAAGGTAAGAAATTGCTCGAAACGAGCAATTTCTGTCCTTTTCCTACTAAATTTCAATGGCTGTATTTGTTTAGGAATTATTTTGATTAAACATTTTGAAATCCATATGTTGAGGATAGGACAGGACTTTCACTTCGAATTAAGCGGAATTTCGACTTATCCGATGTCGAGATAACGACTGTCGACTGTATTTCATTTTTTTTCATATCTGATATTTATTTAATTCTCAAAACTTTAAATTTTATATTTTGTTCATTTCAGTACCAATTTTTGCCAATTTTATACAAGATCACTCTGATAGCAGTGTATGTTGCCTACACAGTGATAGAGATAGTTAGACTATATATAGGGTACCTCGGTAACTTAATGGAAAGAGTAAGTACCTTGTATCTATTGATCTGAAAGATATCTATCAGACATGGCCAAGGACTTAAGTTTTTTCTCAGACATTCTGGTTTTTTGGGGTTTTTTTTGTTTTTTTTTGTTGTTTTTTTTTTGTTGTTTTTTTTACTAAGTCTTAGAGAAATTGGGGCCGAATATCTCCTCTGGGAATTTTTTTCCCCGAAATTAAAATTTTCTGCTCATAAATCAATATTTCAACCTTTACAATTTTCTCCCATGGGAGTTTTTATTTCAACAATCAAAGATCTTCAGTTTATCAGCTTATAAAGTGCTTTCAAAATCTATTTTCTTTGTTTTTTCTAAAATATTGTGAAGCATTTTCAGTAGTCAAGCAAAAAATATGCTTGAAATTTTTCCTCTATAAGGCTATTACAGCTCATTTGACACATTTCCCCCCAAATTAAGGGTCACGGGGCCCTTGCCCAAACTGCAGAAAAATTGACTGTTTATTTTTTCTTTACAAAACAGGATTTGTGTACAATAAAACACAATTTTTAGGCGAAAGATAAAAGGCTGATTTTCAGCATTTTCTCCCTTTGTCCCAATGCTTAAAATCCTTAACTTTTCTTTAAGTGACTCCAAGATCTCCTTTAATTCATTACCAAACTGGCAAACAGCTAAATTTTAGACTGGTCCAAATTCAAAGATGTTGACAATATCAAGTGAGCAAAATGTTAAATTTTTTGGTCTTTCTCTGTGGAAAACATTGTGTGAAATAAAGAAATTGACCGAACACCAATCGATAGATCGCTCCGCCCAACATAGAATCTAAGACAAACAATGGGGGCATTGGCATGTCGATTGTTTTGATTGTCAGTTGATAGATGGATACAATATCAAGTGCAACAAAGGATTTAAGACAAACAATGGGGGTGTAACATTTTTCTGATCGTTCATTGGCTTATCGATGGTTTTGATTGACAGTCGGCGTTTGGTCAATTTCTTGTCCTCTGCAATT
This sequence comes from Fragum sueziense, assembly GCA_963680895.1. Classification (NCBI taxonomy): domain Eukaryota; kingdom Metazoa; phylum Mollusca; class Bivalvia; order Cardiida; family Cardiidae; genus Fragum; species Fragum sueziense. Next base: position 28,031,060 of record OY804603.1, read on the forward strand.
TCTCCATTTTATGTGATATTATCTAAAGCCATTATCTTGTGGGGAATCAAAAAGAGTCATTGTGTGGTAATGGGTTAGAATCAGCTAATCGGAATAGAGAGAACACTGCATTTTATAATGGATAAGCATTATTAATTCCAGGTCCCCGAGCTCGCAGGATCTTGGCTGTTAACATTACTCATACAGTTTCCGTTGATAATCCTACTACTTTTCAACGAAGACCAGTATATCTTACCGATGGAAAGAGCTGCAAACATCGTTGAGGGACTATTTGTTGTGTTTGAGATAATCTGTGGGTACTTTGCTATTCGCGTCATGGTGAATTATCAAGTGACAAAGTTTCATATCCGACAGTTTACGGACCTTGAGCAAATGCCGGACGGTGATTATTGGTTGGACGAGGGGGATGAAGCTCATGAACATTACGCATAAAATTGATGTTAGCAAAATGATTACCAGTAATTGTTTCCCAAACAAGACCAGAGGCTTGTATTATCTACGATCGTATGACAAATTTATCATTATGATTTCCGTCCAGCCTGGTTGTAAGTTCGTTGATAATATGGGTCCGGGACCCAAGTCAAGTGGTTTTGACTTGCCTAGAAGAGCTTGGGAAAACAATGAGGCAAAAGAAGAAAATGCTGATGATCAGCATTTTCTCCTTTTGCCTCAATGTTTTCCTAGCTACATGATACACAATCAAATTTTCATCAACATCCAATTTGTTGTCTGCAGCAGCATTTTTGTCTTTTGCTCGATTGTTATACTTCTCCAAGGCTTACCATTGATTATAATTTTCCATTTAACCCATGACCACACAGTGACACGTTTTGAAGCCTCTTATGGTAAATACTTTTGAAAACATGGTGGCATATGAAAAAATTGCTTGTTCTTCATTCCCCACCATGTTTTCTACTCAGACAGTCAAATAAATCTAAAATTTCATTCACTTGTCGTGTTGAAATTGTCCTCAGCAACATCTTTGAATTCGGACCATTTTAAAATGTTGCCATTGTGTAATGGGTTATTTTCCCTTTTATCTTATGTATACACAAATCCTATCTTCATCAACATTCTCATTGTTATTTGCAACAGCAATCAAATTGAATAGTCCAAACTCCAAAGTTTTGATGTTTAAGGAAGGTTTAAGTGTATGGCAAAGGGCAAAAAATGAACATGTGATCTGATATGTGTCTTGAAGAGCAAGATTCAGTTAAATATTTATATGTTAGTTTTTAGAATAGTGCTTACTTTGGTTGAACCTTTCCCAAACAAGACACATTTTTAATTTCCCTTCTAGAAATAACTTTGGATTATATTGAGAGGAAAGAAGAAATTGCTGATTATCGGTAATTTCTCTTTTTCTCTCAATATTTTCCTAGATACATGTATATCAATAATTTTGACATTATACAAAAGCTTTCATGTTGGACTAGTCTAAACATTTGCCATTTTGGAAATGGTTGATGTGTAGATGTTTGAGAATTATTATATGTTGTTAAGACAAGACTTAGTCTTAACTAGTTAAGACAAGACTTAGTCTTAGCAATGTGATATTTTTAGATGTTTTATTAAAAAAGAATCTCACAAATTTATATAAGTTGAGAATTTCTTGTTAAGCCCAAGTATGATGAGCGACATAAAATGTGATTGTCGGTTATTGTTTTAGATTAAACTACCTTTTCCAAACCACACTTGGTTTTAAGGCACTCCACCCCTGATGAGATTCGCGCGACGTTGATTTTATTTGGGAGAAGTCGAAAAAATTCCGTGGTGGAACTTTCCACCGTGGAATGTTTACGACCGCGCCTGAATAAGTTCGGATACTTAAAAACGCCGCTCGAAAGAATCCGATGTTTTATGAATCTCAAAATGGCCAGATTACGGATATTCTGCCTTAACTCTTTCCCAAATGGCGAAAATTTAGACTTTTCCCAGAGGACGAAATAGATATAAATTCATATGAAAATTGTGTGTATTATGGCTCAGAAAATATTGAGGCAAAAGAAGAAAATGCTGATCATCAGCATTTTCTTCTTTTGCCTCAATGTTTTCCCAAGCTGTTTCAATTAGGGAAGTCAAAACCAGGTCTTGTTTGGGAAAGGGTTAAGACTGAAACAAGTACACATTTTGTACCTTTCTGACAAGAATGTAGGACGTTTTGGCCACCACTATTAGAAAAACGGACGTTTTGGCCATATTGATTTTTGTGTACAAAATACATTAATTAATCATAAAAATCAAAATTATGATTAATTAAATCATCATTAAAGTGACATTTCACGATTTTTTTACATAAATTTTACTTTTATTCCATATGAAAGAGCTTATTTTCTTATTAAAATTCTGAAAATTTCAAGCCAAAATATTGAACCGTTTACGAGAAATATATATTTTTGTGTTAAAATTAAACAAATTGTTGTGGACAACAGTTAAGATTTATATAGAATTTGTCATTTCTGTCTCAACTTTTAAGACGTATTTTTGGCTTATAAATAACAACCTAAAAAAACTGATGGCATTTCTAGGCATTAGAATAAACAATCTTTGCATCAAGACATACTTTTAAAAATGAAATAAATCTGAAATGTCACTTTAAGTAGCTTGATGATTTGATATAATGTACATAAAAATAAATTTGGCCAAAACGCCCATTTTTCTGATAGTGGTGGCCAAAACGTTCGTGGCCAAAACGTCCTGGTCAAAACGTCCGTGGCCAAACTGTCCGTGGCCAAAATGTCCGTCCACTGTCTGAAAAGTACCCATGGCTGCTTGTTTACTCACACAAATAGTTTATTTGTGAATTTGGGTAACCGTTTCTGATTCTAGTATAGTATAGTCTGTAAACATTGACCTGAACCCAACGAATATGCAATGAGTAATTGTAACATGGAACCAGCAATCATGCACTGTCAGATAGAGTCAATAGTTTCCATAAGCATTGTGACTTTGTATTCTGCACATGCTTCTTGTGTCATTAATGTCGGAGAGTGATTATTTCGCATTACATATACTCATTGCATATTCAACAGGTTCATGTCAATATTTTCTGAGTATAGCAATCTAACATGTGGAACATGCAGACAAGTTGACTCGGCCAATTTACTGTTGAACTATTTCTCTGCAAAGTTGACCCTTTCCCTAGCAGCTGAAAAATGGACTGTTGCAGTTGAAAGCTGCTGCAGATGGCAAAAAAGATAGCTGATAACAAATACATGTATGCTGCTGTGTGTTTCCTCATACATATAAATGCATGTAATTATAAGGAACAGAAAATATTGAGGCAAATGAAAAAAATGCTGATTTTCAGCATTTTCCTGTTTTGCCTCACTATTTTCTCATGCTTTATCTATAACCCTGTCCTAAACAAGCGCAGGCTTTAAATAAAGTCCCTGGTTGAAACAGTGTTTTGAGACAAAGTAAGAAAATGCTGTTTATCATCATTAATCCATTACCACTTAGTGACTCCTTTTGACTCCCCACAAGATAACAGCTTTGGAAATCATCGTGGAAAATGAAGAAATTGCTTGTGAATTCATTTTCCACAATGTTTTCTACGTAGAAAGACTAAAAATGCAAAATTTCATTCACATGAAATTGTTGTCTGCTTTTTCTTTGAATTTGGATTAGTCTAAAATTTTGTCTTTTGGTAATGGATTAAGAGTAGCAGACGGCAAAATTGGTGTTACAGTTTGTGTTGGCTTTGTACCTTATAGTGTCGAAAGTATTATGAGAAAAGGAGAAGATGCTGTATTTCAGCATATCACTGCTTTTCAACAAAAACTTTGTAACTGCAGCTTAAAACAAGCTGCAGTTATGAGGTTTTTGTTGAAAAGTGACAATATTAATTTTTGAATAAGGTAGATTTACAAACAAAAGTAGGCTCATTTTATCAATATTTAATAAATGCGAATCCATCTTAAGTTCTTAACACTTTTGAATCTAAAACATGTTTACAAAAATACACACATTTGGAGAAATATGGATAGTGCTCAATATGAGCAAATTTATGACTACTACATGTATATCATAATCTTAACGAAGATAATCATTTTTAAAACATTAACAACAACAACAACAACTAAAGAATCAATATCAATTATACAAAATACAAATACATGTTAAACATTCTACTTTCCTTTTTTCCAAAGTAATCACGGGCTTGTGGCGATAATTGGAAATGTTTGCGAAAACAAGAAAATGCTGATTACATGTAGCATTATTTTCTTCTTTTACTTCATTAGTCTTCTGCTATATTGCACACAAATCCTATCCTTGTCAACAACAATTTTGTTGTCTGCACCAGCTTTCAAATTGGAACCAGAAATAAATCCATTATGTATGAAATCACAAAAATAGCGAATTCTTTCCCAAACAAGACAAGCTTTTGATGTCACTGAAGGAATGCATCCTCAGAATCATTTAGAGCAGAAGAAAATGCTGATGATCAGCATTTTCTCATTTTCCCTCTATATTTTTCTTTGCTAGAAAGTACAAATGTCAACCTTCGTTCAAATTTAAACCATCTAGAAATTTGCTGTTTGTGAAACAGTTAAAGAAAAAAGTAAGCAAAATGCACAAATGTTAATGGCAAGAACACAATGCTGATTCTGCTACAATAGTGAAGTACTCAGCGAATTAACCACTTCCCAGACAAGACCTGACTTTGATGTCCTTACCAGAAAAAATGGGAAAACATTGAAGCAAAAAAGGAAAATACTGACAACCAGCATTTTCTCCATTTGCCTCAATATTTTCTGTGTTACATTATACACAGATCTTCTATTCTTCATCATTGACGTTTTCACATGAAGCATCTTTTAAATTTGAACAGTCCATTTTTTGTTGCCTGAGAAAGAATTAAAATTTGAAATGTCTTTGAACATGTTTTTATGAACACATTTCAAGGTATGATAATTATAATAACAGAGCTCTGGAAAAATGTCTTTATGGGATATGAGACCAACATAGATCCAGATCAGCCTGCGCATATATAAAGTCTGATCAGGATCCAGACTACTCTCATAACTTTATCAATTATCATCACCTTTAGCATGAAAGAGTAGCATAAATCCTGATCAGTTTGCATTTAGGTAGAGGTCGGTCTTGAAACATGCTGATCTCAAATGCTTTAACCCTTTCCCGAACAAGACCTGGTTTTGACGTCCCTAATAGAAGTAGCCTGGGAAAACATTGAGACAATAGAAGAAACTGCTGATAACCAGCAGTTTCTCCTTTCGCCTCAATATTTTCTGAGCCATATTTTACACAAATCTCAACACCCATGTAGTCATTTGTGGCAGTTTTTGAGATGGATCACCCTAAAATTTTGCCGTTTGGGAAAGGGTTAACCCATTACCACACAGTGACTCTTTTTAACACCCCACAAGAACATGAAGATAATGGCTTTGGAAAACATTGTTGGAAATGAAGAAATTGCTTGTCACAAGCAATTTTTGCATTTCCTACAATATTTTCTACTCAAAAAGACATAGAAATGTAAAAATTTCATTCACTTTAAATTGACGTCTGCAACATCTTTGGATTTGGACAAGTAAAAAATTTTGCCGCTTTGGGAATGGGTTAAAGACTCCTGTTCCAGATCCTAGTTCATTTCTAATATATCAGCCCAAACCAGAAGCCATCTTCAATGTCTTTCATGGTTATTTCTCTTTCCATCCCGAAATATCTGAAATACATTGTATTAAAATTATATAAAAAAGAAACTTGTACGAGCAACAAAGGTGATCCACAATTTAAAAGTAACCCCAGGGCGCTACCTACTGGAAACAAGCAATTTCCTCATTCCCTACATTTTTTTCCTACAAAAGAATGATAAATAAATTATAGTCTGTCGTTTACAAATTCTTTCAATTTAGTGAAGTCTAACATATAATTATCATAATTATGTTTAGTATGGTAGCCAACATCCATTCTCCTTGCCTTAACCCTTTACCAAACGGCACAATTTCAGACATCTCCAAATTCAAAGAGGTTGCAGACGACAGTTTTAAGTGCTTGGAATTTTATGATTTTTTTTTGTGATTTTCTGTAGAAAACATTGTGGGAAATGAAGAAATTGCTTGTCGCAAGCAATTTCTACATTTTCCACAATGTTTTCCAAAACGATTATCTTGTTGGTAGTCTAAAAGAGTCACTGTGTGATAATGGGTTAACATAGGCTTTTGTCGCCTGCAGTGCCAGTAGTATATAAATTGTAACATTTTTACCATTATAGAAATGTTTTAACCCGTTACCACACATTAACTCCTTTTGACTGCCCTAAAGAAAAAGGCTTTGGAAAACATTGTGGAAAATGAAGAAATTGCTTGTGACAAGCAATTTCTTCATTTCCCACAATATTTTCTACCCAAAAAGACCAATAAATATTGAATTTCATTCACATGAAATTGTCGTCTGCAACATCTTTGAATTTGGGCCAATCTAAAATTTTGTTGTTTGGTAATGGGATAACCTATTCCTGCACAGTGACGCATTTTGATGCCATGCAAAATAAAGGCTTTGGAAAACATGTTGGAAAATGAAGAATTTGCTTGTGAATAGCAATTTCTTCATTTCCCGCAATGCTTTCTAAACAAAAACACACACACACAATGTAAAATCCCATGCACTTGAAATTGCCCTCTTCAACATCTTGGAATTTGGAATGGTACAAGATTTTATCGTCAGGCAACATATTAATTAAAGAGACCTTCAATGGGAGAGGGATCTAGAAAGATTTTTTTGTTATACCCACCGGTGTTCGTTATCTGCCTTGTTTTACTGGTAGTGGAGCTATTTTTTTCTTGAATAATTTATTCTTAAGGTTGGGCATCCATGTTTGCCAGCACTTATAGCACAAACATCCGGTGGACAAGAGCACGAGAGTCCCGAGTAAAATGGAGATCGGAATGAGAACAGCTAAACTGAAATGAGACAAAATTAGCTCGTTGTTATACACCTACATAAAAGAAAAGTCCTATGGGGAGGTTTGTTTAGGCTGGTGTTGTTTTTAACTCACCTGGGCACGAAGTGCTCAAGGTGAGCTATTGTGGTCGCTTTTTGTCCGTCGTCTGTCCGTCCGTCCGTCCACAATTTCTTTAAACATCTTCTCCTATACCATTGGGCCAATTTTTACCAAACTTGGCAGGAATGTTCCTTGGGTGACCCTCCTCAAAACTTGTTCGCAGATTTTTGATTCATCAAAAAATGTGGGCGTGACAGGGCGGGGCTTATCAGACTTAGAGAAATCATAAGAAAATTCTTTAAAAATCAACCATTGGGCCAATTTGAACCAAACTTGGCAGGAATGTGCATTGAGTCGCTCTTCTCAAAATTTATTCACAATTGTTTACATTCGTCAAAATATGTGGCCGTGGCAGGGAGGAAGGGGCTTATCAGACTAAGAGAAATTAGAAGAAAATTCTTCAAAAATCAACCATTGGGCCCAATTGAACCAGACTTGCTAGGAATGTGCCTTGAGTCACTCTTTTCAAATTAATTCACAATTTTTTACATTTGTCAAAAATATGGCCGTGGCAGTGAGAATGAGGCTTATCAGACTTAGAGAAAATCATAAGAAATTTCTTTAAAATTCAACCATAGGGCCCAATTGAACCAGACTTTGCAGGAATGTTCCTTGAGTCACTCTTTTCAAAATTTGTTCACAAATTTTTACATTTGTCAAAAAAAATATGGCCTTGGCAGGGAGAAAGGGGCTTATCAGACTTAGAGAAATCATAAAAAATTCTTTAAAATTCAACCATAGGGCCCAATTGAACCAGACATTGCAGGGATGTTCCTTGAGTCACTCTTCTAAAAATTAAAAAATGTGGGCGTGTCAGGGAGGAAGAGGCTTATCAGAAAAGAGAAATCATAAGAAAATTCTTTAAAAATCAACCATTGTGCCAATTCGAACGAAACCTAGCTGGAAAGTTCCTTGAGTGACTCGTTTCAAAATTGTATCTTGAATTTTTTATTTCCTTAAAAAGTATTTTGGTGTGGCAGGGTTAGGGAAATTTCTTGCATTGAAAATTATACTGTACTGTGGTACTTAGTTTTCTTCTAAACTGTTTGGGCTAGAACCTTGAAATTTTGTGTAAGACCTAATTTCATGAATGGCTTCCAGAATACAAGAAATCATTACTATACATGGAAACTAAGCCCTATATTGTGGGTTCTACAGTTTACAAGGCAATTTTGATGCATTTACTTTGCGAATCATACAAGCTGAAGATAAGAGGAGATAATTGCTTTTCAAAAAGCAACATTTTGTTTCAATATTCATCAAACCCTAGGCTTTGTTGTTGGTGATCATTTCAATCATCTGCTTGAAAAGATTAATACATTCTACATTAAAATAAGGGTTTTGATATAAGTAATAAAGGAAAGGTTTTCCTATTTCTCTTATCTATTTCTGTTATCTGTTGCTCTGGCTGGTCCCATGTTTATCTTATGTAAACAATTAAGAAGGGATTAGCCTAGCTTATCAGATGGTTTGTCCTCATTTACTATATTCTTTCAAATCGCATACCAAATCTTGCTTATAATATCATAAATGATCAATTTTTAACAGATCAGTAATGCTTTGAAAATTAGCCCTATGTTGTATATTGCGAAATCATGAAATAGTTATTGAAAGAAACTCAACCATTATGCTAATTCATACCCAACTTTACAGGATCAATTGGAACAAAATTATTACTTAATTGTTTCCAATCAGAAAGTCCTTATAAGTTTCATGCCTTTGAATTTAACAAAATTGCCATCATCACTCTTGTCATCTTGATTCAGGTGAGCAATTTAGGACCATCATGGTCCTCTTGTTTCTCTGACCTATTTCAGAAACAATTGTCCCGTAGGAAGCAATATATCATATTGGGTGGGCTCAAGCCCCTGTGTCTGAATATAAGGGGAGGGGGCTAAATTAGATTTTCCCTACATTATCATTGTGAAAAAGGGAAAATTTGGCATTTTTGGCCAACTTTGGGATAGCCCCCTCCATTAAAAGGGCTCGGGGAAAACATTGATGCAAAAGAAGAGAATGTTGAAATATAAAGCATTCTCCTTTTGATTATTTTTTTCTCTGTCTGAAATATTATATAACGTACAAATCGTTCCTCTATCAACACCCTTAATTTTGCCGTTTAGAAAAGGGTTTAACAACCAAGCATTTCGTCCAAACTTCACAGGTAGTCCTAAAATTAACCCTTTCCCAAACAAGACCGGGTTTTGACATACTTCAGAGGAAAAGCTTGAGAAAATATTGAGACAAAAGAAGAAACTGCTGATAATCAATATTTTCTGTGCCATATTTCACACAAATCCTATCATTAATAACATCCATTTTGTCATTTGTGGCAGTTTTTTAATTGGATCATCCTAATTTTTTGCCGTTTGGGAAAGGGTTAAGTGCAAATAAGCATGTGCAATTTTAGTACAGATCTAGTGGTTCATCGAGTTTGACAATTGAAGAGTCATTTTCCTTTAGTTATTTTTTCCGGCCTTGTTTGCCTGTCAAGGCTACAGTGTCACTGTGGAAAGATGTTGGAAAAGGTTGAAAATGCTAATAGTCGGCATTTTCATCTTTTCCCTCGAAGTTTTCGAACAGCAGATGATTGTAAGTGCCAAACCAGGGAACGGGTGATAATATTTTGTTACATCGATGATCTTTGTAAATGCTTTGTGTAAATTGAGATTACTTGCATATATGCATTTATACAATTTATTCATCAAATTTGCATATATATACTTTTGAACGAAGTAGTTTGACAATAATTGAAATTTTCTGCATGGATAACATTATATCTAAATATTATATCCTAATTCTAAACGGGTCTTTTCTTAAGGTTTACGAACTGAGAATGAAAACACCACTTTCTAGCCATACGAAATGCATCAAATTACACACACTTGTAAATACACTTCACATAAGTTGATTCACCAGGCCGGATTTCAAGATTACGCTTCAAGAAGAAAATAATTTACAAATATTATTTTACTCTATTTTCATATGCAAGGGAGGTAATTTAGAACATTTTGGTCAAATATTTCCATAAGTATGCATTAATTCAAAATTCTAAACCATACAAAATGCTTATATTTGTATTTGGAATGGAAATGTAACACAGTTTAGGAATTACTGGCACTTTTCAAATTTCGCCTCTGGCTCTGCATTTCATTCTCAGTTCGTAAACCTTAAAACGAAGAAATACGAAACATTACAATACACTACATTTTTGTCCAAGAAAATACTATACATGTATTTATTGTATTCATAAGTCTATGAACGAACTCTTTTTTGTTGTGTATCGGTTAAAATTAATTTTAATCCATCTAAAAGGTTTTAAATCAAACAATTGACAAGTTTGAATAACTCAGGATATTGGCCCAATACCCACATTTTCCGCCGATTTAACTTACACCGAAAACGAATCAACTTTTATTTACATTCGCATGTGTATTCTTTTAGAATTAAGGTAGTCCACCCTAATGAGATTCGGCCGGCATCGGAATTATTTGGGCGAGGTCGAAAACATTCGGCGATGGAACTGTCCACCACCGACTGTTTTCGACCGAGCCCGAATAGGTTCGGATACGTAACGACGCCGCTCGTAAAAAGTCCAATGTTTTGTGAATCTCAAAATGGCCACATTATGGGTATTCTACCTTAAATAAAGCTTTGTTTAACAATAGCGGGAAAGGAGAAAAGTACAAATTTTCTATTCGTTAAAAAGGTTATCGAAAAATCATCGCGTCCTTAATAATGTCTACTCTCCAAAGCCGAGGCCTATTGATTAAACCACCATTCTATCGAAATGGAATGAAGAGATAATGTGCTCTGTTTTAAGAGGGTATTTATATGTCAACCAACTCAATTTAAAAATTATTTTTTAACCATGGTTAAACTTCAAAAATTAAGGCTAGTATCCCAATCAGAAAGCAGATGATGTATCCGATGTGGGTAAAGATACTTATGATTTGTGTACAATACAACACAGAACATATTTGAGGCAAATGGAGAATTTTTTCTTCTTTGCCGTAAAGTTTTCCATATGATCTCAGGTCTTGTAGCCGGGCGAGACTAATACTAATATTCCCACTTTTTATATTAGGTTTAAAGTGCTTAAAACAGCTTAAAATTACGCAAAATCTCAAATAGTTTAGCAAATAGGAAGTGTAAATGAATTTTCAAAGGGCAACAACATTCAGTAAACCCTTTATCGTGGGTAGCCTGCTCACTAAAATCAATCGTTTCATCAAGGCTATTCAAATGAGTAACCACATCATCATATAGGATATGGATAGACAATCACTCATTAGGAAAAAAACATTTATCCCTCTCTTATCTTCTGCCCCGATTAAGATTTGGTGAGAAAGAATATTGAAACGTTAAAGTTCTACATGTGGTAGTTTTTCTTCAAAATCAGCGTAGCCTAACTACAGCTTGTTTTAACCTGTGCTTACGAATTAAGTCTATTAAGTCTATTACACACGTGTAATAACAGATAAATTGAAATATTTGTTATATCGGGTCAATCGATTTCCCATGTACTTTATGTAAATAAATCATAAATCATAAAAGAAATTTTCACAGTTGTTCAAATATTATTTTCTGAAAAGTTGATTAAGTATGCCTTTGTTTGTTTTACCATTTATATAAAATTTTCTTGTGACTAGTCTCTCAGTACTGGACTTCCTAAAATTTTTATTTACTACTTGGTTTTGACCTATTTAGCTGAATTAGAAATAGTTTGAGAGACATTGAGAGAAAAGACGTTAACCGTTATCAATTCTAGCCACGAGGACGCTTGCAGAATAAGCACCTTTTTTCCCATTTTTTTTTTTACCAAAATCGAAAGCAGCCGGGGGCGATATCCCCTTCTGGATTCGCGCATGTCTTTCAAGTTGGGCGGATCTAGAAGGGGATCGGAGGTATCGGACTCCCTGGCATTGGCCGAAAATTGGATTTTGACTATATAAATTTAGTGTAACGTACGTTATACATGTATATTGACTACATTTTAAGCCATGATTTGGGCTTGCCCCCCCCCCCCCCCCCCCCTGGAAAAAAACTGGGCTTGCCCCCCCCCCCCCCGTAACTGTACTCGTCCTCTTAAACCCATGACTACACAGTGACTATTTTTGACTCCCCACGAGAAATTGGCTTGGCAAAACATTGTGGAAAATGAAGAAATTGCTTGTAAGAAGCAATTTCTTCATTTTCAACAATGTATTCCAAAGTCTTTATTATAGGGCGTCAAGAGGCGCCACTGTGTTGTTATGGGTAAAAGAGACATTCAATTGGAGAGAGAATGTTTTCTCAACAAAAACACCAAAAAAAAAAATGTAAAATTCTGTACACTTGGTATTGTCGTCTGCAACCTATTTGAATTTGTCGAAAATCTTGCCGTTTGGTTATGGGTTAATAAAGTTCATCTACACGCATTTTTTGGCAACACGCACTTGATAAGAGCATAGACATAGAAAAAATCCCTTATGGAATATGAACTAGACTATCATGGATCCAGACCCGTCTGCGTGCAAACGCAGGCTGATGCGCGGGTCCATATTCGTCTCAAATAGATTCTTCATGACCTGTATCAACTGTATAAACACTGGTGGTGAACTCGGCCAAAGCGAGGGACGTTTTTCGCTACAACAAGGTATAGATATTTTGCGTTTATATACCGTATGAGTTTATAGATTGTTTTCTAATGACAATGAATTTGCTCTAAAAATAGACCGGGTGTTTCGTACCAAAAGGATTCAATAAAATAGAGCAAAGTTTTATACAACTTTATTCTATGACTCTCACGTATACAATGTACATACTCTCTGTGATATTTCTAATTTGATGGCTCATGCAAAAATTCCCATGCTAATATGACCTTTAATTATTATTTGACCTTTCCATTATAAACAATGACGGTACTAAACATCTCCCCTTTTTTGAGTTAAGCAAATTAATTATTGTAAACTAATTGAAATTCCTAGCTTAATGAAAATTCTTTATTGTAAATTAACTGTTACTGCAATTTGAATACAACCTCTAATTGTCTTTAATCGTCTCTGACCAACAATTTTTCACTCTAATCTTATCTAACTTACAACCTTAAAAGTTCGACACTCTCTTTATCATTCATGCTATAAAATTATGCTTAAGGCACAAAGTCTTGGTATCTGATCGGCTTTTTGACCACTCGACCACTCCTCGTAATATATGGTTGTGGTAACGTATCGACCTGCCTCATTTGTTCTGGTAACGTAACGTTCCCTGGATGTTCACTAGTACCAATACCAGTGCCAGGCCCCGATGTTATCTTAGCCTGTGACTCAGTTTCAGACGTGTTTTGTTGTATATGACGCCTGTTTCGTCTGTACAGTCCCTTGTCAGTTTCGACTACGTACGAACGATTGTCCCAATCGACACTTTTTACTTTGCCGTCGTTTTCCCAAAGTTTTTCTTTGTCAGTTTTGAGTTTCATCCCAGATTCCTGAATTCTGCGCATAACTGCATCTAAATTTGCGTCGTGTTCCTCGCGTGATTTACCGTAAATCAATATATCATCGATTATGACTTCGACACCGCGTAATCCTTTCAGCAACTCCGACATTTTCTTTTGGAAGATCTCTGATGCTGACGTTATTCCAAAAGGTACCCTCTTGAAGAAATATCTCCCAAACGGTGTGATGAATGTGGTTAATTCACGGCTTTCCTCATGTAGCGGAATTTGATAAAATCCACTCGAAGCATCTAATTTAGAGAAAAGTGTTGATCCTTTCAACTTTGGTGAAATATCATCCAGATTTGGTAACATGTAGTTTTCTCGTTTGACTACATTGTTCAGCTTTTTCAAGTCAACACAAATTCTTACGCTATTGTTTGGTTTAACCACTGGTACCATCGCCGCACACCAGTCTGTCGGTTTGTCCACTTTTTCAATTATGTCCTCATTTTCGAGCTTCTTGAGTTCTGCTTCCACTTTCTTCATGAGCGGGAATGGAACCCTACGCGCTGTTGTGAGACAATATGGCTTTGCCCCTTCATTCAGACGAATTTTGACTGGGTCACACTTAAATAATCCAATTGATCCGAACACTTGTTTGTTCACGGACACGTTCTCAATTCTCTGAATTAATCCCATTTGTTCAGCAGTAGCACGACCTAACAAGTTATGTGTCGTAGATCCTTTGATCACGTGAATAAGAAACGAATATTTCTCCGATTTATACGACGTTTCTGCTCTGAACATCCCCTGGCAGTCTAATTTGCCGCCTGGTCCGAACAATGGTGAGACTACCGGTTCTAGTTTTGCTGGATTTCTCAAACTTCTGTACGTGCTTTGGCTAATCACCGATGTGTCAGCTCCGGAATCGATCTTAAAGGTAAGCGTTTTTCCAAGAATAGAAAGATTTACCTTCCATGCTTCCTTATTGTCGTTACACGTAGTGACTGTTCCAAGGTACAATGATTCTTTCGTATCGTCGGTCACTTCATCTAAGCGATTTTGATTTATTTTGGACCTACAGCATACCTCGAAGTGATCCATCTTTTTACATCGACGACATTCTTTACCTTTCGCGAAACATTTCCCTTTTTCATGGAATCTATTACATCGCGTGCACCTTTTATCCTGCACTTCACGATCCTGTGACTGTTGCTTTGGTTTATTCTGGAAATTGCGTTGTCGGCCTCCACCGCGCTGACTTCCCCTATGTTGTGCGTTCTGGACAGCTTCAACATGTTGGACAGTAGATTGATCCCTTATCTGCTGTTTGACTTGCTCACTTTGTCGCGCTATTTCAATAGCTTTTTCCAATGTGAGATCAGGGGTTAACTGCAGCTTTTCGGATATTTCCTTGTCAAGAATTCCGATCACAAGCCTGTCCCTTATTTGTTCACTTTTCTGATCAAAGTCACAGTGTTCCGCAATTTCGTACAAATTCCTCACGAAGTTTTCCACAGACTCTCCATTCTGCTGGATTCGTTGGTGGAATTTTGCTCTTTCGTGAATCACGTTCCTTTTTGGCACGAAATAGTCATCGTATTTTTGCATCACGACCCTAAAACTATTCTTCTGGTTATCGTCTGCAAACACGAACGACTTAAATATGTGCTCAGCCTCTTTTCCCATGGAATAGATGAGCGCGCTGACCTGCACCTCGCCTTCATCCTTGTACAGCTTCGATGCCATCCTGAACCGAGAAAATCTTTCCTTCCAGTCAGGCCATTCAGCTGGATTCGAGAATTTGAAGCACTCTGGTGGTTGAAATCTCGACATTTTCCCTTTTCTGCGTATGTCGATGTAAATCCGTTTTTATTCCAACACAAGAATAAATTCTGAGACCAGAATAATTTCTGACACCATGTTTCGTACCAAAAGGATTCAATAAAATAGAGCAATGTTTTATACAACTTTATTCTATGACTCTCACGTATACAATGTACATACTCTCTGTGATATTTCTAATTTGATGGCTCATGCAAAAATTCCCATGCTAATATGACCTTTAATTATTATTTGACCTTTCCATTATAAACAATGACGGTACTAAACACCGGGTTTACCGTTATGTATTGACAAACCGTCGGTATTGTTATAAAATCTAGTAACTACGGCTTTATCGAAGCCGTAGTTACGTGATATTAAAACATCACCGACGGA
Source organism: Fragum sueziense (assembly GCA_963680895.1). Lineage (NCBI taxonomy): Eukaryota > Metazoa > Mollusca > Bivalvia > Cardiida > Cardiidae > Fragum > Fragum sueziense. Next base: position 28,046,728 of record OY804603.1, read on the forward strand.
ATACATTGATCGTGAAAAAACCTCCCTCGCTTTGGCCGAGTTCACCACCAGCTGTAAAAGAACAACACGGATCATGTTCTGGCTGAACTTAGGCACGGGCTCATCTGGAAACATTGCGGTCTCAAATATTTCAACCCTTTCCCAAATAAGACAGTGTTTGCTGTCCCTTATAGAAAAGGCCCCGGAACATTGTGGTCTCAAATACTTCAACCCTTTCCCAAATAAGACATTGTTTGGTGTCCCTTATAGAAAAGGCTCCGGAACATTGAGACAAAATGATACAGGCCCATAGGAACAGGGGGACTAGGGGGGCTAAGCCCCCAAAGTTGGCCAAAATTGCCGATTTGTTTTAATTTCACACTGAAAATTTTGGGAAAATCCAAATTAGCCCCCCCCCCCTATTCAGTACAAGGGCTTTAGCCCCCCCCTTATGAAATTGCTTCCTACGGGCCTGTGATATGCTGATATTTGATTAGCATTATTTTCTCCTGCTATCTCAATGTTGTCAGTGCTATATTGTACAAATACACCTAATACATTCTTTCTTTATCAACATCGATTTTTAACACTGCAACATTTTTCAAAATGAAGCCATCTAAATTCTGTTTTTTGGGGAAAGTGTTGATATGATGACCTTTCCCCATATCCATGATCATATAAGTTCACAACAAGGTAATTTATAAATACATAATAAACTTTTACGAGACTGCGCTTCACAAATACCGGTATTTGAACCAATGTGTCTGAAAATTGTAACATGCCGTCGGCTTCGTTAAAAATGTCGTAAGTACAGCTTATTATAGCTGTAGTTACGACATTTTTTTAACGAAGCCGACGATGTAATCCTTTTCATGCTGCTCCAGGAATATTTCGGTGGCTTTGGCAGATATAATAGCATAAGAATAGCTTGCACATGCGTTCAGTCTGCTCTTATTCTTCCTTACTTGCTTGTTTAAGTGAGCACGATAATAACGTAAAATCCATTGCTATTCAATTCCAAGGTTAAGCTCAGGCATTCTCTTCGTGCGCAAGATTTATTTATTTATTTATTTATTTTTCAAGAGAAGTTATGACTTCTGAACCTTGAAAATATTTACCCATAAAGATCTAAATTGATTTTTGAGTATTTTTTGTTGAACTGTTTAGAATTGCGTATAATTAGGTAACAAAGAAACTAGCAATTTGCCCGTTCTTGAATTTCAAATTTAAACCAATTTTAGTAGATATCTGTGTAGATCTTTTAAATTAGTACTAGATCAAGATCTAGTAGATTGTAATGCGACGTTTATGCAATATCTATAAAATGTCATTCTCGCATGAATTGTGTTACCAGTAACGCTATATAGCACTGGGGGTGACTCGGCCGAAGCGTGGGACGTTTTTTTTCGCGATCATTGTATTCCGTCGGTGTTGTTATAAAATATCGTAAATACGGCTTCGATAAAGCCGTAGGTACGAGATCTCATAACAACACCGACGGTTTGCCAATACATATCGCTAAACCCGGTCTGTTTTTAGAACAAATTCATTGTTATTAGAAAAAAACTGTCCAATCAGATCTTTAAACTCACATTTAAACGCAAAATATCTGTACCTTGTTGTAGCGAAAAACGTCCATCGCTTTGGCCGAGTTCACCACCAGTGTATAGAAGTCCATCGGCAAGTGCGAAAATCATCGGATTCACCGTGTGCATAGTTTGCAATTTTGCTTCTGTCGAAATGTTTGTAAAAAAGTGACTTATACTCTAAGTAACTTGCTATTTTACGAAGATGAAAAAATACAAATCGTTTTTTTTTCTGAAGCCATAAAGGGCGGCAATCATATTACTTCGCTATGGTATCGTCGATGTTATTGCGAAACCTCGTAACTCCAGCTTTAGTCAAGATGGAGTTACGAGGTTTTACAATAACACCGACGATGCATTTCCCCAACTTTTATCAACAAACACGGTCATTAAGAATGCTATTTTGTAAATTTTCATTCGAAAACTTAGGACTAGACTCTCTATTATCTTTTTTTTTAAAAAAAATCATGTTAAAATAAAACAAGACCAACGTGGGTCAGGAGTCCTGTTGTTCTCTATAGACTATATATATACATGATCACCACTAATATATTCAGCTATTGTGAGAGAGCAGCAAAGGGTGCTGATCGGACTACTAGTATCCTAATATGATCTTAACCCATGATAGATCTAGACAATAAAAGCATTAAGAAACTGTATCAGTATTTTCAGATCCCAATTCAAAAATCTGCTTTCAGTACTTTCAGTACTTCGATTCGTTACCGCAGCCTCCTTTATTCGGACCATCTCGGACACATCTGTAGAATCATACCTCGGACGTAGATCATGGCTCTATTTCTTGATTTGAAATAACAGTGTTATAACTAATTAAATGAAAAAAAAATCAACACTCAATTTTCGGCTGATTCCAGGGGGGGGGGGGGGGCGGTGGGCGGACATCCCGAACTCCCAGCCCTCTCTAGATTCGCCATTGCTCATACAAAAATCCTACTTTCAAGATGCCCATTCTGTTGTCTGAAAGAGCTTCCAAATTGAATCAGGTGCCGTTTAGGAAAGGGTTAAGCCGCTGTAAAACTTGTCGTTTGGGAAATGAGCTTTAAGAACAATATTTTTAATACCAAATTGATATACCATAATGAATTATCTATCAACATAAACCTTTCGGTACTGAGATTATCATCTTCACACTGAAAATGGCATGTTTCGTACATTTTTTTTTTGGGGGGGGGGGGAAGGGGGGGGGGTACGTAAAAATGACAGTTGAACCTGGCGGCTAGGTCCTCAAAAGATCCGTGGATACTACTTTTTCGGAGGGTCAACAATGACTGAAAAGCCTATAAAGACCATAATTGGAAGTCAGTCAATGATATCCCGTCGAGATTCACAGAGGAATCATCACTAAACGGAGAGTGATTCCTCTTAAACTTCTTCTTTCCTCCGTGCGTTTCCATTGCACGTTGGATGCTTTGCTCTCATTTGGGTCAGAGCCTCGATCTGGCATAAAAAAAGTGTTACTATTTTTAGTAACAAATTGGAACTGTGTCTGGGTGTATTCGGAACACCGCGGTTTATGAATTATGGAGTGTTCGGAACAACTCGGTCAAATTTCTTTTATATTGTTTGTACAGAATTGACCGAGGGGTTCCGCACGAAGTATAGGGTAATGGCGCCTCCCATTGAGCGTCTTAAAAATCTTGCTCTAGAGAACGCTAAATATCCTAAAACATCTTAAGAAATCTCAAGATATCTCAAGAGATCTCGCTTTAAAGAACGCGCCTCTGGGTTTGTAGTCGTCTATGAAAGCAAGAATCCGGCCACTTCCGTTGAAAAAATTTGAGAAATTCCATTCAAAGCCTCTTTTACATGCTTAATTCTTTTTTCCGTTTTATTGAACATTACTATGGCTTTGTAAATGACCCTTGCTAACATTCATAGAAGTGTCCATCAAATGTCATATTTTCAATTCTGAAACTAAAATGACCACAGTCTGTATTTTTGAAATTTAATTTGATGTAGATCTAGACATTGCATAGAAAATGTTTATATAAGAAAAAAAGGTCACTGATTCTGGTCATACTTATTTCATGTGCCAATTTTAATGTAGGGCCTATCCATGGGTCAACAAAAAGCAAACTCTTTTGCTAATTTGTTGGTTTTTGAAAGGGATATTTTTAGGATTACGGGAAAGATGTATATTATTTTTAAGCCATATGTACGGCAGTTAGTGATGATATAAGGAAAAGTTCTTAGGGTCACCAAAACTGGTCAGTCAACGATACATACATGTGTACAAACTGGGGAGGCCGCCTCACACCTACCCGCTCATCTTCCTTTATATTGATGAAAAAATACTCGATTTTACCGCTTTACTTCTTAAGGTAGGCCTACGGTATTAGAATGTCTACCATTTTGTCTGGGGACCACTAAACTGGAATCAATTCACGTAGGCCTACATCCGAGGAATGATTAAAAAATCAAAAAGCCCCGAATGATCCTCCATTTACAAACATGGGTTTTTATGAAGGGCAAATTTGTGCTGGGGCCAAGTGCATTTAGATCTAGATCCGAAGAAAATGTGCACGTTTTACAGAACTTTTAATCATTTAAATATTTAAAATGAATACCCATGTCCTCCCATTCTGAGTGATACTTCAATTTCAGTATTTTTTCTTCCGAAAAACTTGTAAGCTTTGTTTACATTCAGACCCCAAATAAATCTACGTCATTTGTTACGTCATATTTATATTCTAAGAAAAGATAAGCATGTACAAGTTTATATTTGGGTAGACTGACTAGCCTATTACGGTTACAGGCATGTTTCGCAACGGGGGAAAGGGGTTTAAATGCATTTTTTTTCGGAAAGGGCGAGGAGGCTAGTCGATCGAGCTTGGTCCAAGGAAAAAAAGAAGAAGAAAAAAAATAGATTTAGATTTAGATCTAAATAGATTTCTAGATCTATAGATAATCGTTTTTTTCAAAAACCTTTTTTTTAATTGGTGGAGAGGTCTGGACCCTCTCTCTGAATCAGCACATGACATAATTATTCTTGAATCCTGGCCCTTTGCAGACTAGCCATGCGTCTGTCTGTCGTTTCAATGGAAAGAACTGATTTTTGGAATTTTGTATTTTATGGCTGTCAAGAATGCACATTATAATCCATGTGAATAAATACACGGTGGATAATCACGTGATAAAGCAATTTCAGAAAATCTTCAATTATTTTGTTAATACGAGACAGATTTGAATCCGACTTGAAGCATATAAGGTAGACATAGGCTCCGTCACGCATAAGATGGACGTGGTGGATTTTTGAAAAATCAGCTGATAAAAAAGTTATTGAACATCAACCAACATTTTGGTTGATTTTCAATAACTTTTTTATCAGTCTATTTTTCAAAAATCCACCACGTCAAGCTTATTCCTGACATTTTCCCACCTTCTCTGCTTCAAGCCGAATTCAAATTGATCAAGTATAAGCAAAACTATTGATGATTTTCGGAAATTCTGAGTCATGTGATTAACCACCGTGTAATAGATCTATAGAAATTACAAGGACTATGTGCGGATAAGATCAAAAACACAAAATTAATCAAGTCAACTATTTAAACCGAGGGGACTTTAAATAGTGTTCACTAATCTTATAAAATAATTAATCCTGAGTTTTCCTCTACTCATAAATCAGCTGCTTATTACTTTACTTATGTAGGCTACCCTTAATGAGATTCACGCGACGTTGGAATTCTTAATGTGACGTCGTAAACATTTGGCGGCGGAACGGTCCACCACCGAATGAAAATACGACGTTGCCCTAATATGTTAGGATACGTAAGATATATACGTAATGTGTTTGTGTGTTTATGTATGTTTAAATGTTTTGGCTTTAATTAACCCATGAATGGGTATAACTGAGCAGTATCAAATATTCTTATTCTTATTTGTAAAGAATATTAACGGCGTCGCACGAATGAATTCGACGTCGCGTGAATCTCATTAGCGCGGACTTCACCAAAACAGTCACATACATAGATGTAGATCGAGCCTATATAGCCTATCAGACTTGGAAGATGCAGACACAAAGGAATGGCAATGAATTTTGTTCTAAATATTGACTGGGTTTGACGTTGTGTTTTGATAAACCGTCGGTGCTGTTACAATATCTCGTAACTACGGCTTGAATCAAGCCGTAGTTACAAGATTTTATAACAACACGTACGAAATACTGTTGTTTGTCCGAAATTACGTCACGAATATCTGGATAAAAATCGTTCCCTATTCCAGATTACAATATAGGCCTATTATGCATTTCAGAGTCCTGTTTATTTATAGGCTAAATCAAATTATGCAGTAGCCTAGGCCTTGGCTATAGGTCTACGCGCAGTCTGATCAGGACTCATATTGTTCTGGTTGAGATCCTTCACAGCATGTCGCTACTGTAAGACAGCATGAACGAACCTGATCAGACTGCGCCTTTACCAAGACTGATCTGAATTCCTGTAGGCCCTATCTCTTAAATAAGATAATGGTGCCTTTTCCAGATCACGACTCATTATCAAATGTCAGAAAGGTGTATCGTCAACATGAAGAATCATTGACTAAATTCGTCCAAATGATACATTTTTCATCTTAACGAACATAGATCTATATCGATGCTTTTCAACAAAAACCTCGTAACTGCAGCTTGTTTTAAGCTGCAGTTACGAGAGTTTTGTTGAAAAGCGACGATATCCTATCGTGAATCATTCCCTTTGTGACAAAAGTTTTAGACTCGTCCACGTTGGAAGCTTCCACAGACGAATACCGTAACATTAAATAGCTGAATAGTCTAATTATCATTAAGAAATAGACATAGGCCTATCTGTGCGGTAGGTATATAACGCATACAAAAAAAGGAAAATGACTTATTTGCAGGAATCATAATTTGCACTAAAATTGGGAAAGGCGATTGAAAATATCTGCGGTCAGAAAGGATCTTTGGGTCAACAAATCGCTTGTTTTTGAATACCCCGGGATCATCAATATAGATCATTTAACCTTTAGAAATAAGTTTACTTTTAAAATTATTGACCCAGGACTTATTTCACACAATGAAGATATTTTATTCAGCCTTTTCATAGCGGAAAAATAGGACGAATTCTAAAACTCACACAGACAAGATACGATATAATAGTATTATACTCGTATAATAGACATGTGCAAGGTAAGAGCGAAAACCGAGACGAAGTACGAAACCGGTTAAACTGTGGGGGACATATCAAAACACGCGAAAGGTGAAATCGTTTGCAATGCCGTAACTAAATTTTAATTCAACTTGAGTTACGATATTTTCAACGTGGTCAGCGGAATACTGCCTATAAGGCCAATTGAAGGTTATTCTTATGGTTTAAATATATTTTGTATATTTGAGAAATAGTGGTAAACGATTGAATGTGGTTCAAGGGTATTTTCAACTACTCTGGTCATATCGCGGCGACTGGAACACATAACCATTGATTTCTAGATTTTCTCTTGACAGTATTACCACAATTACCGATCGGTGCTTACAGCTACTCTCTCACATGGTGAAACAAAATGTCAAAAAGGGTATTGGATTGGCCGAACCGAGATTCGCAACAACGACCCTGGATCGATAGGATCTGGCGCAACAAAACAACTGAGCTATCTGGGCTCGGTCTTTTTTCAAACGAAAAAGTTAAGACACGTCCAATATCATGTAGTGGCAGACTAAATAATAGTAGTTATTGAAAACAGAAAATGTTATTGTAACGACGTAGAAAATGTTCACGGAAGCAAGAAAATATTTATGCTTTTTCTCTCGATGTTTTCTGAAACATTCTCTATCGGTGACATCTAGACATGACATTGTGTTTGAAATTTTTAAAGATCCAATGTCCTTCCCAGGCCCAAATTCCTGTTTAAAAATCAATTACAAAGGGTTTCTTTAGACTTTTAGCCTTATCTTGGAATGTGTATAGACATCAGATCACATGAACTATGATTCAACTTAAAATGCCAAGAAATCGATAATCGTGTTACGATCTAAAATAAGATCAAATATATAATTACGTTCACAAATATTTACAAACCGATTTCATATGGGTTCTATATCGTCGTATTCTAAGCTGTTACATGTCAGTCGAAGTCGAAATTTGGCACACAGAAAAATAAAGGACCATCTTTTTAATTATGTATAGTTATTTTTAAAGACAATCACCAGCAAAATTGGCGAGAATGCATCTTTAATGCCTTTTCCGAGCTGAATCTTATAACATCAGTAACACGATGGGTACCCCACGTGACTTTTGGGAAGCGTTCACACAAAAAAACTTCAAGGATGTTTTTTTTTAATTACTTGAGCGTATTCTCTACGGATTTTGACGAGATAAAATGTACCATGTTTAGAAATTCATTCCAAATTCCAACGCACTCTGCACCGTATCACATTTTTTCTTCAAACATTCAAAATTAATCTTTTTGCATGAATGTTTGAAAAAACCATGGAATTCCTTTCTCGACCCCCTTTATATGTAAATATATGCAAACCGTTCTGATCTATCGATATAACATTTATCTAGTGCCTATATGATATGTATGATTCTAAATTTAGAACATCGGTAGTAAGGGTGCGTTCCATTGGCTGTTCCGAGTGTGCCGAACAGTCCGGTACTCAATGGAATGACACAGAACAGTGTTCGGAACATGTTCTGCTTGTTCCCGGAGAGTAGGTGGTGCAAGCAGAACAGTTACGTCACAAGCGTGGCAACCTTCGATTAAAACTGTGGTGGAATGAAATTAATTAATATTTCTAATAAACTGAATAACAGAAATCAAATTATTTCAGCAAATATAGATGAATTAAACATTTTAAAACAAAATATGACCAATACACAACACCCAGCGGGCGACCAAAGTCTATTTTTAGACCCAGCGGATGACCGAAATCTATTTTAGACTGGCCATACTCCCTATACCTTTTCTGTTCCGAAAGCATTCCATTCGGCATGACTTGCATAGAACAGTTCCGAACAGCCGAATGGAACGCACACAAAGTGTAAGTACGGCGCACGTGGTACACGGTCAATGCAAACTGTCAACCTTTTCAATATCTATTATATGTGACCTTGTGAAACAGGAAACTATTCGCTAGAACATATTCAAATTTAAAACAAACAAACAAAAAATGATAGATTTGATATCGCTGTTTTTCGGATTAAGTCAACAAACTGTTTCAGTTGAATGAATTAGATTTCTGCACGATATCAATTCAGTCGTTATCATCAGAGCCTGTATATATTTATTGATCATGGGTTCAGCTACTGATATGGCCAATATGCTTACTAATATATAATTGTTTACAAACCACATTAATGAATTATACAGCTGGTGGCTCGGATTGATATGAATATAGGGGTTTGTAAAGGTGCAGGATGTACGAGAACCACGCGTCCATCCTTTTCCCCTCCTTTTCCAAGGACAGCTATAATCTAGTGCATGATGTGTTATCAACTAAAATTCAACAAAATTTTCACCAATATGTTCTATCCGTGTACATGTTTGATGACGACACTTTATAAATTTGTCTCCGTGTTAGCATGTTTAGATTGGGTCACCTTTATAATATACTGACGTCAAATAAAAACGCCTCAGCCCTAATAAATGTCCGATTATTCAGTAAATCGGATTTGAAATTACAAATACTGATTTCCATCTGTAAATTTGATTATCTGTTGTTGAAAAATGATGATAAAGAAATTATCAAATTGTTAAAGTTTACAAAAACGGCACATTTAAACAGAGCGGTATCAGATTTTCCATTTGAAAAGCAGTAGCGCGTGGTTCGAACTTTACTTGCGACGACAAAAGATACCGTAAAACGTCTTATTTGGTGACCACAGTTAGCGAATACTAAATCCGACGTCGATTTCAACGTCTCAAGCCTGAAACACGTATGACGTTAACGTAAGACGGTTTCTTGCATAACAGGCGTTACATGGGGTCTATCTGGCTTTGGCCAATTGGCAAATGTTTCTGTAACTCTTACTCGTCGACCAAGATGCCTATTCGTGTAGTGCTAGACGTCAAAACGTCAGGCGGCTTGTTCTTGATTTTTCCCGTATTCGAAAATGGCTAATCTTCGAGCTCGATTTTCCAAGCAGTGTGTCTATTTTAAATGTTACTTGCAACAACAACAGTTGCCAGAAAAACACTTATTTGGCCACCTCATTTACCGACTATTCGACAGAACGTCGATCAAAACGTCAAAAACCGGAAACGTACATGACGTTAACGTGGAGAATTATCGTGCTTTACAGGCGTTAAGTGAGGTCTAGTTGAGCGTGGCCGATCAATAAACGTTCGCAGAATTCTAACGCGTCGATCAAGACACCGAATCGAGAAACACAATGTGTTAAACTGTCTCGCGACTTGTTTATGCATTCGTAGCATTCAAAAATGGCTATATTCCGAGCTCCTTTTTTAGAATTTTGTCTTGGAATCCTACAATTCGGATGTTTCACAAGAAAATCTTTAAATTCGTTGTTGCCTATCCACTAACACATGTTACTGTGTAAAATGTGACAAATTTCATCACGTGATGTACATACACGAAGCGCACGTAGAAAACGTGACCAGTCACCGGAATTGGGCATGTTCATGGATAGAAACGGCATATTTTTCATTTGCCGTAATTGTCGGTCAAAATGATAAAATACAGTATAAATTTCAACAACATTGTAATAGGCATAAGGAAAATAACGACAGATTTCATTGGAGCGTTTTTAATTGACGTCAGTATATGTTCTTGTTTAGTACTTGACCAAATTGAGTTCGGGTTGAAGCAGAAAATGTGGATACACGTCAGGCATGGCTACATGTGGTTGATCTTAAAAAAATATTTTTTTTTTTGTTATCAGCTTACTTTTAAAGAGTCCTTTGCATTCAGCAAATCCGCGGCATTTCTCCGCCTTCTCTATTTCATTTGTTTTCAAATCGGTCATATATGAAAGGAAGAAAAGAATTATACGAAGGCATCGAATTGTTTTGTTTCGTGATTCCCCAACGTCATAAATCTATACATGGTTTATTTCGACAAAAAAAATAATTTTGACATATCGATATTATCATTGTTCAATCGCTATTACTTCCGAAAACCATAGTGGGTATTTCAATCCACCTAATTGTGATAAAAGATATCCCTGTCATCCCTGAACCCTATATTAAAATGTGCTTGGCCTTAAAATGAATCGATGACACATATAGTCCTGGCCATGTCACGCCAAAATATGCACAGTAAAAACTGGAGAAGTACAAATACACCCAAATACACTTCCAATTTGTTACTAAAAATAGTAACACTTTTTGATGCCAGATCGAGGCTCTGACCCAAATGTGAGTAAAGCATCCAACGTACAATGGAAATGAACGGAGGAAAGAAGAAGTTTAAGAGGAATCACACACCGTTTAGTAATGATTCCTCTGTGAATCTCGACGGGATATCATTGACTGACTTCCATTTATGGCCTTTATCGGCTTTTAAGTCATTTTGACCCTCCGAAAAAGTAGTATCCTCGGATCTTTTGAGGACCTAGCCGCAAGGTTAAACTGTCATATTCACGTAAACCCCCATTCCACAACAACAAAAAAAGTACGAAACATGCCATTTTCAGTGTGAAGATGATTATGTCAGTACCGAAAGGTTTATGAAGAAAGATAATTCATTATGGTAGATCAATTTGATAATAAAAACATAGCTGTTAAAGCCCATTTCCCAAACGACAAATTATTTAGACTTTTCAAGTTTGACAGCGGCTTAACCCTTTCCTAAACGGCACCTGATTCAATTTGGAAGCTCTTGCAGATAACAGAATGGGTATCATGAAAGTAGGTTTTTTTAAGTGCAAGGGCGGATCTAGAGTGGGGGGGGGGGGTCGGGATGTCCGCACCCCCCCCATGGAATCAGCCATAAATTGAATGTTGACTATAATTATTTAAAGCGTCAATATAGGCCTAACGTTATATATAATTTAACACATTTAAGTCATCATTTGGGCGTGGACCCCTCCCCCCCCCCCCTGGCAATTGGGCTTGGACCCCCATGAAAAATATAGTAATATAGTAACGAAAACCTTGAGTCAAAAGGAGAAAATGCTGATTAAAAGTATTTCATTATTTTGCCCCTTGAAAGGATTTTTGAAACAATCTCTGTAAGACAGTCAAAGACGGATCTAAAAGGGGGTCGGGGGTCCGGACCCCGCCTTGAATATGTCGAAAATCGAATTTTGACTACACAGCGTTAGTATGGTATCTAACATTACAAAATTCACAAATTTAAAGCCATCTTTTGGGCTAGACCTCACCCCCCACCCCTTGAAAAAAAAATCCTGGATCCGCCCTTGACAGTCAAAACATTAACATTTCTTGTTTGATAAAAGTTTAAAACATTTTTCTTTTCATTTCTTTTTTAATTTGGCGCCTCTCAACAATATTTCAGCAATAAGTTAATTTATAATTGTCCACGCTCCGCGGCTGGGAATCCATCATGTGACCTGTCCATTATTGGCTCTAATCTAGAGCACAAACACATGCAAAATATTACCGCTCACACTTGGACAGTAGTAAGGAGCTCACTAGCTCCTGCAAAATTCTTTTTATATGGTTTTCAAAAGCAGTAGCTCATCCTGAACTTGCATGGTGGTAATGGGCGATGGAGACAGGGTACGAATGATTACAAGCCAAAAAATCGCTTTTTTTCAATCAAAGTTGCAAAAATATTCCTGTAACTGAAAACTCTAATAATTAACGCAAATGACTGTATAAAATATTCTTAATACTTAGGCAGAATAAATGAAAAATGCTCGCGCGAAAATAACGACTCGCACAATGAATTATATAGTAAAAAGACCACGTGACCTTTTGTTTGCTCACTTCACGCGCAGGTCACGATTAAAAATTTGGAAGTGTATTTGGGTGTATTCGGTAAGAATTATTTTTATCCATTTCAAAGCATTTTTATGTGATTTCGATGCAATATACCTTTTTCGCAACGTTACTACGGCGCATTTTGTCTCTTATTTTATTTTATTTTATTGAAAGGGGGTGGAATGATGCCTTTTCAATGTTCTTTGCAATATACTATCAATGCGTTTCTGTTGACGAGAATAAATGTACTCTACATTGTCATTAACAGACTACCTTAACTTAATAGGAAATGCTGGGTATAAATAATTTGTACATATAAACCACGTTAGTGAATTGTGTGACAAAATACTTGCTTTGGTTATAAGATACAGTTTGGATCAAATGACGGACGTTCTGGCTGACGAGAACATGGAAAATAAACAGACATACATTTTCAGATAATCATCAGCTATATTTACCTTTACAGTGACATAAAAGTGTTGTTTTCTCTCTTTATTCAACCCAATCGTTATTTCTGGTTTCGGGTGTTTTGACACGACCCCTTTTATTCCGTTTTCCGTTTTCGTTTTTCGGGTTTCGTTCTACCTTGCACATGTCTAATAGAAGTCATTTAAAGGTATTTATGTCCAATATATAGCACAGGAAATGTCGAGGAAAAAAGTCATTGAATACTGGTTAACTATATAGGCCTATCAGCATTTTCATTTTTAGCCCCAATGTTTCCCAATATCATTTTTAAAACCAAGTCTTTTTGGAGGAAAGAGTTGGTGAAAATATGGCTATATAGATGATGTATAGGCCTAATGGAAATCTATTGACGAATGATTTAACCATTGTCCAAGCAATGACTTCTGTTGATGTTTCTTAAAAGCGGATTTAAAAAAAAACGTATAGAGAAAAGACGAAAATGCTGAAAATCATCAGAGGTCCCCGATTTACAGGCAAATTGATACAGCTCATTTACGCTACTTTTCAACGAGAACCTCGTAACTGCAGCTTAAAACAAGCTGCAGTTACGAGTGTTTCGTTGAAATGCGACGTTTTATTAAATACTGAATAGCACTTGCCAACATTCTAGCTCTCGACAACATTCGTAAATTCGTTTTTTAAAAGCGTATACATAAATAGGAATTAATTTATAGGCCTACCATCATAGTCAATTTGTTTAAGCCTATCTTGGGAACTTTCGTCGAAAATTTCTGTTTTAAATCATTTTTACACATTAAAACAAAACAAAACAAAAAAACAAAACAAAACAAAACAAAAAAAAAAAAAAAAAAAAAAAAAAAAACACACACACACACACAAGATGGAAATATTAAAGAGATTACTCATTTGTTAATGGGTAGGCCTAACACGTTTTCTAGGGTCGACGAGTTTAATTTGCAGTTTAGAACTGAGACCCCGTCATTGGAATTTGAAAGTGTTGAATAGGACCTTAAAATTCCTAGAACTTAGTCAATTTATTTAAGTTGAGATTTCTACAAAAAAGAGACAAAAACTTACTTTAAATCCATTGGATCTTACAATTACATTCCTCATTTTTCTAAAACATGTAAAATCCTCATTCTTAACCTGGACCTATGACTAGCTAACTATTTCCAATATTATTTTATGCCGTTTAGTACATTTATAAAACCTTGCCGTATTAGCAATATAACTATTGGTATATTATTGCGTGTCGCGGCAAAAGGGGCTTATCGAGTCTCAGAAACTGTTAAACGGGAGATTGAAGCCAACTTCTGGCTGATATTTATCAAATTTCTACATAAAGTAGTAATGAGAATAATACCATCGCTTTTTAACAAAACCTCGTAACTGCAGCATCGAACAAGCTGCGGTTACAAGGTTTTTGTTGAAAAGTGTCGATATCGCGGCGGCTTGAGCAACTAATTGTGGAGAAGAAGGAGGAGGGGGAGGAGGAGGTGAAGAAGAAGAAGAAGAAGAAGAAGAAGAAGAAGAAGAAGAAGAAGGAGGAGGAGGAGGAGGAGGAGGAGGAGGAGGAGGAGGAGGAGGAGGAGGAGGAGGAGGAGGAGGAGGAGGAGGAGGAGGAGGAGGAGGAGGAGGAGGGGGAGGAGGAGGTGAAGAAGAAGAAGAAGAAGAAGAAGAAGAAGAAGAAGAAGAAGAAGAAGGAGGAGGAGGAGGAGGAGGAGGAGGAGGAGGAGGAGGAGGAGGAGGAGGAGGAGGAGGAGGAGGAGGAGGAGGAGGAGGAGGAGGAGGAGGAGGAGGAGGAGGAGGAGGAGGAGGTTGAAAAATTATATATTATATTAATACAATGTAGTTGTAGCCTTCATATATTTTGCATGCCGTTCTATTCAGTATATTTCTATATGAAATAATAACAGAGAATAATATTATTAGTTTTTGCTACTTAAAGCTACTATTTCCCAGATTTGGACCCAAAAATTGTCAAATACAAACGAAATGTGCACTTTTTAAGCTTTATATGACCTGATTAAATGATTACGACAAACTAGTGAAGCAACGACTCATTTTTTCGCAATTTGATACCAAATTCATGAAGCGATATCGAAAGTAGGTCAAAACAGTAGGACATGCGACTTTCTTAAATGACGTCACAACATACATGATGACGTCATATTGAAATTCAAGTATGAATCTCGTTTGAATCATGGTCCGCGCTGTATGCGCATGTGCAACAATTTCAAAATAATTCTAACCCCATCAGTGATGGGGTTGAATTTAGGTTTGGATTCTCCCTAAATTCAGCTATCTGTCTTGTAATTTCGGCTCATTCTCTGTCTGAATCGCATATTATTAACCATCCCGAGGTTGTCAACACAAAAGTTTTGCATATTTTATCAAAAAATTTCATTTTTTGCAATTAGACCATCTGTTACCGTCGCCCTTTAAACGAGCACAACCCGCCCTTGCACTGTATTTAGGACGGGTTCAAAACATTTCGGGGCATATATCATTTGGGGTGTTATGGTAAGTTATAGGCTATATGCATTATTCATCAGTATTTCTACATCTAGAGACAGGTCAAGATATTTTGACACATGTTTACAAAATCTACTCGTGTAAAAAACAAAATATCAGACCCCAAACAAAGTTGTTCTGTAATTTTACATGTGATGGTTCAAATATTGCAGGTGTCTTACACCTGCAAGATTCGAACCATCACATGCAAAATTGTACTAAAAATCAAGGGCGTTTTCCCTTGCTTATACCTCACGATAAATGACCTGGCAGAGCAGTCCATGCTAATCGAATGAGATACGCTCGTACTCTGCCAGGTCATTTATCGTGAGGTATACATAAGTAAAAATTGTAAACACGTGCCATAATATTTTACTGGACTATAAATTACATTACAATCCATCGGATGGGACGAGACGTATGTCATGGCCTATCATATTGTTTGTTGTGTAATTTGAAAGATATACCGTGAATTATATCGTTTTCCGCAAAAATCTCGTAACGAGGTTTTTGAAGAAAAGCAGCGATATATTGGTTGTTGAATACCTCTCCTAGTAACAGAAATAGTATTAAAGTAGCCCACTCCTTATGAGATTCACGCCACGTCGGAATGATCCGGGCGACGTCGTAAACATTCGGTGGTGGAATGTCTTGGCGAGAAGGAAAAACGTGTGAAAACGAGTATTTTTTTACATTTGGTCTTTATGATTTCTACCTATTGAAAAAAAGTTTATTTCATATTTAGGCTACAACGAAATAAATTTGTTTTATTGTTACCAATTTCAACACGGTGGATAATCACGTGATATAATATTTTCAGAAAATCTTCAATAATTTTGTAAATACTGGATCGATTTGAATTCGGTTTAAAGCAGAGAATATGGACAGACGTCACGCATTACATAGAGGTGGTTGATTTTTGAAAAAATCAGCTGATAAAAAAGTTATTGAAGATAAACCAAAGTTTTGGTTTATCTTCAATAACTTCAATAACTTTTTTATCAGTTGGTTTTTCCAAAATCCAACACGTCCAGCTTATTTTTGGCATTTTCCCACATTCTCTGCTTTAAACCGAATTCAAATTAGTCAAGTATTAAAAATATATTGAAGACTATCGGAAATTCTGAGTCACGTGATTATACACCGTGTTTACAGTGACATTTCACGATTATTTTTACATAAATTTTACTTTTATTCTATCTGAAAGAGCATGTTTTCTTATGGAAATTCTGAAAATTTCAAGCCAAAATATTGAACCGTTTACAAGAAATATATATTTTTGTGCTAAAATTAAACAAATTGTTGTGGACAACAGTTCGGATTTATATAGAATTTGTCGTTTCTGTCTTAACTTTGAAGGCATATTTTTCGCTTATAGATAAAAACTTAAAAAAAACTGATAGCGTTTCTACGCATTAGAATAACCAATCTTTGCATCAAGACATACTTTTACTCTAAAATGAAATAAATGTGAAATGTCACTTTACTTTAAGGCAGATTTACAAACTCATCGTTTATATAAAGGTAATGTAATGATTGATAGATCATGATTATAAAATTGATTAGGGTGGTTCTGTGAAGTTCGACCTATCTAAAAGTTAACCGTTTCCCAAACAAGCCCTGATTTTTACGTCTCTGATTAAGGAAGCTTTGAGAGGAATAAAGAGAATTCTGATTTTCAGAATCTTATTCTAATAATATGAATTTCTCCTTTTCTCTTCCCTTTCCATACTATGTAATGTAAAAATACAAATGACAAAATGCATACAATGACTGAAACCTTTTTTGTATGCAATCATTTTAAATTGAACATATTCAAATTTTTGCTGTTTATGGAAAGGGTTAACCCTTTCCCAAACAAAATTTTATACTATCCCGTATACATATGACTGCAGACAACAGAACGGGTGTTGATAAGTTATATTAGTAAATCTTGGGAAGGGTCTACAATATAGCAAAATATAAAACATGTAGCTGATCCAGATCGTCATTATTTTCTTCTTTTACCTCGATGTTTTCCAAAGCATTTTCTATTTGGGACGTCAAAAGGGGTCATTTGTTCGGAAAGGCGTTAATTAGATAGTCAAATAGCACTCTATTGTCAAGGGCGACTACTATATGTTTTGGTTTGAACTAGGCTTTTATTTACATAATAATTGTGTTTTATGATCAAGTATTCATTTGATCTGAGTAAAAAAGGTCTCTAAATTGATATTTCATACACGTCACCTACATCGTCCCGAAAAGGGACCGATTCTAACCCTTTCCCGAACGACACTATTTGGACCAGTCAAAATTCAAAAGCGTTGCAGACGTTAAAATCAATCTGACCATAATATCAAAATCTCTATGAAAGTATTGTAAATAATTAAGAAAATGGTGAATATACTGACAAACATCAATTTTTTTTCATTTTCTTCAATATTTACCCAATTTTTAACACTGATTTGCGGCGTCAAAAGACGTCATCGCGTAGTAAGGGGTTAAGCCTAAGGTAGTCTATCCCTAATGAGATTCTCACGACGTCGGAAGTATTCGGAATTTTTTGTGCGACGTCGAAAATATTCGGCGCCGAATGTTTACGACCGCGCCCGAATAGGATCGGATACGTAACGATGACGCTCGAAAAAAAAAAAAAAAAAAAAAAAAAAAAACCCGATGTTTTATGAATCTCATAATAGCAACATTACGGGTATTCTACTTTAACTAAAAAATATTGCTGCATGCTTGACAGACTGAACTTTCTGCCAAGGCTAACCAGTTTGCTATTTTGAACAACGACAAAAACAACAACCAATAAAAAATAGACTAGATCTAGATCTAGATTCTATTTCGGTGTGAAAAGCTGGCATAGAAGATAAAACGGTTGTTCGTATGTAAAATATTCGTGTAAAATATGACAATAAAGCATTGAGGCTAAATGACAAAATGGTAATACCATTTTCTTTATTGAGGAAGTCAAAACTTGTTTTGAAAAGAGATCAATAATCGATGGTTATTCTGCTATACTGGTCTATATTTTGATTCTGATCTCATCGGTCTTTTTTCCGATTGCTCTCTAGCGGAATTCCCAATTTCTTACGGCGGTAACGCCTATATGTAAACTGAATGCCAATTAGGGACGTTTGTTATTTTCAATATACATGTTAATTGTAACCTTTTCATTCCAAGAGCCCTTTCTATCAATTTCTGATTTAAAGATTTCGCACAAAACGGGCGAAGACTTGTTTTATGCGGACAATTCTATGGTCCCACTGCCGATAGATCTACTCGATTAACTCGGTCGCTTTAATTCACAGACTAAACTCGACCAAATGACTTCTGGATCTATAGTCGATCAACCGCAATTTATCAGACCGATCATGATCGATCTCCAGACACGATTCATTCTCTACACGATCAATACACGATGGCTTCCTGATCAATTTTTCACTTGATCACACAATATTATTTTGACACGTTAGCAAGGTCTTTATGATGTTTTAGGTCTATATGTTTTTAGACCAGCTTGTACCTAGGTGGGGCTCTTACTGACAAAAATGTCACCCATCAATGGTTTGATATCGGGAACCTATGTGGGGGAGCAGCTGGAGGCCCGTTAAGGGTGTTGTGGTAGTAGCCTACTGGTGTTAGAAACGACAGGAATTCATAGTTAGGTGCTCCAGCCGCCGCGATATGACCTTAGTAGTTGAAAACGGCGTAAAACCCCTATAAACTCAAACTCTTTATGACGTTTTAGGTCAATACGCTTTTAGACCAGCTTGTATCTAGTCCGGGTTTTACCTGCGTAGACTCTACTTTTAAAATCTCTAGTTCCCGGTTTATTACTTTTTTTCTTTTTAGTCCACAAAAATCAGGTTAATGCTGGTCCACGTCAAACTGTCCTGTTTGGATCTCTTGGAATACAACGTTCATGTTTTTTAGCACTTTTGCTTTTGGTATTCGATCCGGTATAAATATTTAGTTTTGAACATTGTTTTGTCAATAAATCAGCCATTGGATGTTAAGGGAGAAAACTCTATTTTCTTAATTAAATGCAGTACTTATTATTTCCCTTGATACCGTAAATTTCATGTAGTGCCTATCGATTTTTACAAAAAGTTTCGTCGGTTGTATTACTTATCCCGAACAAGCCAATTTCTTGGCTGGTCTAAATTAAAAGGGCTTGCTAAAGACATAATTTACGTTACCAAAGTGCAACATGTGAATGTTAACCATTCCAAACGGCAAAATTTTAGAATAGTCCAAATTTAAAAAGATGATGCTGTCGACAATTCCAGTGAATGAGTGAATGAATTTTTACATTTCTTGGTCTTTTTATATAGAAAACATTGTGGGAAATGAAGAAATTGCTCGTCACAAGCAATTTCTTCATTTTCCACAATGTTTTCCGTAGACATCATCTTGTGGGAAGTCATCTTGTGGGAAGTCAAAAAGAGTCACTGTGTGGTGTAGGCAGCCGGCGGTTTTAAATTGTCAGGATGCGGTTACCTACAGTGGCTACTCTCAGCTTTTGGAACTCTACCGAGCCATGATAGCCGATAAAGTTCCGTAAGCTGATCCGGATCGAGATCGGCCTCGTCCTGATTTCTGCTACACGCAATCTTTTGTAATAAGCTTTGGAAATCAACTACCAATGATAGTCGGTTTCACTAGCTGATCTAGACCGAGATCGGCTCGTCCAGATTTCTGCAGCACGCAATCTCGTTGATCGGAACTAAATGATGCTTTGCAATTTAACTTAAAAACGGGCCTCTGATTTTGACCAGGACAAAGGGGCAACTGCACATGTCACAGAAAAATGGGTTTTGGCCTAAATCGACAAGAGAAATCGGATAAACAACCAATATCCCTAGTCAAACGGGTCTATCAAAGCATCAATAGTCCGTCATAGTGAAGAGGGCCTGTTGGTTTTGACTGACTTCAAAATGTGGGGTGATTGCAAGTATCACAGAAAGGGGGACTTCTGGCTAACAGTTGACAAAGCAAATTGGAAAGACTACCAATTTCCTTTGTCAGTGTGTTTCCAGTCAAAACTTAAAAGCAGGTCATTGTAAAAAGGGGCTCCTGGTTTTGACTTACTACAAAGTAAAGGAAGGCAAATGTAATGCCAAAATGACATGGATTTATTAAACACAGAAAACAGACAAGTCAATTCATGAATACAAATTACACCAAATTCAACAAACTCCCAAAGTACTCACTTTACTTATTCTTTAGCTTTAGCTAATTTCCAAAGACAAACATTATTTCAAAAGGACACTCAAAGTCATGCAAATGACAATCAAAGTCATGCAAATGACAATGTTCTGGAGGACGGGACAAAAAGGGCCAAATGGGGAAAGGGTCTGGTGATTCTTCAAATCAAAACAAGGGACAACTGGCCAAAATGGACTAGGACTGTCGTATCCTCTAGAGCTCAGTTATGTAGAAATAACCAAGGGAGAGGAGACGACCGGAGATGTGTTGAAATTCTCTTTCTGAAAAGGGCTAAGACCAAAATAAAGAAATATTAGATCTATGGGGAAAGGGGGTGATCAGCAGCTCGTTGGAGTGACGGGAACGCCAGAGAGTAAAATAAAGTTCCAAAAATATTATCAGTCTTACTTTTGTTTTGTTTAATCCAAAATAAATCCAAATCCTAATTTAATCCAATTTCACATAGCCTCCTGTGTCAATCCCGTCCAAGCCGCTGATAAGCGGGCTATGGGACGCGCTCGAGTATTAATAGTTCTGAGCATCTGCTCGTGCCGAATTGACCAATCAGAATTGAACGGCGATTCTGAGTAATCAGGTTCCGACGACTCAAAAATTCTGAGACAAGATTCATTCTGATTTACACAAATGATAGAATCTGGGGAATAGAATAGCAATTCTCAATTCCCGAGTTTCTAAAGTTTGTTTTCGAGTACAAAACATAATAGGAAAAGGAGATTAATATATATGCTGAAAACAACAATCAAACGCGGCGGAAAGCATCGTTTTCCATCCGCGAAAAGACCCAAGAAGTAGTCCCAAATATTATCACAAAATACATATAACATACAGACAATTAAAATTAAAACATAGATGACAAATATTATTTGATCCAAATTCTATCCAAACGGTCCATTAGAAATGGGATTTGAAGCGATAAAATTTTTCTACACCGCGATCACTCGAGTACCTACGGCGCGCTTAGCGACGAACGTAAACAAAGTGACCACCCTATGGATAATTCAAATAATGAATAGAACCTCAATAAATACAATTAAAGACCCAGCCCAGAATGAAATAGACATATTTATCTAGCATTTTCTGTCCAAATACAGGGGCGTAACCAGGAAATTTTAAATTATACGCACGCCGAAGGCGTGCAAGAACGTCTACAGCGTTCTCGAGCGCCGTAGGCGCGAGTGGGGGGGAGAGCACGAGTGGGGGTTCGGGGGCCTCCCCCGAGAAAATTTTGATATTCAGGATGGCAGCAGAACGATTCTGAACCTTCTTTCAGACAGAATTTGAGCTTCATTCGAAGTCATTTTGGCAAAAGCTGCTCACGATTTTTTTACATTACGCACGTGCGTAGTGTGCGTAATGGGCGTTACGCCCTTGAAATATATGCAAGAAACATTGAACTCGGCCCCAAAACAGAGGACCAAAATGACAACAACAATCTCGAAAAATTCCGATTCTAGCGATCGAAATTTTAGACAAGATACGGCTCGAATCTATGCAAAACCAGGCTGGATAGATACAGAAACATTCAAACAAAATGTACATGTAGGGATCAGCATGCGAGAAGTCCGATTCTTGGCAAAAGGTAAACTGTGGCATCTGCGGAACAAGTGCACCTATATTCGGACGTCACAAAATCCGGATGCATTTATGAATTCTGGCTATTACAGTGGTAATGGATTAACCCTTCCAAAACGGCTAAAATCTAGGTAGCTACGTGTTGCAGACACAACTTTCAACATGATTTAAATTATGGGTAGGCAGAAATAGGATTTGTTTTCAATAGACATCAGAAAATATTACAATCACGGTATACTCGCTTCATGTGTACTCGCGGTACATGGGATCTCGCGGTAAACGGCATTTTGCAAGAAAACAAACGGCCACGCCTACTATCGGGTGTTTTCCCGGGATAACCTCTGACGTACAAGTCCACGCTTCACTGATCGCGACTATTTTCAAAATATTTCAGTCTGAAAGTGAGTTATCGATGAAAAAAAGTGTCCATATGCAAATCAATAGAAGCTGCACATGCCTATTCAATAGTCTATTGTACCCTGGTCAATTAAAACACATTTTCCATGGCATAATCAATAAAAATCCACGCGATTTTGACAGATCTAGGCTCGTCTGGCATTGACAAAAAAGTATTCAATAATTTGATCACGTGACATGAGCTTGGGCTTCCCGCCACGAAAATATAAACAAATAACGCGAGATCCCATGAAACAAATCCAAGATGGCGGCGATGCGCATTGCATGAATGAATCCGTGGCTGTCAAATCAGACATAAATGGAGCATCTTGGTTGTTTTACAGGATGATGCGTGACATTTAGAGTTAACAAAGTATAAAAAAGATTTTTTGTGATTTTGTTGATTGCTTTCCGGTTTACATATTTTTGCGATAAGTACCGCGAGTACGCATGTTCCCAGGCTACATAATAATTTTAGTATCCCCGAATGTTGACCAAAACCAAGGCAATGAAGAAAAATAAACAAGAGGGCCAAGATGGCCCTATATCGCTCACCTTAGAGATCATCAAGATGATATTTTTTGTCTCATCTCACATACACAATTTCTGGACAACGTTCATTAAAGGAAACAATTTATACAATGCTGGTATTAGAGAGTTATACTACCTTGGAATGGCAAAATTTATCTTAAGGATCTCTGATAAACAGAACTGTAGAAGATTGTATCATTATGAGACAATTCTACCTACAAAAAAATCAAAAGTCTTACACCAAACAGTTTATGAGAAAAGATTGTACAAGATTTCCTTATTTGTCTCTATATGAAATTCGATACCCACAACAAAGGGTCAATTTTCACAGTAATTTGACATATCTTTGGTAGAGGACCTTGTGATGATTCTACACACAAAATTTCAAAGCTCTAGGCCAAACGGTTCAGGAGAAGAAGATTGTATAAGATTTCCTTCTTTGTCACTGTATGAAATTCGATACCCACAACATAGGGTCGATACCCACAACATAGGGTCAATTTTCCTAGTATCACAATAATTTGAAGCATTTTGGTAGAGGGCCTTGAGATGATTCCACACACAAAATTTCAAAGCTCTAGGCAAAACGGTTCAGGAGAAGAAGATTATACAAGATTTCCTTCTTTGTTTCTATATGAAATTCGATACCCACAACATGGGCCAATTTTCCTTGTATCACAATAATTTGAAGTATTTTGGTAGAGGGCCTTGAGATAATTCCACACACAAAATTTCAAAGCTCTAGGCCAAACGGTTCAGGAGAAGAAGATTGTATAAGATTTCCTTCTTTGTTTCTATATGAAATTCGATACCAACAACATAGACCCACAACATAGGGCCATTTTTCCTTGTATCACAATAATTTGAAGTATTTTGGTAGAGGGCCTTGAGATGATTCTACACACAAAATTTCAAAGCTCTAGGCCAAACGGTTCAGGAGGAGAAGGTTGTACAAGATTTCCTTCTTGGTTTCTATATGAAATCCGATACCCACCACAGTGGGCCAATTTTCCTTGTATCACAATAATTTGAAGTATTTTGGTAGTGGGCCTTGAGATGATTCTACACACAAAATTTCAAAGCTTTAGGCCAAACGAATCAGGAGGAGAAGGTTGTACAAGATTTCCTTCTTTGTTTCTATATGAAATTTGATACCCATAACATAGGGCCAATTTTCCTTGTATCACAATAATTTGAAGTATTTTGGTAAAGGGTATTGAGACGATGCTACATACAAAATTTCAAGACTCTATGCCTTATAGTTTGGGAGGAGAAGATTTTTAGTAATTGTGGACAGACAGACGGACGGACGGACAGGACGAACGGACGGACAAAGCGGCGACTATATGTTCTCCCTTCGGGGAGCATAATTAGTCTGGTAGTTTATGAGTAATAGAGTGGACAAAAAAATCGAAACACCGACCAACACACATTGATTAAGCGTAAAATGGCAATTTTAAACAAAAGGTCATAACTCCGTCAAAAATCAATAAATCATCACCAAAATTTGATATGCACATATTTGAGAGCCATTAGTTTTTGAGAAATTGAGCGGACAAGAAAATTCACTCAAGGGCCATAACTCCGTCAAAAATCAATGGACCATGACCAAAATATAATATGCACATCTCCACTTAGTAATGAATTCACATGTGAAGTTTGAATTAAATTAGACCAGTAGTTTAAGAGAAATAGAGTGGACAAAAAAGCTACAGACTGACAGACCAACTGACCAACAGACCAACGGACAAGCTGACTCCTATATACCCCCAAATTAAATTTGGAGGGTATAGATTAATAATGTCGCCAATTGATGCATGTTTTATGGAATTTTTAAAATGTACATTTCAATAAGAAAACGGATGGGCTGGTGGGTTTTTAACACTCTTTCGTAGACATTCACCTTTCGCCAAACGACAGAATTCCTTTGAGTTACCAAACTTTATTGGGTTTACAATTTTCATGATTCAAAATGTTGCCGGATCATTTATCCAGTTGTCCACTATTTAATTTCTTATTTCTATTTAACAACAACAGCAACAAATGCAAACAAGAGCCGTCAGAGACGGACAATGCTCCCCGAATAAGGCTTTGTCACAAAAAATGTATGCCATACAGAGCTAAGATTAAGCTAACAAACGATAAGCCCCTTTTTCCATGACATACTTTTTATACGCAAATTTGAAGTAGTTTATTGACAAGGGCATCTGATTTGCTACTCAAAAATGAAATTTCATCAAATTCTGACCATTAGACTATGAGAAATTAGAAAAAAAGTGTATTTGACCTTAAGTCCCCTTTTCCCATGACGAGGCCTCAAATCCAAAAACTGGGAAAAGTACATCGGCATTATGTCATAGGGAGTTCACATGGTAAGTTTCATTTGATTTGGCCCAAGGGTTATAGAGAAATCGCTTCGGACGGACGGACGGACGGACGGACAGACGAAGCGGCGACTATATGCTCTCCCTTCGGGGAGCATAAAAACCCCGTTTCTTCCCACACATTACTAATTCGAAAATAGGTTGAAACAAAAAAAGAATAATACTGTTGTTGTTGTGTCACGTAATACCCAGCCGTGGATAAAGAAGCGCTTATAGCATGAGTTGTACTATACTCATCAAAAAAAGTTAAGGACCACATATTTTAAATAAAATATTCTACGATTCTGTTTATAAAATTATTAATGAATTACTGCATAGTGAATGGCAATCGTTCCTCCATAACAATTCATCGGGAAAATGTAAAAATTGCCGTAACTAGAGTTGTAGGAGAACTTTAGAGTGCACTACCCCTCAAAATGCTTGATTTTACTTGTAGTGGATGGGGTAGCATTTTATAGAAAAGGTCATTGTTTCTCAATATTGTCCTCTGAAAATTCAGATGCATAACCTGCATGGCCATCTTATGCATCCATCACATCAATGAAATGTGAACAGATGCTTGAAATCACCTTCCGGTTCCGGCATGAAGGGATCTAGACAATGCATTTATCGGGACCCGTAAATGAAAGATTCTGATATGTCTGTGTGGACATCATGGAAAGGAATTATTCTGTGGTGACAGTCCCACACATGTTAAACGACTTTTACGTAAAGAAAGCTTGCTAACCTTTCAACAAGTTGCGTTTTTCTTTTTTGAGAACAAAGCTAGACCTGTGAAGACGAGCGTTATCGTCCATCAAATTAAACTTGAGATCAACAGTACAAGCTGTTTATGTTCAAACAACAAAAAGCACATCTGAGCTCATAAATTATGCACAAGGAGGCTTCCGGTGAGCCCCACTTTAGCCGCACAGACCGGACGATTTTGCATTGAATTTCAACGTCCATAATGCAATCTTTCACCTTGCGGATTTGAGTTCTATTTTTGGATGCGACCGGTTAAAATTATGACAGAATATCAATATCGGAAAAGTCTGTATCTGTATCTGTATCTTTTACGTTGCAGTATCCACTTCTGGCTTTTATGCAACGGTGAGGGAGTGCGGTGGAGTTACTGGCTGGATCTGTCGAGTGCTGTCTTGAAGGCCTCGACGTTCTTGGAATTTATTATGTCCTCTTCTAGTTTATTCCAATTGAGGATCGTTTGCACAAAGAATGAGTTCTTATATTGGTTTGTGTTTGCATGTATGGTTTCGAAACTCTTTGAATTTTGTTTGACCTGTGAGCTGAGAACGTTATTTGTTTCACAGTCCTGGTATGTTTTTATTTTTATTTTACGCGTAGGTCTAGTAGCTCTCAGGAAATGAGTTGGTGGTAGCCCCGGGACCAACCCCTCAACCACCTTAAACATCATAATGAGTCCCTGGGTCTTCCTTCTTGATTCTAAGCTGGGTAGGTCTAATTCTTTGGCCATCCTCGTAATGCATCCTTCTTCTCTTGATCTGTAATCATTTTTGATAAATCTTATGGCTCGATGTTGTATTCTTTCTAGGCTGTCTATGTCTTTTTGTAGATATGGATCCCAGATGATTGAGCCATAGTCCATTAGTGACCTTACCATTGAAATATATGCGACTTTTTTGCAGTTTTCGGTGCAGTGTTTTAGGTTTCTGCGGAGGAATCCGAGGGTTGAGCTGGCTTTCTTTGTGACTCTATTTATGTGAGTAGCCCATTTCAGGTCTGAAGATATTTGTAGGCCAAGGTAAGGATTGCTTTCAACTTCTTCTAAGATATGGTTGTTTAGAGTATAGAATTTTGATAGTTTTTTCTTAAGGCTTAGAATGTAGCATTTCTTAGCATTAAATCTCATACCCCAGTCTTTTGCCCATTCTTCCAGGTTTTTGAGGTCTTCTTGCAGAGCTAGTTGGTCTTTGTAGGAGTTGATCGTTCTGTAAAGTAGGCAGTCGTCAGCAAACAAGCGTACGTTGGATTTAACTCTTTCCGGAAGGTCATTTATGTGGCAGAGAAATAACAGTGGCCCGAGTACTGTTCCCTGCGGTACTCCTGATTCGACCGGTACTG
Organism: Fragum sueziense; assembly: GCA_963680895.1. Lineage (NCBI taxonomy): Eukaryota > Metazoa > Mollusca > Bivalvia > Cardiida > Cardiidae > Fragum > Fragum sueziense. The sequence goes on from OY804603.1 coordinate 28,074,296, forward strand.
ATTGTGAGTACTCTCCTTCTACTACTGTTCTAATTGTTCTTTCTGTGAGGAAGGTCTTTAGCCAATTTAGAGTGTTGCCTTTTATTCCATAGTGCTCAAGTTTGTAGAGTAGTTTTTGATGTGGGACTGTGTCGAAAGCTTTAGAGAAATCCAAAATTGCTACGTCCACTTGATTTGACTTATCGTATTGGGTCAGGAAGTCGTTGAGAGTTGTCAGCAGTTGTGTTTCGCACGAGTATCCCGATCTGAAGCCATGGTTCAAACTTGTAAGGACCTTGTTTTTTTCGAAGTGTTTCAGCATATGACGACAGACTATATGTTCTAGTAATTTGCAGGGTACGGATGTTAAGGATACCGGGCGGTAGTTCTCAGCTTGGTGTTTGTCTCCCTTTTTGTATATGCTTGATATATTTGCATCACGCCAGTCCTTTGGTAGTTCGCCAGTGTCCAGAGAAAGTTGAAAAAGGATGGTGAAACAAGGGGCTAGTTCTGAGGAGCATTCCTTTGTGATCCTGTTGGGTATGTTGTCAGGCCCAGATGCTTTTGATGGATTTACTTTATTAAGCAGCTTTTTTACTCCTTCAAGATGGATTTTAATAGGTTGTAGGGTTTTTTTGCAGCGTCCTTTTGGGTTCAGTGTTGGGAGTTCTCCTGAGTCTTCTTTAGTGAAAACTGACTGGAATTGTTTGATCAATATTTCAGCCTTGCCTTTACTATCGGTTGTTGTTTTGTTCCCTGATTTGAGTGGGGCTATTCCAAAGGAGTCTTGCTTTTTTGCTTTTATGTATTTCCAAAATGGTTTTGTATTGTTTTGGTTTAGGCCTTCTGTGATGTTTTGATTTATGTAAGACCATTCCGCTCGTCTGAAGTGCCTTTTGCATTCTTTCTGAAATTGTTTGTAGTTTTTCCACTGATTTGTTTTCTTTGCCTGTTTGTAGAGCCGGCTTTTCTTTCTGATCATCTTCCTTTCTCTGTGGGTTATCCAGGGAGTGGTGTTTTTGGATTTTATGTCTTTGGAAGGTATGTTTTTGTCCATTTGCTCGTGGAGGTTTTGTTTGAAGAAGTCCCAAATTTTGTGGATGCTTTCTTTCTGTTCATACATTGTTTTAATCGTGGCGGATATGTCTATGATGGCTAGTTTTAGATTTTCCCAGTTTGCTCTTTGATAGATGTAGCATTTTCTAGGTTTCGATTTTTGATGGAATGGTTTTATTTCTAGGTCTGTAATGATCATGGAGTGGTCGGATATTCCAGGTATGCTGACAGAGGATTTGACGAGTGAGGGGTTTGTTGTGAAAACCAGGTCTAATAGTTTGTTTTCTCGTGTTGCTTGTTCGTGTATCTGCGATAGGCTGGCGTTGTTTGTTATGTCAATGAGTAGTTGTTGTTGTTCTCTGTCGTTCCCTGGTCGCACGCTCTGCTTTTCCCAGTCGATGTCTGGACAGTTGAAGTCGCCTGCCAAAATGATGTTTTTTCCAGAGTTGTTAGAGTTCTTTGAGATCTGATGTTTTACGGTGTGGCATGTAAAAGGAGGAGATGTACATATCTTTTGCATTTTGTGTTTTTAATTGGACGTCCGAAAGGACGTACAATTCTTATAACCACTTTTGGACAGGCGAAATGGGTTTTCATTACCAAAAAACCCTTTCTCAGACTCAATTGCCAGTTGACCAAAATTCAAAATAGATTTTGCGACCATACAGGAAAACTGTCGTATCTTTTCCTACTTTCTATGTGTTCTCTAACAAATACTATAAGATTCATTGGCCGATTCAATTCATGCCACGTCTTAACCAACTTTACGATCTTTTTTCGATTTAATCATTTTCTTGTAGTTTTTTGACTTTCGTAATATTTATTGTGTAAAGGGTAAGATCTTCAGAAAGCGATACATGCATACACTATGGTTATAATGTAAACAGACACCCTTTATCATCAGCAGCAGCGATAGCTCAAACGGGAAAGGATTAACCTCGCAACCTTTTTTCAGTTTGAAATTTGGAACGCCGTTGGTTCAAAACCAGTTCGGATTATTTCTTCTGTAAAACGTTTGTTTTTCTTGATGTGTTTACTGAAAACACACATTTTAGAATGATTACCCAATTTAATGCACGTATTGTGTATGATAGGTTCCTTTTCTTTGATCATTGTTGTTTAAGTCTTTGACATATTTAAAGGAACGGGGTTTCCACGAGGCGTACTTTGGAACCAGGGTTTTGAAATTGATTATCGGGGAGTGAGTTCATTTCGCAACTCGGGTTCGACTCGATGACGAATCGGGGTTCCATCTGAACAGTCTCAGATGAGACACTAGTGAAATCCACCTATTCAGAAAAATAGTTGCTCTTACGAGTTTTTTTTCTCCAGCATCTGTATCACTGATATTCGACAGTATCATGACCTATTTACATACTGATCGATGATCATGACAACAATGATTATTACTAGTATAAGACTAAGTGACAGCGATCTGTATTTATTTCGTTCAAGAGACCCGTTTACGTGTATTGAGCTAAGAAGATGAAGCAATGGGTCTGCAACAGATGGTACCTGGATGATCATATGAATATGTTTACAGATAGGGACATTGCTATTCTCAAATTTTCGTTGATAACGATATGAAGATTTAAATTGCTTATTGTACTCCACTGCCATTTTCCCGACGGCACGTTCCCAATTTCTTCTTTTTATGCACATCTGTAGATGTAAGGATGCTGCGGTAGTACTTGTATGAGGAATCCATGGTTAGGTGCTCCAATTCATCTGGTATTTTGTTTCAGGAAAAGTATGTATTGAATTTGTTTTGTAACCACAACCAGGGAAAACTGCTACCGTGTTTTTTTTCTTTTTTTACTCTAAACAGGAATAAAAATCAAAGTGCTTGGAGCACTATATTTAGACGCCTCTCATTGATTGAGCGGAATTGTATGTAAATGATCGGCGTTTCATTACTTTATTTCGTTGAATTTGTGTTAAGATCGATTCTAAATCACTGCGGTCGTTTTTTCGCCAACGATGGTGGAGATAGAAGTCGAACAAGAGTGCCATGGTCACAATATACGCCGCCACTTATAAAACTTGAGACAAAAAAATGACATTGACAAGGATTTATAAATATGCACACAAAAACCTGTAAAAAGTTGTGTTCACAAAAAGGTTTTTATAAATATCCAGTCAAAAACCTGGAAGGAATTGCGTTCACGAGACTGAAATATCATTAAGCCCTAGAGACTAAGATTGAAGGGGGCATAACTCAGGCAAAAATCAATGAACCATAAAATCCTTACTTCATGCACATCTACCAATTAAGGTAATAACATCCACCAAGTTTCATAAGGATCCAGTCAGAATCTTAGAAGAAGTTGTGTTGATAAGGCTGCAATTTCAATCAGCCCCAGAGACTAAGTTTTAAGGGGCATGACTCTAGAAAAAAATCAATGAACCATAAAATCCTTCCTTCATGCAAATCTACCAATTGCACGGGTGGGCATCAGGGGAACTACCTCGAAAATGTGTTAACGTAAATTTGTTCCCACGCCACATCCGGGAATGTCGAGGTAGTGGAAATCCCCGTATTTTGACAAACGGACAAAGGTGAGCTCTCCCTTTTATTTGTTTTTTCTTTCAAAGAGCGCATTACTTAAAAATCTGGCGATGCAGTGCAATGCTACTATGTTTTAGCAATGCATGAAGACCGGAAACCCCATTAAAAAGTGGAAAATACGAGCAGAACGACATTAATTCCAGGACTGGTGGACTGCATTTTCGCCCTGTGTTGACATATCGGCATGCATCTCGAGGCAGATATTGTACTTTATTTTCAGTTTCTGACCACTATCGCATGTTTTGATGCAACGCGTAGTCAAATTGACTACAATGACTAAAAAATTCAGATGTTCTGGTCTCCTAAACAGATTAACTGCCCAAAAACTCATTCGTGTTGTTCCCAGACCACCGAGGTAGTGGTAATCTATCGAGATAGTTCCCACGCGTCGCAAACATCTAGCCTTCTGATATATTGATGTGTTGATATACAGGGTGTCCCATAATATATGTTACTACTTTAAGCATTTACTACACATTTTCGAGGTAGCTCCCCTGATGCCCACCCGTGAATTGAGGTGATTGACCAAGTGTCATTAATATCCAGCCATAAACGTAGGAGGACTTGCGTTGACAAGGCTGCAATTTCAATAAGCCCTACAGACTAAGTTTTAAGGGGGCATAACTCTGGCAAAAATCAATGAACCATAAAATTCTTCCTTCATGCACATCTACCAATTGAGGTGATTACATTGACCAAGTTTCATTAAGATCTAGCCAGAAACTTAAGAGGAGTTGTGTTGACAAGGCTGCAATTTCAATAAGCCCCAGAGACTAAGTTTTTAAGGGGCATAACTCAGGCAAAAATCAACGAACCATAAAATCCTTCCTTCATGCACGTCTACCAATTGAGGTGATAACATTGACCAAGTTTCATTAAGATCCAGCTAGAAACTTAGGAGGAGTTGCGTTGACAAGAAAAGTGGACGGACGTACGGACGGACGGACGGATGGACGGACGGACAGACGGAGAAGATGACGCCAATATACGTCCGCCTCCGGCGGCGTATAAAAAAGATGATTAAAAAGAACAATGTCTGAGTAGAATTCGAACCCAGGGCCTTCCGGATATAACATGTGTAAAGAGTACAAGGTGAGTGCTCTGCTAAGTGAGCTATCGCGGCTTTCATTTATGTAGCGCGTTGGCTTACATTTTGAATAAATTGCTTTGTAGCGTACTTTATAAAATCAATGAAAAGTATAACTGACGACAATACTCATAGTAAACCGAAACAAGAAGACAAAAGTGCTAATGGCCTTAATTGAATTTGGTAATCAAATTAATAGTGATTATTCATAGCGACAAATCAGTTGTCTTGAAACGGCAATCAAATTAATTTGAAGCCTGAGAAGGGTTTTCTGGTATTAAAGCCGATTTCGTATGTCCGAAACCGATCTTATATAATTAAACACAGAAGAATGAATAAAATATCTTTCGTTCATGTACAATCCCGTTCAATCAATCAGAGACGTCCAATTACAGTGCTCTCAGCACTTTGATTATCTTTATCCATTCAATCTCACAATTTGTGACTAGCTCTGTTTGTTCTTCTGATATTATACTGTTTTCCACAAGAACAAATACACCCCCACCGAGAGTTCCTCTGTCATTTCTGTATGCCGTGTAGTTTGAGGTCGTAGTGTTTCCTTAGAAAAATCGGCGTTTTAAATCTTTTTATGGTGTAAAAGACGATAGGTGAAATGGGCCATTTGTGCTTGAGTGGGGTGGGTATGTTAAGATGGTTCTACGGAACTTGGTATCCATCCTAACAGATCACTGTCCGGTGATCGATATAGAGACGAGGTTCTCCTCAGATAACCTTATCCGTTCGGTGGTGATATTGTTCCTAAATTTATTTTAGAGGACGATAACGACTGTCCATACATGGTTAGAATTGCAACTGAGCTTTTAAGAGATAGAAAAATGTAACTTATGTAATGGACAGTACACTCTCCTCACGCGAATCCTGTTGAAAATGTGTGGGGCCATCATTACAGAAAGGTTCTCTACTCACAACGTTCCGTAAGCGATGCTGGAAGCTCTCAAACGGGCGATGGTAGAGACGCGACGTCAAAAGTTGGGGGTACAGCAGCGTAACGTCACGTAACGTCGAATTTTGTCATTTTAACACTTCACATGCGTAATATATGATACCAGTGATTTTGTTACAAATTTATGCGGAAGAGTCCTGTGACCCACTTGTTCCCAAAACAATGAGTCCAATATTGAAACATATGGGTCTTTGAAAGACAATGTCTATTACACATTGAAAATGTTAGCATTCTGGGACTCACTGAATATTTTTCAATGAGTCCTGAGAAACTAGAAAGACCTGAAGGTCTTGAGTCGCTCCACAGGCCTGAATTTCTTTTCATATTAAATCCAAGTTTTGACTAGATTTTTGAATTCTTGTGGTTCTTACAGCAAAAACAAAGTCAAAAGCAGCAATCATGTGGTCAATGCAAAAAGAAAGTAAATGATTGACTAATATTTTAGGGATGTAAGAGCGATAATAAATTTGAATACTGTGATTTTGCCAAATTCAAGGACACATAATTCAGTATGTATATTTAAAATCAAATCGAAAATTAAACACATGCAAGATCTTATGGTCACTATCACTCTGTTCAAATTTTGTCTATATTAGTCAATATTTGTGGCTTCAAGAGGGGAAAAAGTGTCGAAAACTGAAATTTTGTCAATTTCAAGGGCACATAACTCAGATTGTTACAGTGTGATCATGTTGAAAATTACACATAAGCAAGATCTTGTTGTTAACAAGATTCTATCTAAGTATCATCTTGATTGGTTTACATTTGTGGTTGTTAGAGTGAAAACAAAGTTGAAAATGGCAATTTTGTCAAATTCAAGGGCACATAACTCATGATGTAAGATTCCGATCAAGCTGAAAATTACACCCAGGCAGCATGTAATGCTTATTAAATATATTCTGTCCAAGTTTTATTCTGAGTGGTCAATATTTGTAGATTTTAGAGTTAAAATAAAGTCAAAACCAGCAAAATAGAGCCTGAAATGGCAATGTTTGGCGATTTCAAGGGCACATAACTCATGCTTTAAAATTCAGAACAAGCTGAAAATTTTACCAAGGCAAGATCTTATAGTCTGCATCATTCTGTCAAAGTTTTGTCTTGTTTAGTCAATATTTGTAGTTGCTAGAGTGAAAACAAAGTCAAAAATAGAGCCCACAATGGCAATTCTGTCAATTTCAAGGGCACATAACTCATGATGTAATATTCAGATCAAGATGAAAATTATACCAAGGCAAGATCTTGTAATCAGCCTCGTTCTGTCAAAGTTTTGACTTGATAATTCAATATTTGTAGATTTTAGAACAAACTAAAGTCAAAACCTGCTATTTTTGACATTCAAGGGCAGATAACTCGGGTCATTCTGGTTCAATCCAAATTCTTTGAAGGAATCTGAGAGAGGGTCACCCAAGGATCATTTCTGTGAAGATTGGTTGAAATCCATCCAGTAGTTTTTGAGAAGAAGATTTTTAAAGAAAAAGTTTACGGACGCACGCACGCACGACGGACACACTGCCATGACAATAGCCCGCTGGCCTGAAAGGCCAGTGGAGCTAAAAATGTGAGTCAGGGACTCGGGACTCGCAGGTAACAAAATCCCTGTGATACTTATTGGTAAACACCAGACTTCGCTTATCCATCTGTCAAATATATTGTTACAAATAAATAAAATGAATCATGTGCTATCAATAATTAAATGATTTAGCTAGACTTACCTTGGTACGGCTATTGATGTTCATCATAATTAATTGTTTACTTCATAAATAACTAAGCTGTGTATTTTCATGTAGATTTACGGGGTGGATATTTCTCTTTTACATTGAAACAGCGGACGTTCCTCTTGTACATCTACATGTGACATCATTTTTTTTAAAAAGATAATTAAAGGTGGGGGGGGGGTCTCATTTGCGCCCACGCACAGATTTTCTTGTATTTTTACTCATAGAATGCCTCTGACCTATGAAGTACAAAAATATATTCGTTTTAATCAATCAGTGCATATAGGCCTATACGCGGCACCTTAAAGTGTTCCCGGTTTTCAATGATACCCGTCTAACAAAAACTCAATGTTGGCTATGTAGTTTTGGTATAAATCCACAAGTTTTAATTAAAATATCAAGAAGAGTCATTGTAGAAACTTTTGATACCAATACTGTTGGTACCAAGATGCGCAAAATATTCTTAAAAATTAATTTACTCGGAAATTGTCAGAAAAATAGCCGAGAAATTTTCAAAACCTAAAATTCTATCAAATATTTTTGTATGTTCCCGTCTTTGTCAACCTATAAAATTGATAGGAAAGTTGGCCATATATGTTCCCTGTTTGTATGCCAAATTTCTTGAAAATTTGAAACCGGTAACATTGTCAAATAATGAGAATTGTGAACAATGGCACCTGAAGATGCTCCCGGATTTCAATGGTACCTGTGTAGCAAAAGCCCAATGTTGCTTACCTAGTTTTGATATCAGTCCCAAATTTTCAATCAGAATAGCAAGAGGAGTCACTGTAGAATATTTAATTGCCAATATTGTTGATATCAACATGAACAAAAAATTCTTAGAAATTTATTTAGTCAGAAATTGTCAGAAAAATAGTCGAGAAATTTTCAAAACCTAAAATTCTATCAATTGTTTTGTGTGTTCCCGTCTTTGTCAACCTATGAAATTGATAGGAAAGTTGGCCATATATGTCCCATGTTTGCATGCAAAATTTGTTGAAAATTTGAAACCGGTAACGTTGTCAAATAATAAGAATTGTGAACAACGGCACCTTAAGATGCTTCCGAATTTTAATGGTTCCCGTCTAGCAAAAGCCCAATTTTGCGTACCTAGTATTGCTATCAGTCCAAAATTAAAATCAGAATAGCAAGAGGAGTCATTGTAGAACATTTTGGTACCAACATTGTTGATACCAACATAAACAGAAAAATTCTCAGAAATTTATTTATTCAGGAAAATAGCCGAGAAATTTTCAAAACCTAAAATTCTATCATTTTTTTGTATGTTCCCGTATTTGTCAACCTATGAAATCGATAAGAAAATTTGCCATATATGTTCCCTGTTTGCATGCAAAATTTTGTGAAAATTTGAAACCGGTAACAATGTCAAATTATAAAAATTGTGAACAGCAGCACCTTAAAATGCTCCCGGATTTTAATGGTACCCGTCTAGCAAAAGCCAAATGTTGCTTACCTAGTTTTGATATCAATCCCAAATGTTAAATCAAAATAGTAAGGAGTCATTGAAGGACATTTTGGTTCCAACAATGTTGATGCCAACATGCAAAAAAAAAAAAAAAAAAAAAAAAAAAAAAAAAAAATTCTCAGGAATTTATTTGGTCAGGAATTGTCAGAAAAACAGCCGAGAAATTTTCAAAACCTTCAAAACAAATAATTTTACTTGTATGTTCCCGTCTTTGTCAACCTATGAAATTGATAAAAAGGTTAGCCATATATGTCTCCTAGTCGTATGCAAAATTTGGTGAAAATTTGAAACCGGCAACATTGTCAAATAATAAGAATTGTGAACAACGGCACCTTAAAATGCTCCCGGATTTTAATGGTACCGATCAAGCAAAAGCTCAGTATTGCCTACATAGTATTGATATCAGTCCCAAATTTTAAATCAGAATAGCAAGAGGAGTCATCGTACAACATTTTTGTATCAATATTGTTGATACAAACATGCGAAAATGATGCATGTTGTTCTCAAATCTGAGATTATCAAAAAGTTGATATGTCAACAAAGCAGTGGCTAGTTCATCATTACAATAGAAATATTAGCAATTTTGCTTTGAAAGGCACAATAAAAACTGCTTTTGTGTTCTTTTTATTATCTTGAGCAGTGTAGTAAAGAAAAAAAATGCTTGTTTTTTAATAACTGGGCGAATATGCATTAAATGCTCCTATAAGGGCTTAGCACTGTAACCGGAAGAAGAAGAAAGTAGTCTAAGTGCTGATAAGCCACAAAGGAAAGTTAAAAAGGGTGACATAATAGATTAAATATGTAACATTATGCATCTCCTTTATTTTTCATCCCCACATTTTATAATTTACTCCGCTGTTTGGGATTTTTCTTCCATTATATTATTGGTGGGTGGGGTACGACAATGTGCCCATTATTCTTTAAAATCATGTTTTTGTGTGAAAAAAAGCTAAAATTAATGCCATGTATAAGTTGGTTATGTTAAATAAAGACACAACAAAGCATTATGAGCTATTTACCAGTGTATATGAAAATAATTAAGAAAAATCTTAGATTTTACATTCTTAGAAATCTGGAACCTTTACACTTTAATTAAAAAACAACACTGTTACCGGTTTTATTTTTTCTTCATATTTTACCATAAGCGTGGGCATATATAAGGGCAATTTCATTGTAAATTTCATAGGTTGACAAAAACTGGAACTAGGTGAAATTAAGACCTGAGTTTGGTCGAAATATTTAAAAGCTAAAAAAATTGGCGATGAGGTCATACAAAATATTTTAGAAAATTGTTTTTTGTTGAGTAATATATATACTATTCTGGTTTATACACGATGAGTAATTATTTGACATTATTTTTGGGGACAATTTGGCTCGAACACAACAAAGCTGGGTGTATATGGCCTCTTTAAATTAGGATACCCCCCATTTTTAAGCAAAAATCTTTAAATTCTTAGAAAATTATTTTCCAGAATAGATGTTTGAAAGATATTTCGGGAATAACGTCGTAATAAAGAATACTAACTTCATACCAAATTTCATGAAATTCCGAGCGTGGGCACAACCCTACGGGAATTTCTGATAGGGTGAGACCCCCCCCCCCCCCCGTTTGAAAGAACTCATTAGTATTCAAAATATCGATGCTCGGAATTTGACGGAATTTAAAATATTGGCAATGAAAGGTGCATTAACATTTGTGTACGGAAAAAACATGTAAATGGGTGGACATGTCGGTTTTACCTGCATGAGTTAAAAATAAATCACGAAACGATGTGTTTGGTTCTTCGTTAGTCATTTAACAATCGTTCATTTGATGAACTTATTTTTGCATTTTATGTTACACATCCCGCTTAAAAATGGATGCATTTTTCATTTATTCACTGTAGAAATTCTGGACGTTCCAATTTTTCAGGTCCATGTAAAACTATATAGGCCTACAGACAATTCACAAATATAGTTCTAAACAATTTATATCAAGAAAATAATTCTCCAATAGATATACTGAACAAAAGTGAAAACGCTACACTGCAAGATTTCATTTTTCTGGAAAAGTATCCAACTAATTACATGAAATATATTTTGACGTTATTTTCCAGGCTTTCATCAATCGTTTTGTCGAAATTTCATTGCCCAGCCTCCTTTAGTGTCAGAGTTACAGCCCTTAATGCGTTTGGAGCTAATTTCATCTAACACCACACATGCGCATGCGCAGAAAACTCTTCATTATTTTTTCGAAATTGGTCATATCTGGGTTGCCAGAAAAACACTTAAAATCTCACTTATCTCTTGAAGCAAGCTCTAAAATCAAGGTCTAATCTGTCAATTTTGCGAATTACCTCCCTTGACATAAACATATAGGGAATTTAAAATGTTTGGTATTCACAAATGTATCACTGTTTTCGATTGGTCTTTTTTGCAACATCATGCAGGCCTTACAGGGGACTTTTGAACCCTTTCTTCGACTAAGTTTGTTCCCAGATGTCGATGCTTTAGTGATTTCAATTTCCTATGGAGATTACATTGTAAAATTTTCAAACTTTGGAACATAATGAACATTCTGCTTTTCAAACATCATTTTCTAAGCGCTGAAACAATGTTATGCAAACTTCTTTACATTTACTGACTTATAACTTGTTAGACTACCATTCTGTGCTTTGCGGCATGGTTTGCAGTCTTCTGTTTGGATTTCTGAAGGTTTAAATTGTGAAAAATCTCAGTTCAAATTGTACACCTGAAAAACGGACCCCTGTCACATTAAAATGTTCCGTTTTTCATCCCCGTTATTAAGATCCACAGAACGTTTAGTGCTTGGCACAACGAAGTAAATGAACAATGCGAAACACTTTCGTTTGATTTTTTTACTTGTTGTTTTTAGAAGAAATATGACAAGCAAAGTAGGTGTAGCGTTTTCACTTTTGTTCAGTATATATCGGTAATAAACCAGTGTATCATTCATTGATGACCGGGATTTTTCACGACTGATCGCAATTATTTTAACGTGTGTGACGTCACCTGCAAATGACGTTAACGTATATTTTCTAAATTGGGACATTTTTGAAACGCTGCTTCAAACACAACCATTGCTTTATTTTACGCTAAATCATTGCGAAATTTTGCATGTCGTAAATATGTCTCAGATGTATTTTTATTACAAGCTAGTTTTGGACAATTCTAAATGCAAGGGCAAAATCGCTGCTTTTAAAAAAAACTACTATCGGGTTTTCATGCGTTTGCGGCGTCAGCTTAACGTATTTTTTCTAAATTGGGACATTTTTTGAAATGCTGCTTCAAACACAACCATTGCTTTATTTTACGCACAATCATTACGAAATTTTGCATGTCGTAAATATGGCTCAGATGTATTTTTATTACAAGCTAGTTTTGGACAATTCTATATGCCAGGGCAAAAATCGCTGCTTTAAAAAAATACTATCGGGTTTTACGTCACCTCCTGCAACTGCCGTAACGCATTTTTTCTAAATTGGGACATTTTTTTGAAACGCTGCTTCCAACACAACCATTGCTTTATTTTACGCTCAATCATTGCGAAATTTTGCATGTCGTAAATATGGTTCAGATGTATTTTTATTACAAGCTAATTTTGGACAACTCTAAATGCAAGGGCAAAAATCGCTGCTTTTAAAAAACTACTATCGGATTTTCATGCGTGTTTTACGTGACTGGGACATTTATGAAACGACGTAAAACAATAAAATTACATGTGTTGCAATTTAATATTTTAAACCATATGTTAGCCGATTAAACAATAGTTGAAATGTATCTCGCCATTCAAATATCACGCAGATATCTTAAAAAAAAAAAATAATAATTAATCAATGCTTTAAAAATTGACCCATCAAATTTAAATGTAAAGTTACAAAACTTAGCGGTGCCATTTTTCGCCACTCCCTAGCTGCCGGTTGACACTATTAATGTCAAAATCACGCCATGTTTTGGCTTGCACCCGTGCTCTTCTGTAATGAAATTTTGCGCGTTTTTGATAAGAATTCGCGAAATAGCTATATTGGTTCCTTTCGGTGCAGAGCGTAAAGTGTTACAAGTTACAACGTCATTTTTGCTGTATTGTGCATGCATTACATTGATAAAATGGCAGTTATTGTTGTCTCAGGTAGTCGAAGGATATATGGTATAAAAGAACAAAATAACAGGATCCCGATGGTATATAATTATTATATATGTTTGTTTACAAGAAACAAATGTTGTCCGTTTAGTACACCGAGTAACGTTTTTTCACAAGTGCACCCCAACTTTTGACGTCGCGTCAGAGGCATAATGTAAATCCCTCATACAGGGTACCAGAAGTTATTTTACAACTTCTACTTTTCTTGTATTGAATTAATAGAGGTTCAAGATAGTCAAACTGGCCATACGTGTGATTTTTCAAAAGAAAATCCCGAGGAAAGGGCTTTTCCTGAAAGTTGCCATTCTACCCGCTACATGCAAAAACAAACATTTGAAAGGGTAGTGTTATGTCATTTTCGCTTACAGTTTTAAATTCGGTTCATTTTCCAATCAACTGATTAACTGATTATGAAGAAAGGGTACTAGTTATCATGCCACAAATCATAAATAGAGTCATATAAGGAATCACAAAATATTGCACTTTGAATGTGTGGTCCTTAACTTTTTTTGAGGAGTATATTTCATTAACCTCATGGCCCTACTTACCCCAATTTTCAAAATATTCGTTCTACTCCCTATTTTACGATTTACCACGAATTTGAGTCGTTTTACTCCTGTCATCCTTAGATAAGACGTGGCCTATTTTCTGATTAACATCAGTTTGTTCCCGAGGAATAACAAAAATGTTACGATATGAAACTATTTACTACACGTTGTTCCAACTTCAGAAATCAGGGTAACTCATAGCACTTCGGGCGATATATTTGCAGTTCGTAGTTTATCGGTGCACGTCATTACAGTTCGGGACGAAATTTGTGCTCATCAACATTGTTCATCACAAAATTCGGGAGCATTTGCAATACATCGTTGTTAATCGCCGCTCATTGCTGAAGGAGGTATGCCGAAACGGGTCGAATCTAAGTATCCGAACAACTCCGACCGATTCAACTACCACGAACAACTACAACTACAACCCAGAACAAAGATCATCGATTTCGCAAATATTTTTTTTCAAAATCAGGAGAGAAATTTGTGCATGCTGCAATTTCTGTCTCAATTATTTCAATTTATCTTAAATTGTCGTCGGGGTGAACTAGGACTTTTCCGAAACTTGCTGAGTTCGCGCCGATTTTTAAATTTTTAAATCGGGATTAAATCAGGGTCAGTGATTTGGGGATAGGAAAAGTGGTAAAATTGGCCCATTTCGGCTCACCTAAACTGACACGATTTAAAAACGCAAAATAGTACATTTACAAATGGTATCTCCTGCATCTTACAAAACCGATGTATAGCCATGTAAAATTGTAAATGTTACAATTGTTAACATAACAGGGCAGAAAATGACCTTTAAAGCCACGAATAATGCCTGAATGGACGTCAGATTATGCCAAAATGCACGTTGTGTCAAGAGCCTGGCTTTGAACATCGACGACAGCGAACCCAGTGTTTTCACAGGCGATTTATCACCATGTCGCGATGTATAGGACGCCCGCGATTACCAACCATAGAATTTGCTGTAGACTGAGCCGTCACAAATCTGTTGCGTTAGTGACGTTGACGTATACAATTATGTTGACGTACAGTTGTTACAAGCAGCTGACCGGACCAAGGGTGATCTGCAAATCTTCATGTGTCGTTTACACGTCTCATAAACCTTGGAACCGTCGATTCGGCTACATTAAAGCGTCTAACTACCTTCCATTTGCGAAACACGGCAAACCAAAAGCCCCAAAACTCGGTTCCTTTTTCGCAAAGTAAGCCTCAGCATTTTATACACAATTTTTTTTCGTTGTTCTCGTATGTTTTCAATAAGTAAATCAAAGTGGCAATTTATACACAAAAAATCTTAGTGATTTAACACGTGGTCTGAATGCACGAGACGCACGAGCATTTAGTGATGGGCGGTTCAGATATCCGGATAGTTTACAGAAAACACGACAAAATTGCTGGGTAGTGAAGCGTATACATTGTCTCATACATGTCCCCAAATATGGTGCCGATCGAGGCAATAGGAAAGGAATGGTTAATGAAAACGTGTTTTGCGTTTTTAAATCGTGTCAGTTTAGTTGCGGCTGCTCCTGTCAAGCA